>OX638276.1:1477500-2077500 GCA_951806755.1 Brenthis hecate | reverse complement strand
GATAATATTTTGTCATAAGAAAAGCTTAAAGTTTTATTTATATGTATATCCTATTGAAGTATTTATTTTCAGTACTGTGAGAATGGAAGTATGTATGTAATGTATGTAAATAGTATTTGAATTAATGAATGTAGCAAACAAGTAAACAAAGCAACGGTCACCACCTGAATACAAAACCAAATTTAGTTCATATTAGCTGTCATAAAAAATCACAAACCATTCCAAAACCAATTTCAGCGATGGGCATTCCATGTTGCTGCCTGGACACCCATAATAGTAAGAACCCGGTTAGGTACATTTTAAGAGCAGGCCCACCACCTGTGCCACGCACCGATCTATTAATTTTGGCCCACTTCCTTTTGGTATTATTTTTTAAATTACTCCATACCTTAGGCAATGCAAATAAAATGTTTATGAACAAAAGAGATAAGATTAACTGTCAGTTTTATGAACGGCTAGTAAGTTTAACTGTCAGTTAGTTTAACTGTCAGTTTGTTTAACTATCAGTGAGTTTAACTGTCAGTAAGGGTAACTGTCCGTAATATTAACTGTCAGTAAGGGTAACTGTCTGTAAGACTAACTGTCAGTATGATTAACTGTCAGTTTTATAAACGGTTAGTAAGTTTAACTGTCAATTTCTTTATCTGTCAGTAAGATTAACTGCCAGTTTTATGAACAGCTAGTAAGTTTAACTGTCAGTTTGTTTAACTGTCAGTAAGGGTAACTGGCCGTAAGATTAACTGTCAGTTAGGGTAAGTGTCTGTAAGATTAACTGTCAGTATGATTAACTGTCAGTTTTATGAACAACTACTAAGTTTAACTGTCAGTTTGTTTAACTGTCAGTAAGGGTAACTGGCCGTAAGATTAACTGTCAGTTAGGGTAAGTGTCTGTAAGATTAACTGTCAGTATGATTAACTGTCAGTTTTATGAACAACTACTAAGTTTAACTGTCAGTTTGTTTAACTGTCAGTAAGGGTAACTGTCCGTAAGATTAAGTGTCAGTAAGGGTAACTGTCTGTAAGATTAACTGTCAGTATGATTAACTGTTAGTTTTATGAACGGCTAGTAAGTTTAACTGTCAATTTCTTTATCTGTCAGTAATGGTAACTCCTAGTAAGATTAACTGTCAGTTTTATGAACGGCTAGTAAGTTTAACTGTCAGTTTGTTTAACTGTCACTAAGATTAACTGTCAGTTTTATGAACGGCTAGTAAATTTAACTGTCGATTTCATTATCTGTCAGTAAGGGTAACTCCTAGTAAGATTAACTGTCAGTTTTATGAACGGCTAGTAAGTTTAACTGTCAGTTAGTTTAACTGTCAGTTTGTTGAACTGTCAGTAAGGGTAACTGTCCGTAAGATTAACTGTCAGTAAGAGTAACTGTCTGTAAGATTAACTGTCAGTATGATTAACTGTCAGTTTTATGAACGGCTAGTAAGTTTAACTGTCAGTTAGTTTTTAACTATCAGTAAGATTAACTTTCAGTTTTATGAACGGCTAGTAAGCTTAACTGTCAGTTAATTAAACTGCCAGAAAGTTAAACTGTCAGTTAGCATGACTTTCATTTAGTATAACTGTCAGTTTGTTTAACTGTCCGTTTGTTTAACCGTCAGTTTTTTTTACTGTCAGTTTGTTTAACTATCAGTAAGAGTAACTGTCAGTAAGATTAACTGTAAGTAAGTTTAACTGTCAGTTTTATGAACGGCTAATAAGTTTATCTGTCAATTTCTTTATCTGTCAGTAAGGGTAACTCTATGTAAGATTCACTGTCAGTTTCATAAACGGCTATTAAGTTTAACTGTCAGTTTGTTTAACTATCAGTAAGTTTAACTGTCAGTAAGGGTAACTGTCCGTAAGATTAACTGTCAGTAAGGGTAACCGTCTGTAAGCTTAAATGTCAGTATGATTAACTGTCAGTTTTATGGACGGCTAGTAAGTTTAACTGTCAATTTCTATATCTCTCAGTAAGGGTAACTCCTAGTAAGGTTAACTGTCAGTTTTATGAACGGCTAGAAAGTTTAACTGTCAGTTTGTTTAACTATCAGTAAGTTTAACTGTCAGTAAGGGTAACTGTCCGTAAGATTAACTGTCAGTAAGGGTAACTGTCTGTATGACTAACTGTCAGTATGATTAACTGTCAGTTTTATAAACGGCTAGTAAGTTTACCTGTCAAATTCTTTATCTGTCAGTAAGATTATCTGTCTGTAACATCAACTGTCAGTAATTTAACTGTCAGTTTTATGAACGGCTAGTAAGTTTAACTGTCAGTTAGTTTAACTGTCAGGTTGTTTAACTATCAGTTATATTAACTGTCAGTTTTATGAACAGCTAGTAAGTTTTACTATCAGTTAGCATGACTGTCAGTTTGTTTAACTATCAGTAAGTTTAACTGTCAGTAATGGTAACTGTCTGTAAGATTAACTCTCAGTAAGTGTAACTGGCTGTAAGATTAACGTTCAGTATGATTAACTGTCAGTTTTATGAACGGCTAGTAAGCTTAACTGTCAGTTAATAAACTGCCAGAAAGTTTAACTGTCAGTTAGCATGACTTTCAGTTTGTTTAATTATCCGTTTGTTTAACCGTCAGTTTGTTTTACTGTCAGTTTGTGTAACTATCAGTAAGGGTAACTATCTGTAAGATTAACTGTAAGTAAGTTTAATTGTCAGTTTTATGAACGGCTAGTAAGTTTAACTGTCAATTTCTTTCTCTGTCAGAAAGGGTAACTCCTAGTAAGATAAACTGTCAGTTTTACGAATGGCTAGTAAGTTTAACTGTCAGTTAGTTTAACTATCAGTTAGTTTAACTATCAGTAAGATAAACTGTCAGTATTATTAATGGCTAGTAAGTTTAACTGTCAGTTTAACTGTCAGTTTGTTTAACAATCAGTAAGGGTAACTGTCTGTAAGATTAACTGTCAGTAAGTTTAACTGTCAGTTTTATAAACGGCTAGTAAGTTTAACTGTCAATTTCTTTAGCTGTCAGTAAGATTAACTGCCAGTTTTATGAACAGCTAGTAAGTTTAACTGTCAGTTGGTTTAACTGTCAGTAAGGGTAACTGTCCGTAAGATTAACTGTCAGTTAGGGTAAGTGTCTGTAAGATTAACTGTCAGTATGATTAACTGTCAGTTTTATGAACAGCTACTAAGTTTAACTGTCAATTTCTTTATCTGTCAGTAATGGTAACTCCTAGTAAGATTAACTGTCAGTTTTATGAACGGCTAGTAAGTTTAACTGTCAGTTTGTTTAACTATCAGTAAGATTAACTATCAGTTTTATGAACGGCTAGTAAGTTTAACTGTCAATTTCTTTATCTGTCAGTAAGGGTAACTCCTAGTAAGATTAACTGTCTGTTTTAATAATAATAATAATAATAATAATAATCTTTATTTCAGACGTAAGTACATCCATATATTGTTAATTGGTTAGTAACAATTATACTTAACACTATGTTAGTATTGTTAGTATTTATTTGCAAAAAAAAAATATGTATATTTAATTTTTGTTTATCTTAGCCCAATGGCCAACTCCATCCAGTGCTTCTGAAAGGGGCAGTCCATTCTGGCCGAAATACACTTTAAAATACTGTTGTTGCTTTCACGTAGACGCTGCATCAAAGAAATAGCTTTCTTGCGCATAATGGCATGAAACCCATCTGTGTGTGCCTCTGCGAACATCTTTGAAGCACTACAACGCCACGGCAGCCCCAACAGCATTCTAAAGGCATTATTATATTGCACACGCAAGGCGTTGTAGGCCCGGCGCGAATATGCCACCCACAAACTACAGGTATAAAAGGACTGACAGAACGCTTTAAATAGTGTTATTTTGACGTCCTTCGTACACCGAGCAAATCTGCGGACGACCATATTGCTCCTAACCGCCAACGCCCTGCGTTCCCTTTCAATGTCATCATCATCCCGTAGATCGCTAGTGATGATGTGACCAAGATACTTAAATTTCTCAACAACGCTCAGCGATACACCGTTAAGACTCACGAGCGGGACATTGCGTGGTTTTAATTTTTGACACTTAAACACAAGTATTTCACTCTTTTTTGAGTTATATGCTAAGCCATGCACCTTCGCGTAAGTCTCACAGGTAGCTATCAGTTTTCTTAAGCCGGCTATGGAAGGGCTGAGCAAGACCATGTCGTCTGCGTAGCTTAGATTATTGACACAGGTGTCGTCAATGTGACAGCCAACATGTGTGTTACTCAATTCCTCCACGAGTTGGTCAATGTACAGGTTGAAAAGCAAGGGTGAACTCAAACCTCCCTGTCTCACTCCGCACTCCAATCTGTATTCATCCGACAGTGCACCGACCCATCTTACTTGATTTCTCTGGTTAGCATACCAGTATTTCAAAAGGGACGTATACTCCGCCGGTATACCCACGTCCTTTAACTTGCTCCAAAGTACATCATATGAAACAAGATCAAATGCCTTAGATAAATCCAGGAAACACGCATATACCGGCGTACGCCTTGCAGTATAGTACTTGACAGTATGCTTCAGACTAAGAATAGCGCTTTCTGTCGACAGACCTGATCTAAAGCCGAATTGGGCATCTTGCAAAGAAACGTACTTGTATAGCCTGCCATTTATCACACTGTCAAGTATTTTAGCTGCGGTGGTAGCAAGCGAGATGGGGCGATAATTGCTCATATCGGACGTGTCACCCGTCTTGTTCTTAACAATTGGTACTACAATAGTCCGCATAAGCGGCTCCGGTAAATATGAATGATTTAGACACAGATTGAAAAACAGTGCGAGAACTCGAGGCAGATGAACTCCCGCATACTTAAAGTGTTCAATGCTGAGATTATCGTGACCAGGTGATTTTCCACGAACCATTTCTTTAATTATTTGTGCCACCATTTTTTCCGTAATCTTTTCACTCCCGCTCGTCGTGATAGTCTCAGCATCGTTCACCTTATTCAACGTGGAACCCAGAGGTGATCGCATAGTGAAGCGCGATCTAAATGCATCAGCAATTTCTTTATGGTCGGAAAGACCATCTACACTCACGGGTAAGCTCGGCCTAGTTTTCATTTTATTAGTATTCTTCCAGAAACTCTTAAAATCTTTGGATAAGTGATCTGACGCGAGAATGTCCATTTGAAGTTGTTCCTGTCGGTTTTGACACCATTTTAATTTTGCCTTAAAATGTCTCCTAGACTCTACCATTTCATTGAAAACGCGACCACTAGTGGGTTGCCCCGCTAACATCCACATTTGAAATTTAAGCCGCGCCTCACAATGCGGTCCCGCGACGTGCCTATTCCATCCCGTAACATAGCCTCCCTTTTTTTTACATTTACCACTGTACGTGCGCCTAGCGGCCGCTGATAGCGTGTTAATAATATTGCTATACATTTTATCTAAGATAGCGTGATGTTCTGTGTTTTTACACAAATTATCGCAACATTCACTAAGTTCTTGTGGATTTATCATTGACAAATTAGAGTTACACAGGTCATGATATTGGTTTATCTGTTTAAAATTCCTCTCACCCCATATAACACAATTTAAAGAGCTCATTTTCGGCTGTGCAATTTTCGGTTTTAAACTATTTATATTACATTCTAATGCAATTGGATAATGGTCAGACCAATACATGTCATATTGTACTGATACGCTAATAACCGTTTGTAAAGCTGATTTAGTGACGATGCAGTGATCTAACCATCGTTTACACCCATGAACTTCACTACAAAAAGTAAATGTATTTCTACTACACATGTTTAAATCCACACATATCCAATTTTGATCAACACAAAAATCTAACATTTCATTGTAAAATAGCTCTTTGGGATGAGCATTAAAGTCCCCTAAACAATTTAAAAACGGCTAGTAAGTTTAACTGTCAGTTAGTTTAACTGTCAGTTTGTTTAACTGTCAGTAAGGGTGACTGTCCGTAAGATTAACTGTCAGTAAGGGTAACTGTCTGTAAGATTAACTGTCAGTGAGTTTAACTGTCAGTTTTATGAACGGCTAGTAAGTTTAACTGTCAATTTCTTTATTTGTCAGTAAGGGTAGCTCCTAGTAAGATTATCTGTCAGTTATATGAATGGCTAGTAAGTTTAACTGTCAGTAAGTTTAACTGTCAGTTTGTTTAACTATCATTAAGATTAACTGTCAGTTTTATGAACGGCTAGTGAGTTTGACTGTCAGTTAATTTAACTGCCAGTAAGTTCAACTGTCAATTGACATGACTGTCAGTTAGTTTAACTGCTAGTTTGTTTAACTATCTGTAAGTTTAACTGTCAGTAAGGGTAACTGTCTGTAAGATTAACTGTCTGTAAGATCAACTGTCAGTTTTATTAACAGCTAGTAGTTCTGTATACCTTTTTAACCGACTTCCAAAAAGGAAGAGGTTCTCAATTCGTCGGAATCTTTTTTTTATGTATGTTCAGTGCAAGTAGTACTACAAACTAAGCCAAAAGTGTAGTCATCGTTAAGGATAAGGTTAACAACCGCCAATCCTATGTTTTTCCCAAGCGACAAAAAAACAATAGATTAGAAGTAATTAAACACGCTGAAAGACGTACTGTTTTTCGCTTGCAAAATTAAAATAGTAATATATTTAATATTTAATGCAATAAAATTATTTTGTTTTCAATTATAGTAGGTACTAGGTACTAGTGGTTCCTAATGATCTCTAGGTGATTCCAGTAGCCTATATATTTACTTAACTCACTAAATTTTATCAAAATCTGAACAGCCATTTCAGCGTGAAAGACTAACAAAAATACACATACACATATAATACAAAATTTCACATTTATAATAGTTCGATAATTAAAGGCAAACCATGTGAGTAGACAGACGGTAATACTCTTTGGGTTCTACAAATTTAGTTAGTTTTTCTTATATTTAGTACCTCCATCACATTTTACCCCGGGTACTGAAATGATTACTGTGGGAAATTATTTTGTAGCAAAAAGTGCCTTGCGACATGCCCGAGCGAAAAATATCTAGAGACGATGCGGCAGACTGAACTGTTTGAGTTACACTAGATTTGTTAACTTCACAAATCGTGAATTATATAGTTTATTACTAGAAAATAACTTTTACTAATTTTTTTATCAGATATTTTAATTTTATGTATAAATATTTTAAAATCATTATCTATTTACTGTTAGAAATAGATAACCTTGTGATATGTTACTATGCGCCCAAGTTCAGATGACCAAAAACCAAAATCTTAGGTTTTACATATTAGTATACTCTTACATTGTAGTTTTTGTATTTTTCCTCACAAATGAGATATTTTCCAGCGGTAAAAAGTATCCTATATATTGACCCGAATAATCAGCTATCACCATACCAAATTTCATGAAAATCCCTCCAGTGGTTTTCCGTGATGCGGTAACAAACAGATAAAAATTCTAAAAACTATAAATTCGATCTCTGTATCGATAATTTTCTTAATCTTATCGTTAATTTTCCTATAGTAAAAAATATAAAATATCTCATCTCTGAGAAATCTAACTGCTAAAAACTACGGACGAATCCGAGCTGAGCGGGGGTGAGTCGCTAGTAAAGAACATAAAAATCTTGCACTTTTAGATTTGAAATAGAACCACTTTGTTATCACAGGAACTATAGTGGAAAATTCTACGGAGGGCTTACAGAGAGATATTGGCTTTTATAAAGAAGTTTCAAGCAGAACTGGTGTTCATGTTATAGCTGGTACAGGATTTTATATAGCTGATGTACAGACTGGAGGTGTAGTTCATCACTCACAGGAAGATATGTATAATCATATGTCAAAAGAGCTTTTAGAAGGTTGCGAGAGCTTTAACGTAAAAGCTGGGTTTATCGGAGAAGTAGCGAGTGTGTGGCCTATACGAGGTAAGTGCATGTGACAATATTTATCTAAAGCACGACACTTATAAGCTTTATAATATATTGTTTTTCAATCATTAGTAGTTTATTTTAAAGTAGAATTATTGACTGACTTCAAAAAAGGAGGTAGATAAGTACTGAATTGTTCACAACTCAATTGTCTTTAAAAACGCGATATTAAGATATTAGGAATAATACAGTTTAGCATGAATTATAAGAATTCCAGTCAGAATGAAGGGTCTCAGCCAGTTGTGACCAATTTAAAAATGCTTTATATCTTAAAAAGGATCCAATCAATGGACAATCTCATATATGTATTTGAGAAATAATTCCATCCCTAAATTAAGAAGTCGGTGTAGGTCGCTATTAATTTAAATTAAAGAAATTCAGAGATGGAAATTTAATATACATAATTTAAATAGAAAAAAACAAATGGAAGTTATTAGATAAACATTTAAAAAAATAATATGTTAAATTAAAACGTAAATATTTTAGATTTTGAACGTAAGGCAATAATTGCGGCCGGGCAAGTTCAAGAGCAGATTGGGTGTGGCGTGAGCTTTCATCCACATCGCAATCCTGATGCACCTTTTGAAATTATACGCCTTTATTTGGAAGCTGGGGGCAGAGCTGAAAAGGCTGTAATGTCTCATTTGGACAGTAAGTTGTTTCATCCTTTCGATATGTGAACAGTGAATGATAAACGTTTTGTTACTTTCTAGTACAAAGTATAAGCCCACGTGAAATATTTTGTCCTTAAGTATTTTCTGAACAACGATCTTTTGCTATTTAAATGATAAGGCAAGGTAAAATAATTTGCCTTATCCCATCCACATAAACTGGATTCTGGCGCAAAAGTTAGTACTAGCAAGTAATGGCGTCATAACATTCTACGACATATAGGAATCGATGTACATATGACTTAAAAATTATTTAAAAACTTTTTCGAAGATATATTTTTGATTAATAAGGATTAAAGAACTCTAAATAATCTACTGACGTTCTTTCTTTTGAATTAAACGAAAATATTTTTTTTTTCTTTTCAAAGTAACTGATATTTATCAAACGACCCTCGTAAAATGAACTCATCGATGGATTGTTTAAATATAATTTTAAATTCCATTGCTTCCAGGAACTTTGCTGGACCCTGAGAAACTTCTAGAATTTGCCAAACTTGGAACATATTGCCAGTATGATTTATTCGGTGTTGAGGTTTCTTTCTACCAATTAAATGAAATGACCGATATGCCATCAGATGCCCAGAGGATTCAAATGATAAAGCTTTTGGTGGATAGCGGTTATGAAGATAAAATTCTCATGTCTCATGATATCCACACTAAACATAGATTGGTAAGTCATCAATTATTTACTTTATTCTACTATTCTATATTATTATGAGGACACGATTGGCTTACTTTGACCCTACATGCTGTGCCATCGGTCGCGGGTTCGAGTCCCGCTGGGGCCTTCATTTATGTGATGAGCACGAATTTTTGTACTCCAGTCATGGATGCTTATATTTATAATATGTATGTAGTTAAAGTTATATAAGTGTAGTGTATCAACTGTCTGGTATTCATAACACAGACCTCGTACTTCGTAGTTTAACATGGAACTAGATGGCGCTGTGTGTTAATGTCCCAAAATATTTATGTTTATTCTATCCTCTCTTCTTCTTCCGGATACGAATACATATGTACATGTTCTATAATAGCTGCGTGTGTATGTCTCTGACTGCATAATATTCTGTTGCTTCGACAACTCGTTTTCATCTTTTTAGTTAGTTTTTTACGCAATCGTTTTTTTATCTAACGACACCTCTCAAGCTAAAATCCATGAAGCCGTTACGACTACAGAGCGTGCCAAAGAAATATACATACATACATTCGAAAAGCTTAACCCGTACCAACCCTGTAACCAGTCGGGTAAAAAAAATTTAAACTTAATTTTCGAACTATCTCCAGACAAAAATCGATATTTCATTACAACGTAAAAAGACAATCGCACTTATTGGTTTAATTATTTTTTTGTATTCATATAAATAAAAACTTTATTATTTAGGAATCGCTAGTAAAAAGACAACGTCTCAATGTACAATATTATGTAATTTACATTTGTTACAGACTTCTTATGGTGGCCATGGATTCGATCACATAATTACCAACGTGCTACCTAAAATGAAAATCAAAGGGTTTTCGCAAACCGTCATAGATAAAATAACCATAGACAACCCAGCAACATGGCTGACTATTTCTGCATAAGATATTTTGCATTTTTTGTCAAGATGTTTTTTTCTTTTTCTGCGTTTTAAAATGGAGCAATTATTGTAAATTACTGAGATAATATATTTTTTAATTAAGCAAAGTATATCATTTAATTTTTTGGCATTATGCATATTATTATTAACAAATAAAAAAATAACATAAGCACTGTTTTATTTCTGCGAGCAATAAAACCCTAAAACAAGATGGTTATTAGACAAATATGAAATATATTTACGACTAGCATTTCCCGCGAGTCCAGCCCGCGTTCAGATGACCAAAAACCAAATTCTTAGGTTTTACATATTAGTATACTCTTACATTGCAGTTTTTGTATTTTTTATCAGAAGTGAGACATTTTCCCGCGGTAAAAAGTATCCTCTATGTTGATCCGGACAACCAGCTATCACCATACCAAATTTCATCAAAATCCCTCCAGTGGTCTTTCTGTGATGCGGTAACAGACAGACACAAAAATTCTAAAAACTATATATTTGGCAATTATATCGATAATAATGTTTATTTCAATAAGATTTTCCAAAAAATATTTAATGTACAGATTCGGCTTAGTTAAAATTTTATTATATGTGTAGATTTCTCTTGCACGTTTTTTTAAAATTAAATGTCAAAACCAAACTTGGACGAAAACAGATTGTATTTATAATAAACATTTATTCTCTATACTAATCTTCCAGGTCTAAATTCTGCAGTTCTTCATCCAGGTCTTCGTCAAGGAACAGGTTTTCATTAATAGGGACTGCATTTTCTGGACTTTCTGTTGACTTTTCTTCTTCTCCATTCTCTAAGCCTTTACCCAGCTGTTCTAATCTGTCCTCTGTTGCTTTGGTACCGGAACCGTCCACCTGAGAACAACAAATGTACCTAATAAATGTAACTAATATATGTACTAACGACTTACCCTCGCTTCGCTTGGGTGCGTCCATAGCGTACGTTTTACATTTTCGGAGAGGAACATTAATTCTTTTTTAAAAATAAAAGTAGCCTAAATTAAGTTACTTCTTATAACATCAAATATCTGCCAGTGAAAGTCCCGTCAAAATAGGTCCAGCCGTTTTATAGATTAGCCTGAACAAACCGACAGACAGACAAAAATTTAAAAAGTCGTATACTGTCCATAAAAGCAGAGGTCATATTATATTAAAACACATAATAAAAATCCAACTATACCTCTGACGCTTCCATACCAATGAGGTCCAGCTCGATATTCCTATACTCCATGATGTCCTGCTCCTCCTCTTCATCGTCATAATGACGAAGGTCGAAGGTCTCATCATCATCATCATCCTCAGCTGCGAGGGCAGGGTCGAAGGAGAACATCTCACGACCAGACAAACCAACAGCTCTGCCCGCTTTGAAGTCATTACGTTTCTGTTCTTCTGCCTGAGTGTAGGCTTCCTGAAAGGGTAAAAGAATATAAAATAAAATGAAGTTATTATAAGCATTTATTTATATTAAAAAAAATATAATATCATTAGGAATAATAATTACAGTTTAGCTCAAACTAGAGGATAAAATAATACTTTCTTAGATTTACGCAAATATTTGACATTTTAAATGAGACTATCTTTTTGGATTATTTTGCGGATTTATTTTGATTTTTGGTTCCCGATGTTTCGAATGCTCTACACCAGTCATGGTCACGGGAGAGCCTAAGGTTATAGATGTCTCAAAGGTTGCATAGTTGTTACAAAGTTGTAAAGGATAAATAGTTAGATTATCTAATTCTGTGATCTACGTGAATAATTCTATTATTATTATTTTTTTGGGCCTAATAAGAGACTGGAGATATTCAAATGATACTTGATTTTACAGATATTCTTTAACTGGAATCATTAACAAAAATGTATAATAATGAACAAGTCATTCATTATTCAATTGAAGGCAGGTCTCTAAGTAGATATTACAGGGTGAAAAACTAGCCCATAAGTGGTCTCATTATCCTGCCACCAATAATATATGGTAGATATGAAATTAAATTATTATTAAGAAAATCGTGATTATTACATACTTGTTTCTCTTTGATCTTCTTTTTCTTCCAAGCTAGGAAAGTTTCCAGGGTGATTTTCGTTTGATTTGGCCCTAACGCAGCACGCTCCCTTTCTATCAAGTCGACAAGAGATATCTCGTTCTTTTTCTCTTCCAACTTCTTCTTATCTCGTTTAAGAACAAAGCCAGCGGGCAGAGCGTGTCTGTATATACATTTCGTACCCGAGGGACACTCCCAAAACCAACCATATTTGGATTTCTCTACAGCTTCTAGGAAATGTTTACAAATCTGGAATTTTCATTATAATTTAGTGTGGTTTTTATTCATTTTACTACTTAATTGTAGATGAAATATATTTTTTTATCAGATTCACTTATATGAATAAAAACATAAATTGCTTATGAAAAACTGTAAAACTTTGAAAGCTTTTCATGCATTGTTTTTAATTTCTGCAGTAGCACACCACTAGATACCGCTATAGGGCAACGCATATGAGTATATAAGTGTGGAGAATATTTACATTTCATTTCTTTGTGAGTAAAGAAATGTGTCCAAACTTGTAAATAAAAACATTAGAAAAAAATGGAATTTTAAAATATGGCAACTCACAATTTCAGTTGTTGGCCTTTGCTTATTGCCTTCACCGTGTTTCTTCTCAACTACTTCTTTTAGTTTGTCTTCATCCCAATTATCCATATTATCCTCATCATCATCCCGCATATCCACATATAATGACCGTTTCTCTGCCTGTAAATGTATACAAATACTTTTTAATGGAATATTGTTCATATTCATTTGCTAGACACTCAACATCCTCCTACAAACATATTTTTTTCTTACATAATGTTACTTTTAAATTAATATAATTTATAAGTAGTACTTATTTTAGAGTATAGTACATATATATAATATATAGGTATATTTTGATGCTTGGTACTTAAGGATTCTTATCCTATCAATACAGGTATGATGTGCTTTATATCCCTCACTTGAGAAATTATTGATTCCACATACAAACTTTCACCCCACTTTTCACCCTCTTCAATGGTTATTTCCGGAATATAAACTATGCTTTATCTTTTCCAGTCTCCATACCAAATAATCTCCATACCAAATTTCATCTAAATCGGTTCAGCAGATTAAGGGTGAAAAGGTAAGACAGATGGAGTTACTTTCGCATTTATATTATGAGTAAGGATCATGATTTGTAATACCCAAAATCTAGTTACGTTTTTTAACTATGGATTACGTCTTACTAAAAATAAACTTTTTAAATATGTTTTCAAATCTATAAATAAATATTAAAAAAATCATTTACATACCTTTCTTTCAATTGTTAAATCATGAGAAAATTTGCATTTATCACCCTTCGTACATTGTCCTTGTTTGAAGAATGCACACACAACCGACTTGGGATCAATTCCTGTAACATTTATGTTTATCATGTTAAACATTATGAGATGAGAAATACAAAAACTTAAAGAAAGCTTGAACTTGATTTTTATACAATGTATAAAATTTAATTACCTTATAAGAAGTTCTACCAATACTTAAGACCATTTATTGTATACATTTGTAAATTATGTAGAGAATATATTCTTAAAAAGTTATGGATTGACTTATAAGAATCCCACATTTTTATTGTTTTTAACAGTTCACAGCCACTAACAAAAATATTGTTAAATTCAAAATCTTAAATATCATATAATTTACTTAAAATATGGGACAGACTGGGTATTATAATGACTAGAATGAACACAAGCTTTAATTATTATTATCTAAACGATTTTAAAAATAAATGTTTTAAATACCCTTTTCAACCTTCTGAGTTTGAACTGGTTTAAATAACATAGCAAGTTCCTTTTGTTCTTTCATTTTCTGTTCTTTATCTTTCTTTTTATCCTCCACGGGCTTAGCTGGGTGAATTCCACCACTTTTGACTTGTTTTTCTACTTGTTGGATGAATTTTTGTTGTTTAGCTCCTTTTTTATTTTTTAACCCAAATGTTTTGTCCTAAAAATATTAATAATGAATATGATATAATATTATCTTATAATCTTTATCGTCATACCGCTACTTTGTACATATTGATATCGTGAATCTTTAACCAGTATCGAAAATCATCTAATTTTTATGTGGCAAAGAAAATAAAATATTCGACGCTTAAACTTACTTCTATAACTTTCTCTTTCTTCTTCGCTTCCGTTTTCTTGCTGGCTGAATTTCCAGCTTTTTTCGGCGGCATGGTTAGGTTTACACTAAACTTTTTATTGATATAATAAAATTACAATTATTGGAATTGCAAAACTTTATTTTTAGAGAAGAAAATTTGATCTCGCAGGAAAACTGCGATTTCAAAGAACTAAACCATTCGGGGGATATAAAAAATAAATTAAATCCTCTGTGAAAATCGTCGTGGAAGACAAATTATTTTGACATTGACATAAAACGCCAATCTCACAATCAAAAAAATTACCACAGACTTTAAAATTTAAATACTCAAGAAAATATAGATTTTTAATACCTAATAGCTTATAATAAATTGTCTCATCTGGTTTTAATAATATGTAATAATAACATTATAACAAAGGACGCCAAAAATAATACATAACTTATTTTAATTTATATTTATTCTGAAATAATTCATTATTAAGGGAAAATTATTATAATCGATTTTTTTAACACGTCAACTAAAAATTGAAATGTGTTTTTAATTTCCTTAATCTTAGTAATCCTATGGTGTATTACATTAAAATAACTTATTTTGTTTAAATGACTTGTATATTATTCAAGTCTATAAATACGTATAGTCACAATTCAGTATTCACAATATATGTCAGTTCTAATCGGTAAGAATCGGTATTCGGTTGTTACTCACGTCACAATCGCTACGATAGGTACGATTCTCACAAACGCTCAATCTTGATTTTTGTCCCGTGTCGAAATAAACAGTAGCGGAAAGTAGGCCATGGCGAATGATAGTCTATTTTATTCGCATAAATTTAGTGCACCTTCGAATAACTCGTGTTTATCTTGTCAGTAAAATAAAAATATGGAAATAGTGGACGTTGAAGACGGTCAAGCCGATCCTTCGGCGGTAACGAGAAAGAAAAGTTTGTGGGCTAAAATAAACAACAGGACGACATACAGTTATTTATTTAATATTGTTATTTCAATATTATTACTAACGTGCTTAGTTTTAGTGTTATATTTTTTCAAAGAGTATCTAAAGACTATTTTATTCTGGGTGGACGCGCAAGATCCGAAAATAATATTTTTATTATTTATGGGATTATTTTTGATTGTTAGTTTTCCAGTGACTATTGGATACCTAGTTTTGATAATAACCAGTGGTTATTTGTTTGGTATCTTGAAGGGATTGGGGACAGTGGTTGTGAGTGCGAATTTTGGTGTAGCTGTAGCACATTTCACGTTGAAAATGCTAAGGGGATACTTGCCTCTCGACCGGCTTCTTAAAAATGATACAGCGAGAGCACTTCTGAAAGTGATCTCAGGACCACAGGCGTTCAAGATTGTGTTTTTTGCAAGATTAACGCCGATTCCATTTGGACTTCAGAATACGATATTCGCCGTAAGTTGATTTTTCAAATAATAGGTTATATATATATTATGTTTTTTCTTCAAAATGTATAAAAAAAAAAAAAAAAAAATTAATTATGTTCAGGAGAAAAAACAAGTAAATCTTAATAAAAGTACAATTAATTAGTATTAGACAATTCTTCTTTAATGATGAGTTAATTAAATAGTAAAATACATTTGTTATTTTTAAGTGTTTTTAAGTGCCTTCATATTTAATTTTCCAAACTTTTATTGTATGTCAAATAGTATTATTAACATGCTAGCAAATAGGTAACAGTATAGTCATATCCTAAAAAAGAATTCATTGTCTTTACACACTTCAATGGCTGTGCTCATCATAATTCAATGCTAAAAAAACTCTAACTCTGTTTATGAAAATTAGGAAAATAAGAACATATAATGTGGCACTTTTTAATTTTATATGTGATAATTTATCATCTTTTGCCTGTTAAATTATATAAAAATATATTTTCATACAATAAAATCCACTCAGCTGATTTTGACAAATTAATTAATTATATATTTCTTATCAAGTGTGCGTATTATAACTATAATGATATAAAATTGTTGTATAATATAGGTATCTGTTCTTTACGTATAGTTTGTGATAATCTTTTTGTACATAATTCAAATAAAATGTTAGCTTTTTAATTATTTGGAATAGAAGAAAAAGGGGAAAAACAGCTGACATACTAAATAATACTTGCCTACCTCATTTAATACTTTAGAAGACTAATTTATTTACATAAAAAATTTATGCCAATTTTACCAACTTAGCTTTTGGAAATATATTACAGGCAAAAAATATTTAGCCATAAAAACCTCAAACTCATTACTTATTCCATGAAACAAGCAATCCGCTATGTTACTAGAATGTCAGTGGAAACACAATGTTAAGCTTTCTTATTAATTTACACACACTTCAAGGTTAGTAGTTAGTACTAATTAATTATTCACAAAGGACCAGTCCCCAAAAAGGTGTAATTAACATATAAGGCTAGACTGTAATATAATTTTTAATGTATGTTTTTAAAATATTACCTTTTATTCTTTATATTAACATTATTGTTAGTAAATATTATAATATTAAAATGAGACTAATAAATAAAGAGAATTGTGTCATGGGTTTTTTTCAGTTGATGCGGATAAAGTCGAATAAATTAAAAAAAAATTAGCCATGTGTCTATGAAAGTAGCTAACCAACATTTGCAAGGCCTGGTATAAAAATGTTGCTTTATATTTGTTTCCAGCATGCACCATTTACAATCATAGTGGTACTAACAGGCTGTATAAAATTATACGTTTTAGTATGTTTTCTTGATCTATACTAATATTATAAATGAGAGAGAAAGTTTGTGAGGATGTATGGATGTCTAAATGTATAGATGTATGGATGTTTGTTACTCTTTCACGCAAAAACTACTAAATGGATTTTAATAAAACTTTACAATAGCATAGGCCATACATCAGAATAACACATAGGCTACTTTTTATCCCGGAAGAATGTACGGTTTCCGTGGGATAGATTTGTTTATGTTTTTCCAGAGGCCGCCAGTATTATAAAAAGCAATTAGATACTTGATATATAATGGTCATGAAAGATAATAAAAATATTGCATAGCTTATTTAAAGCTAAAATGATAATAATATGTATTATTTATTGTTATCATAAACTATTAAAAAACTTTATTACTACCGTAATAAAACAGTTTTTTTTAATGTATCTACTATGGCGTTATACAAAGCTTATCTTTTTGCAAGCAAGCGAATATATCAGTTTTTGCGAAAAATGCTAAAAGGTAGGTAAGAGTTTGAATTTTTATTGAAAAAGATTAAGTTGGCAAGAACTCAACGTCAAATCTGAATCACTTTTTAAATGCAACGATGTTTGCAGCCACAGAAGCCATTGGACGGACGGATTTAAACGGTAGTTTAATTTTAAAACTATGTTCAAATATGAAAGTTTTATAAATATCTAGTAAGTCCATTCTAGGAAAGCCTTTTTAATATGTGCGTACGACGAGGGACGAGGAGTATGAAGGTCATTCATATATTAAGTTTTTTAATAGCACATCACTAGAAAATACATAAGCGAATTTTAAAGTTTTCTTTTCCTTAAACAGCATTTGTCTGAAATAAAAACGGGTAAAAAAAAAAATAAATAAAAAGCTATTGTTATTTTAAGCAGTCAAATAAATCCTATAATACTTGATCCTCCTATTTAAAACGTAAGTCAAGTTGTAGTTGTGAACTAAGTTAAATTACAAACGCAAGAGAAATCGCACGCGTTTGTTAGTTTGCAATTAGGGCCTTTTTACACGAAGATTTTTCACGCACAGTCGATGCTCATGTAATGTGACAAAAGCGGTGCTAGTAGTGAGCGGATTTATGTAATGCAATTTTCGATTTAAATTAGACACGCGAGAATAAGACGACACGCGTTCATGACACGCATGTCATCCGCACGTTTTAAAACATAATGTGCATAGGTCCTAAAATAATATTTAATAAGTAATATTTACTGCTGTGTATTATAAATACGCACAGTCAGTAGTGGCCCAGGGGAAATACGCTCTTTAGGAAATCCGAATAAAGTCGATTCTAATCCAAGGTCGCGCATCTTTAATATTTGCATGAGCGAATCATTTCCGACATGATTACCACTTGTCTTACAGTGAAAGAAAATATCTTGAGGAAACCTGCATATCTGAGAAGAACCTAGCAAGTTTTCAAAAGACATGTGAAGTCCGCCAACCCGCACTTGACCAGCGCGGTGGACTATGGCCTGATTCCCCTCGTATTGAAGGGAGGCCCGTGCCCAGCAGTGGGAAGTTAAAAAGGGCTGAATATATACATCTCAATTATATAAAAAACTTTATTTTTATTAGGGATGAAATCATCCAAATTCAGTTCTTACTATAAAAATACGCCTTACTCTTAGATCAAAATAGTTACGTAAGAAACTATTAAGCACAGAAACGACGCAATGAATGCAATTTGACGCTAATATGCTTCATTGTTTTATGACCACTTAGGAGATAACGTTCATGTTTAATTAGGAGAGGTCAAATTCCATCTATCTTTGACGACTAGAATTAGTAGCCTGATGATGATTTGATCAGATTGAAAGAAATTTGGCGCCTCATATTTGAAACGCTACACAGTAATTGTCATGTCAATAACTAAGTTGGGTAGGTCGACTCAAACTACCGTAAGATTGTTAATTTAGGCCCTTAAGACAAATGATATGGAGAGGTAAAGGACGAGAAGAAAGGAATCTCGTACCTACCGTACCTCTTTACCATGCCCTTTTATTTTCTATCCTTAGTGAAAAAACGACGAATTCACTATCAATCTGATCGTATCGATTTGTCGTCTCACCGCAGTATGAGAGTGACAGGAAAAAGGACAGAGTGTAGAGAGAGTAGTGTTTGTGTATACACTAGTGTACTTATAATATCTCCGGCGCGGATGTCTAGTTCTAGTGAGATTGCCGCCGAGATCAAAATCGGTCAGAAAGAAATCTTTTTATTTTTCTACTATTAGCCCTCAGATTAAAAGAACAAGGTTGGCAGCATGTGCGTATTGCGGTACGTAGCATTCTCGAATTCCCGTATTCTCAGTATAACCAGTTTAGGGATCAACTATTTTTATTCGGCGATTCTGTTTAAATTAGAAAATGTGTGGGTGAAAAATGAAATTTCTTGTTTTTGCCATCATGCTTCGTTAGTTTCTTTACCGAACCTTTATTTAATAATAACCCATTAGAGAATATTTAAGTATTCGATTGTATTTAGCCCTTTTTAACGTCCCACTGCTGAACACGGGCCTCCCTTCAGTACGAGGGGGATCAGGCCATAGTCCACCAGGCTGGCCAAGTGCGGGTTGGCGGACTTCACATGTCTTTCGAAAACTTGCTAGCTTTTCTCAGATATGCAAGTTTCCTGACGATGTTTTTCTTCACCGTAAGGCAAGTGGTAATCATGTTAGAAATGATTCGCACATGAAAATATCAGTGGTGCGAGACCCGGGATTTGAACTCGCTTCGCTCGGTTTTCCAAGCGAGCACGTTACCACTGCGCTACCATTGCCTATTTAATTTAATATTCGATTAATTTAATATAAAACTAACGACTTACTCTTGCTACGCTCAGGTGCGTCCCTAAGCTTGAATTGCTTAGGAACGCTTAGAGGACAAACATATTTTTTATTTATATAGAAGAATATAATACGGAGCGCCCCCCCCCCCCCCCCCTAAAATTTTTGTTTTATTTTAATTTAATTGTTTATTTTTATAGTGAATATATAACTAAATATTCTGTGAATATTTCAAGCGTCTACCTGTTGCCGTTATCAATATCGACCAAAAACGAGAAAAAAAATCACGTTTGTTGTATGGAAGCCCCTCTAAATATTTATTTTATTTTGTTTTTAAGTATTTTTTGTTATAGCGGCAACAGAAATACATCATTTGTGAAAATTTCAACCTAACTTTTACGGTGCATGAGATACAGCCTGGTGACAGACGGACAGACAGACAGACTGACGGACGGATGGACAGCGGGGTCTTAGTAATAGGGTCCCGTTTTATCCTTTGGGTACGGAACCCTAAAAAGTACCTATTTATGTAAATGTTATATATTGTAAAATGTCATTGTAATTCTATTTACTTTTCCAAGTACCTATGCGTTTTAACTTTTCCTCCCAGAAATAATTAAACTTAATATAATATTATTCTGTAAAAACATTAAAATAATAAATAAAACCCACGCTCATTGTCCACGTATCACTTTTATAATACAAAAGCCTGCACGTGGATAGTACAATTTGAGGTTGCTCTTAAACTGACATTAAAGTAATATGAACAGTAAGAGCAGAGCTCTTGAAACAAAATGCCAAACATCCAAACATTTTGCTGGGAGCAAGTTTGAAGTTAAAAATATCTGTTCGTGGCTATAATGAATAAACCTGGTAAAGTTGCTCTCGCTTTATAAACCGTCAAAAACGTGGCAACAGTCGTGCGATCGCAGGATATCGGTACGTGTTTGGTACCGGTTACGCGGCTTTTTGCTATCGTCTGTAACAGAGTTATCAATTAACATAAAATATCTATTTATAAATCAAAATGTTCAAGTAGTATATTGTTTCATTAGTGAGTTCTGTATTTAGTCAACGGTAGCTACCATTTTTTCTAATGGCTTTGACCATTTTCGAATACGTCAAGCTTTTACGTCCTAATATAAAATAAAAGCTTTCGATGCATTCCTTGCGAGTTACAACACAAATAGCTAAGTTGTATTGTTGTTTTTCAGAGTTTCTCAATGTGTGGGAAATGTGTGGAACTTCTAGGGGTTGGTCAGTATGAAAACAAGCACATACTTGGTTTTGTTTCGAAACATTTACATATTTATTATTCGAAATGGATCTATCTAAAAACCAATTCTTTAAGATGAACTAATATAAACTACTTTAATCGTGGGAATTGTTGATTTTTTAAGCAAAAGGGAGTTTATGACTACTGGAAAAATAAGGGCTAGGTAGGGCAGTGCGTTTCTAATTTATATACAAAATCCTGGTGTATTTGGTATATAAATTAGATTTGGTTCACACGACATTTAGTACATAACTGTTGCAGTGTAGGTACGTTATATCGCTAAGTAGTGGCGCGTACAATATACTGTATATAACGTACCTACATAGATGATAGAACCGTTCACATATCCTGAAAACTGCAAACTGTTTTTAGAAATTTTGTCTGTCTGTCTGGGAACGCATCATGAGAAAACCGCTGGGCAGATTTATTAAAATTTGCTATAGTGATTATTCATTCTAATTATAAGTGTGATAGTTGGTTATCCGGGTCAACATATAGTATACTTTTTACTGCGAGAAAATATTTGATCTCTGAGAAATTATAGTAACCGTTAAAACGTTTCTAAGGACGAACCCGAACGGAGCGAGGGTGAGTCGCTAGTCGGATACTATAAAAACGTGCGTTGTATTACCGTGTGAGTCTTAGGTTTTATAATATATCACGTGTACGGCAGTACTTGACGCTTTTCAGTGGCTAGTTATTTTCCGATATGTGACGTTTTTATTATTGTTCGTGTGTGGTACAAATTGTTTTATTAATATGTAGAGTTTGTGTATACGTCGCTTTAGGGGACATTTTTGAAATATTATATTTTTTTTTATTATTTGTGACTTTTTTAACTATATATATTAATTACGTTCTTAGTATATATTTATATATTCTGTAAAAGTTCATTTCTCAGATCTTTTGAAATCAAAATTTATCTTTTTGTTCCATATAGCCAAGAATAAATGTTGTTTTTCTATGACGGTTCTCCATAAATAATCTATTTTATTTATTAGTTCCAATAGTTTATATCGTAGCGGGTACGGTTGGATGAATATATGTAGTTCACCGCTTTCCGCTTGTATCGTGAAATTACATGTAATATAATTAGGTATGTAACAATTAATTGGTAACACTTAGATTCAAACAGGGAAAACTGTTATAGTTAGAGTTGCAGTTTTGAACTAGTAAACTAGTTTATCTAGTTATTCTGAACATTACAGATTATTGTGACATGAAGATGAGAATAGGATCTGAGCTACATCGGATGACGAGCAAGTGATTTTCGGTCGAGACAATATAAATAAGCTAAAACAACAAACATCATTTTCCATATTTCTGTTTAAGAATTTCCATATAAAGTTTCATTCTCAATTCAACCCCTGAGGGTTTGAATTTTCAATATATTATCGTTCTGTAATCCTTGCGTTTGATACTACATAAGGGACGAAGTGATTTCGTTGTTAGTGCGTCAGTGAATGTATATAAGATTTTTATTAACTAGATGATGTCGATTGTCGGCTATAATATATAATACCATGTTGCATACAATTTTATACTTTATTTCAACTAACTAACGTCCTACATTGAATCACACCAGGGGATTCGACAAGGACGTTTGTTATACGTGAGAGCTACACGACAGAATCAATATACAGATATCTAAATAAAGAACAATGCTACATTAAATACTACAAGATTGCGTATTTTTTTTTATTTAAAAACTGTTATTTTACTATATATACAAAGGATTAAAGAAAAAGAAAGATAAAAATCTTCTAAATAGAACTATATTTTCGGATTATTTCCCGTGACCATGATTGCTGTAAAGCATTCGAAACGTCGGAAACCAAAAATCCAAATAAATCTGCGAAATAATCCGAAAAGATACTTTTATTTAAAATGTCAAATATTCGTTTAAATCTAAGAAAGTTTTATAAAAATCTTCATTAAATCTTAGGTTTTGGCACAACTTAGTGGTTTTTCTATACGATAACTGAAACAGCAAGTATGTTTAATTTTTTAATCAAATAAAGTCTATAATATCTATTTACAGCATGACGAAATCTTCGCGAATTCGATCTCTGACCGTATTGTAGATAATATATTATTAATATCTATCTAGACTAGTAACCCATGCTCCTTGAAATTATATTTTAGTATCCTTTGATGAAATAATTGAATTATGGTTAGAATGGCCTGTGCTTAGTCTTCTAATGCATAAGCTATGTTACGTATACTAATATTATAAAGAGGTAGAGTTTGTTTGTTTGAACGTGCTAATCTCAGGAACTACTAATTCGATTTGAAAAATTCTTTTTGCATTAGATAGCCCGTTTATTGAGGAAGGCTATACTCATATATCACCATGCTAATGTTTACTACCCAAGAAAGCGGAGCAGTAAATCATAAATGTCAACAAATCGGGCCGACTTTCATATATTATTGCAAAACTGATGTTTATAATATGTTTAAGTGCTTTAATCTCAGAAACTTTGGTCTAATATTCATCGTCTAGAGGGTAGGTATATGAAACAGGCAATATGTATAATCTTTAACGCGGGTGAAACCTCTGTGCATAGCTAGTTATATATATATGTACTAGTATTGCCCGGGGCTCCGCCCGCGTTCAGATGACCAAAAATTAAATACTTAGGTTTTATATACAAATATACTCTTACAATGTAGTTTTCGTATTTTTACTCAGAAATGAGACGTTTTCCCGCTGTAGAAAGTATCCTATATGTTGACTCGGATAACCAGCTATCACCATACAAAATTTCATCAAAATCCCTCCAGTGGTTTTTCTGTGATGCGTTTACAGACAGACAGACAAAAATTCTAAAAACTATAGATTCGGCCTCTGTATCGATAATAAAGTCTATTTCAATAAGATTTTCCAAAAAATATTCAACGTACAGATTCGGCTTAGTTACGATTTTATTATATGTATAGATAAAACCATATCGCTCCTTTGCCAAAAACAAGACTTGAGTAAGACAAACGAATGATCGTTATTCGTTACACACGTATTCATAAAATTGGAGCAAGGATGAAATGTGTGGACACAAATAAAAACAAAGCGATTTATTATGGTACAATAAGGGAGTTTGACATAGAATAATTTAATTTCTTCAGTCAACAGGAAAATATGAACTAAAATCATTAATATTTTTTACTTAAATGTTTTTGCAATTTCTAAGTCATATTTTAATGTTATTATATTATATGGTAATTTACGTATAATGATGTTATTATATTATAAGATAATATAATTAGCACTTTTTGCTCTTGACGATATTCTACATATGTAAATATAAGCATCTCATTTTGGTTAAAACCTGTCAAGTACAAGTAAAATCCCCAACCGGGGATCCACCATATAATACCTATAGGTATGTACATAAAACATTCATGTGAATTATTATTTCATAGTAACAAACAAACAACCAACCATCCTCACCATCCTCACAAAATTTTACATTTATAATATTAGTAGGGTACCATTAAATATTTTTTGTTAACCCTATAAAAGAGCTAATAACTAAACGTTCAAAGTCTAAGTCGGTCTCCATAACTATTTTATGAAATAATCATTCACAAGAATGTTATAAGTACATACCTATATGTACTCATGTGAATTTTGTTATTTGCTGTTTTATAGTGCACCGCACTAAATTAACGTATTTTCTCACTTCTGAAGGGTTTCTGGAAGAAATCTCTTATAGAGATAAGTTATCCTTTGTCGATATTCTGTTACTTTATTTTGTATAACATATATTTTATGGTACCTACATAAATAAATAAATAAAAAAAAAATGTGAAAGTTTCTGAGGTTGGATGGATGTTTGCTTGTTACTCTTCTGTCTGGATATGGCACAGAGATATATTAAGTCTAGAATAGCACATAGGTTATTTTTATCCCGGAAAAATGGTCATTTCCGTGGGATAATTTTGATTTTGTCTAGGGACAAACACGAAGCGAAGCGAGGGGAGACGCTAGTCTATAATAGGGGACTCCATAAAATTTTTATACTTTTTATATTTAACTAGCATTGCCCGCGGCTCTGCCCGCGTTCAGATGACCAAAAACCAAATTCTTAGGTTTTACATATTATTACACTCTTTCATTGTAGTTTTTGTATATTTTCTCAGACATGAGACATTTTCCCGCGGTAAAAAGTATCCTATATATTGACCCGAATAACCAGCTGTCATCATACCAAATTTCATCAAAATCTCTCCAGTGGTTTTTCTGTGATGCGGTAACAGACAGACAGACAAAAATTCTAAAAACTATAGATTCGGCCTCTGTATCGATAATAATGTTTATTTCAATAAGATTTTCCAAAAAATATTTAATGTACAGATTCGGCTTAGTTACAATTTTATTATATGTATAGATTGTTTTTACCTACATTTAAAATAACATGTATTCAAAATATTCAAAGCTAATAATTGTGTTAAAGGCGGAAGGATGAACAGACAGACAATCCATTTGGTTTAGTTTTTGTACCCGACCCGACCAAATGTTTGCGGAACACTTATTATTAAAGGAAAATGAAAGTATCGATTCAGTGGGAACTATTTAAAAACGATTAGACGTTTTAATTAAAATTGTGTTACATGCTACACTACACTTATCGTTCACGTTCAGTACCCAATTACTCTGTATAAATTACCACTTCAATTTAAAAGTACCTACTAGTGGTGATTAAAAACCTATTAATTAATCTATACAAATTAATTAAATTCGAAGTGTCTGTTTGTAATGTCAAAATAACAGCTTTTTATTAAATGCATGTGAAATTGTATGTACGGTTCTTTTACTTTAAACACAATGTTTATTTTTTTCTGTCTGTCTGTCTGTTTGTTCCGGCTAATCTCCGAAGCGGCTAGACCGATTTTGACAGGACTTTTACTGGCAGATAGCCGATGTTATGAGGAGTAACTTGGGTTATTTTTATTTAAAAAAAGGTAATTCGCTAGTAAAAAATATAATAATTATTACTATACATACTAATTAATAATTTACATATAAGTGACAAAATGTTTTTTGTTTTTTATTTTATGAGAAACATTTTGAGTAGTGATAGTGACCCTGACCGTGATTAAATCAAACCATGCTGTGTTTAATTCGATGGTGTTTAAACAAACATGGGTAATGTACGGGTAAATAATGAATAAGGTTCAAACTTAAAACATATTTCATGATTTATCAATAACCTATATACATCTGACACAATTCAATCTGACACAATTGAAAAAATCGCTAAAAAGGTACTTAAGTTTCATACAAACTTTCATCCTCTATTTTACCCCCTTATGGCATGAGTTTCGAAAAATGTTAAAACACTTATTTATTTATTTAATTTTATTGAAGATCATTAATAGAAAGTTTCAAGTAATTCTGATCATAAATATATTTTGGATTGTATTATAAAGTGTTTTCCCGTGGGAATTAGATGATCTCCCGCGGTAAAATCCTCCTCCAATTATCTCCACACAAAAAATCACGCCAATCCGTCACTCCGTCTTGACCTGAAAGAAGGACAAACAAACAAACACACCTTCACATTTGTAATATTAGCATCGATGTATATATATTGTTTTTGTTATTATCAATGCCTATTTCGGGATGCCGATGTATTTTTGGCTCGTTACAAATGTGCAATAAAAGATCAGTCTAACGGATCTATTTGTGGAATATCGATTGCCTGAGTGGGGCGTAAGGTAAGGTGATTTCTTTGATATAGGCATCTGTAACCCAGATTATTAGAATGAACTGTTTTAAATATATGCATACTATTCTGAATAATACTAATCTATCTTGTCTAAAAATGTGAAATAAAAATATTATAAAGCATGTAGTTTTCAGCCCTTTTAACGTCCTACTGCTGGGTAATCAAGGGATTCCTCCCTTAATTGCGAAGGTGATCTGCGATAGAAGTCCAGGCCTAGTGCGCGTTGGCGGGTTTCACATGCCTTTCGAACATTAGTTGGGCTCTCCCTCACATGCAGGTTTCCTCACAGTTTTGTTTTTTTGGGACATTAATATACAGCACTATCTAGTTAACCATATATAAGTACACAGAACCACATATAACTTTAAATACATACATATTATAAATATATATGTATAAACACTCATGACTGGAGTACAAACATTCGTGCTCATCACACAAATGAATGCTCCCATCGGGACTCGAAGTTCGAACCCGCGACCGCTGGCACAGCAAGTACAAACTACACTACAAACTGAACTGAAACGTGTAATCAAACAGTGTTTTCCTTTATAGAAGAGCAAGTGGTGATAATGGCGTTTATTAAACGTTCAGTAAATCTAACCCTGGAAAATACTTGTGTTCTAAAAAGGCCAGTTATTAAAAATATTGTTACTTTCTTAGATTTACGCGAATGTTTGACATTTTTAAATAAAACTATCTTTTCGCATTATTTCGCGGATTTATTTTGATTTTTGGTTCCCGACGTTTCGAATGCTTTACACCATCCATGGTCACGGGAGAGACTGTCTCTCCAGTCTCTCCCGTCAGACAGACCAGTCTCTCCCGTGACCTGGATGCTGTAAAGCATTCGAAACGTCGGGAACCAAAAATCAAAATAAATCCGCGAAATAATCCGAAAAGATAGTTTTATTTAAAAATATTTTGTAATTACTACTAGTTTTTGCCTTCAGCTTTGCTCGTTATAATCTATAAAAACAGCTTTTATTTCTCTGAAATGAAGCTTTTTCAAGTAAAAGAAATATTTCTCTACATTAATATAGACTCATAGAGTGCCACATATACATACGTACATATGTTATATAAATATTTTGCTATGGAATTCTAATCATGTTGTTTTTGAAACGACTGAACGATCACTTCACTGGTGACTCATTTTATTTTCGTACATTGATAGGTTTCATTTAGATAAACATGGAACTATGGCGCCAGACGTTCTGTCTCCTGATTATCCCATTTCTACCAAAGTTTTTCACATTATATGTAAGTATGTTTGTTTATAAAGGATGTGCAATTTCCATACCCATTCCAAGTTAACCATTTTAACTATAATATTGACTTTGGTTATATAATCCAGTGGTCGGAAATCGATCATTTTTATTGATTGAACGTTAAAGCTAGTCAGTAGCTGCTAACCAAAAAAATAAATAAAAAGTAGGAACTGGTTGAAAAAACAGAGGAGAAAAAGGTACTGAACTGTTATGATTACTTATTACTAGGATTGTTGTTATTTTTTATGGGGAATCTCGTGTATTTTACCTGCCAGTAACATAATATACAATAATACTTTATTAGATTTACGCGAATATTTGACATTTTAAATAAAACTATCTTTTCGGATTTTTTCGCGGATTTATTTTAAATCTACCGATTTAATTCGCGAAAAAATCCGAAAAGATAGTTTTATTTAAACTAGCGACTCACTCTCGCTTCCCTCGGGATCGTTCCTAAGTACGTTTTAATTTTATTGAGCGGAACCCTAATTCTTTTTCTAAAAAAAAGTAGCCTATGGTACTCTCTATAACATCAGCTATCTTTCAGTGAAAGTCTCGTCAAAAGCAGTCCAGCCGTTTCAGAGTTTATCCGGAACAAACAGGCAGACAGACAAAATTAAAAAAAAAATGTGTTTTGCTTGTAAGTACCGTATATAATTTCATATGCATTTAGTAAAACGCTGTTATTTTGACATTACAAACGGACACTTCAATTTTATTTATCTATATAGATAATATACAATTTTTATTTTGTACACATTTAAGGCATAGTAACTCTGGTATGACATTTATTATTAGAATCGATATGTTATTTTCTATGGGAAATTGGGAGTAGATTCGTAAACACAAGCAAATTCTACATTTTTATATAATTCAATCAAATGTTATCTTAAACATCTTCAAATTGTATTATTTTTTTTAAATGTCAAATTAGGATTATTTTGATTGTTTTGACCTTACGCAATGAGTCGCATTACTCTAGATTGGTGATAGCCAAGAACAATGGCATCGTAGTCTACAGCGCATATATATGTGCGCAGAGATAATCAGCTAGCTCACTTGGCAAGTACGTACGACATTAACCTTCTTTAGTCCATCGATTCTTATTTCTTACAAGGTTCTAGATCTGCAGTTTTGCGTTAACTGTTCCGTTCTATTTGGAACTTACACTATTGGTTTATTGTATACTAGCATTGCCCCGGCTCCGCCCGCGTTCAGATGACCAAAAACAAAATTCTTAGGTTTTACATATAAGTGTACTTTGACATTGCAATTTTTGTATTTTTTCTCAGAAATGAGATATTTTCCCGCGGTAAAAAGTATCCTATATGTTGACCTGGCTAACCAGCTATCACCATACCAAATTTCATCAAAGTTCCTCCAGTGGTTTTTCTGTGATGCGGTAACAGACAGACAGACAGACACAGACAAAAATTCTAAAACTATAGATTCGGCCTCTGTATCGATAATAATGTCTATTGCAATAAGATTTTCCAAAAAATATTTAATGTACAGATTCGACTTAGTTAGAATTTTATTATATGTATATAATAATTTAAATCAATCTACCTGCTACTTTGTTTGTACGTAAAAGTACATGGTTATTTACTTCATATCCACTAAACCCCTAAATAAGTGATAAATCTTTTATATTTGGTATACTACACCGATTTTTACTACAAGTTTAAGCTTGATACGCTTTATTATCTTACTTGCTTATACTATCGTCCATGACTCCGTTCGCGTAATAAACAACGTATGGAACACTCACCAAAACGTCTACTCGTCTATAAAAGTCCCGTTAAAATCGACTCACCCGTCTCGCAGATTAGGAGATACATAAAGATAAACGATTCAATTGCTGTTTCAGCTTTAATTGATATATGCTTCATATTATTTATTTATTATCTATACATATAATAAAACTGTAGAGGTTAAATGTCTGTACATAGAAAAAATAATGCTGAAAACCGAGTCAGGGGGATGTAAGAAGAGAAATAGACCAAATCCGTTTTTTTTTTCAAATTTTTTGCTTCTTTGTTTCTGTTTGTACGGCCTAATCTCCGTAACTGTTGCACCGATTTAAATGGATTTTGCATAGTGGTATCTTGTATCCCCGGTCAATATTTTAGATACTTATCATCCATAAAATTAAAGAGTTCCCGTGCGATAGTTAAAAAATATAGTAACTTATACAGCTTAGTACACAACAACTAAATATGCACCTAATTTAGTTAAATTTGGTATGCTGATGCCTTATATTGCCGGTCAAACAACAGATTACTTTTATCCCGGAAAAATGAACGGTTCCCGTGGGATAGATCTGTTTGTGTTTCTCTGCTGCTAGTTTATAAATATAATTTTAAACCATTGTAAAACTACCCACGTAGTAGTATCAGTTAGGCGAATAATTTATTGTACGAGTACGTATAGATTAAATTATGATTCACGAAATGTTCCGCGTGCATAACACCTGGTTTGGTCCAAATTATGCACATACTGATAAGATAAAAATATTTTTATCTGTAATCAATATTATATTAGTGTTGTAATGTTTTGGTAATCACTTGGAATAAATGTCCGACTATGCGGAAGTGAAGAATGGTATAATCTTTTATTCTTTGACGATTTGTTTTTTTTTTAGGGATTTTCCCATTTTATAAAAACATTCCATCAATGAGTTGAATAATTACAGTTCAGGGTGTTTTAAAATTGACAGAACTTTTTGTTTCAACAAATGTATCCCGCGGGAACTGTATATCTTGCATTACATCTCTGTGCCAAATATCCAGATCCGTTGAGCCGTTCTGGCGTGATTGAGTAACAAACATCAATCTAAACTTTTACATTTTATAATATTAGTCAGTTTAAAATAAAACTTGGTCATTAATTAAATTGTAATGTACGAGTATTTATTTGTTTTTAATTCGACGAAGATGCCGTTTTAATGTGGTTTCATATCAACTTTTAACTAACTCATTATCTTATTCAAACGATAGTAATTTAGTCAAACAAAAGTAGGTACTAATAAAGTTCTTAACATTTTCATGATGTGTGGCTAAATGGCAAAATTGGAACCGTTATAATTTCGACAATACCATCAGCCCGTCCTACTTCCTACTAATATTATATATGCTAAAATTTGTGAGAATGTATGGATGTCGGGCTCTGGATGTATAGATGTATGTATGTTTATTACTCTTTCATGCGAAAACTACCGAAAGGATTTTAATGAAACTTTACAATAATATAGCTCATACGTCAGATTAACACATATGCTACTTTTTATCCCGGAAACATGTACGGTTCCCGTGGGATAGATTTGTCAAAATCCAATTGAAAATTGACGCGTTCGTTTCTTTTATCAATGTATAATGTTGTGTATAGATCTCCTATATGCTTTAAGAATAAACCTACCTTTATTTTTTTAATGAATAACCTTACAAGGTAAAATATTAATTTACATTATTTAAAGAATTTGTCAACATCGGCTTAGCGAAATCGGACACATTGATGGACAGCACTTTGATAATATGTTGTCTTCATACTATCTATATAATATATTATAATATACTATCTTTTTATATAATATCTATCTTCTACATATTTATTTAAGTGTGTCGATTTGGCTAGTCTCTAGCTTGTGCGGCTGCAGGATATGAGATGTAGGGTTCGAGTCCGAGACAAACGGCTAGTGTAACTACCTAGACCCTGAGAACCGAGATAAAGTAATAATATTGGTCCCGCTGAGTTTCATTCGACAGTTCTTCTCACGTGTGAGGCTTCTTCCTTCCGAACCGATAGTACGTAGACTCGTTACATGGCGTTTAGTAAAAAATTGAAATAATTTTATGCTGAATAAAATAATTTGAATTTCAACTGAAATTGGCCGGGCTACCGAAAATCCTTCAAACCTTTGATTATATTATCTTAAAAATATTGCGACAATTAAAACATTAAAACTTTTAAAACAAGCGAAAATATAATGATTAAAATCAATTTTTGTATATATGTTATTTTCCTTTAAATCTATAGAAAGTGCCGCTTAAATATCAAATTATTAAAAGATGACTCGAAACATCCGCTAAAAATATTTTCAGCTTCGTCTCAGTTTACTAACATGTTTATAGACTTCGAATAGTTTAGATTACTGCAATATTTTATGTTCATAAATATATTATTTTTCTAGAAATTTCTGGGTCCTGTTTCATATAACTTTATTTGTTTATAACTACGTTATAATTACGTACATAATTAATACGTACATAATTAAAATTCTGAGTCGAATCTGTTTGAAAAATCTTATTGAAATAATCATTATTATCGATACAGAAGCCGAATCTATAGTTTTTAGAATTTTTTTCTGTCTGTCTCTCTGTCTGGGAACGCATCACGAGAAAACCACTAGACATATTTTGATGAAATTTGGTATGATGATAGCTGGTTATCCAACATATAGGATATATTTTACATCGGGAAAATATCTCATCTCTGAGAAATCTATACTAAACGTTACAAGTTAAAAAGTAATTAGCGACAACCCGAGCGGAGCAAGGATGCGTCGCTAGTTATATATATATATATATATATATATATATATATATAAATAATACAGTTACAGGTATAATTTCATATCTCGAAGATTTCCTACCAGCTAAGTCGCATAACCGACTGCGACCCAAAAAGTCAATACTCTATTATTAAATGAAAATATATGGATATATTTTTTATTCTACATATTTTCATATTTAATTTAAAAAAATCGTTAGCGTAAACTGTTCTCGGTTAATTAACAGCCACTAGGAAACTCTAATGAACACCATTGGATACTGACATAAAAGCTAAGATAAAACTGCCTATCTATGTTTCATTTGAAGTTAGGAAAAGATTTACTATGTACATGTTTGTCAGTCATTTAATCTTTTCCTGAATGCAGTCTGCATGTAAATATTTAACTCTGTGGAGCGCGTAGAGCCGAGGGCGGCGACTTGAATGGAGAAATACTTGACCGATTAAAATGAGTCGACCTTGTTAAAATATAAATTTAATTAAAAAAAAACACCAGTAAAAATGTTCAGAAATAATATTAGATTTTTTTTACTTAGTGAATAAGTTTTAGTTAGGAATGACTATTATGACTTTCTTTCCAGAAAGTCTTAATTCTGAGTAGAACTGACGAAAAAAACTCAGCGGGATTATTTTTTTTAGGTAGGCATGTATTCTTTTCCATAATATGTATTAGAAATTACAATAATTCTCTGATAGCCTAATAATTAATAGATATAGCCTGAAAGCGGTGACACCTAAGGTGTATTGTCCTCTTTAAAATCATATAATCTATATTCTATACTAATATTATAAAGAGGTAAAGTTTGTGAGGTTGTAGAGGGTAATCTCTGGTTCTACTGAAGCGATTTAGATGAAATTTGGTGAGAAGATAGTTTGAGCCCCTGGGAAGGACATAGGACTTTTTATCCTGGAAATCATCCCTTAAGGGGATGAAAATGGAGATGAAAGTTTGCTTGGGGAATCAACATGGCGAACGAACCTAGTGTAATATAGGTATAAATATCGCGTGTCTCTCGTCCGAAACGGCTTGACAGATTTGAATGATAACATTTTCACTGTCATCTATACATATCTATACATATAATAAAGTTCTAACTAAGTCGAATCTGTACATTAAATATTTTTTGGAAAATCTCATTGAAATAGACATTATTATCGATATAGAGGCCGAATCTGTAGTTTTAAGAATATTTGTTTGTCTTTCTGTCTGGGAACGCGTGACTAGAAAACCACTGGATAGATTTTGATGACAGTTGGTTATCCGGGTCAACATATAGGATACTTTTCACCGCGGAAAAATGTCTCATTTCTGAGAAAAAATACAAAAACTGTAATATAAGAGTATACTAATATGTTTCACTAATTGTAATATGAATATCATATTTCATACTTCCTCCTTTTTTTCTCGCTTAATTGTAACGAGCAAAATCTTCAACCGAAACTACTTTAAAAATATATTTAATTATAGTTTAAAAAAAAACTATAGAACATGTTCTTTTTCATTACAACCAACTGTAATGTCTTTTTTTTTTTTTTTATGGGACTAAGGGGGCAAACGGGCAGGAGGCTCACCTGATGGAAAGTGATCACCGCCGCCCATGGACATCTGCAACACCGCAGGGCTTGCAGATGCGTTGCCGGCCTTGGGATTTGTTTGGGATTTGTCAAAACTTCATAAGTTTTTTCTATTAGGCATTGAAAAATTTTACTATTTCCTGTGCTGGGAGTAGGGAGTTAGATAGTGTAGTAAAACGACACATGCTAGTTGCCGACTGATTTATTTATATTATACCCACACCTTTATATCTTAATATTACTACATCTTCCCCTTCAATGAGAAAGTTATACTTACTTATGAGAAATAGAAATATACAGAATAGCAAAAATCTACAATAACAAAAATAATGAAGTATTTTTTTTTTTTTTAAATGTACTATATACCTATATTATTATTATTTTTAACAATATAAACCATATAAATCGTATACCTACACTGATAATGACAAAGCTAAATAAAATCTTTGTTTTTTCTAAATCTTTTACATCTATACATACAATGTACATAAGTATTTTTGTAATTTCCTTTAATGCTACTACTTATGTATGTATATTAATAAATTTTATCGAGATATACAATATAAATATAACAACAAAAAAAAATATAATAAACATAGTAACAATCCATATTAGTACATACTATTCTCGTTTTTTAATAATAATTTAGCTTGCCTTCTTGTAATAGGCCCATAAATATTTTTTGAAGGGCTACTACGTGCATGCTTAGAATCGCTATTCTGTTCTGAAATTAATTTACTTGTACAGCCCTCTTTTAATAGCTCACCTTTGCCTACTACGCTCGCTTTGTCCGAAGTTAACGCCGTGTCACCCGACTGTATGATGTCATGTTTTGCTTGTGCCCGTCTGCGCACTAGATGACGCCTATTTCGCCTATATTTACGTCCAGCTTCATCTTCTACAATGTATGATCTGGGTTCAACTGCCTGATGCAAAACTTTTACAAGTTTACGCTGCTTACCGTCGACCATGACAACTTTGTCGTTATTATGCAGGACCGGGAGACATTTTGTTGTTTTATCATAATTATACTTTTGCTTTTCTTGTTGTTTAAGCATAGCCCGATGATTTCTTTCACGGTCAACTGGTACGTCTAATGCTTTATGGTAAATGGGTAAACGTGTGTTTAATTTTCTTCCCATTAGAATTTCGGCAGGTGAAACAACCTTTTCCCGAGGCGTCGACCTAAAATTCAACATACTTAAATAATAATCATCTCCTGAATCGCAACATTTTTTTAGTAAATTTTTTCACTGTACGTACGGCTCGCTCACTTTTGCCATTACTTTGCGCATAAAAAGGAGAGGTTTTTGTATGTTTAATATCCCAATCACAAATAAATTGCTTAAATTCGTTAGACGCGTACGCGGGACCATTATCCGTCACTAATTCCATAGGGATTCCGTATCTTGAAAATTGTTCTTTCATCGCTTTTATAACTGATTTACTATTAATTGAATTTAATTCATTAACTTCAATGAAATTTGAAAAATAATCAACCAAAATAAGATAATATTTATTTTTATATTCAAATATATCAGATCCTAATTTAATCCAAGGTATATCAGGAATACTGTGGCGGAATCATAGGTTCGCGCCGCGGCATCGGTACGTGACGGGTACAAGTCGCGCAATCACGTACAGCGCGCTCGATGTCCCGAGACATACCTGGCCAAAACATCACTTGCCGCGCCCGCCGCTTACAACGTTCTATACCGAGATGGCCTTCGTGTATCCTATTTAACATTTCACCTCGCAAACTAGCAGGAATATACAATAAATTTTCTTTTACGATCAAACCGTTGATATAATGTAAGCTTTCGCGATAAGACCAAAATATTCTGAGTGTCGTTTTTATTTTATATTTATTTTTAGGCCATCCTTTCATAATGTAAGCACACAGATCCTGACATTGTTTATCTTTTGCTATATGTTCCCGCAATAAATCCAATTTTTTATCGCTAAATTGAAAATTAGTAATTAAAAAACATGTTTGTGCTTCTAAATCACGGTTTAAGCGGTCATACGTATTATAATCTGATAAGGGTGCGCGGGATAGTGTATCTGCGATATACATATATTTTCCCGGAGTATAGATAACATTAACATCATAATGCTGTATCCGTAACAACATACGCTGTAACCTCGCAGGTACCGAGGACAAGGATTTTTTAAAAATTGATTCTAGAGGCTTATGATCCGTATGTATAGTAACATCACACCTACCATAAATATACTGATGAAAACGTTCACATGCGAAAACAATAGCCAACATTTCCTTCTCGATTTGAGCATATCGTCGTTGCGTATCAGTAAGCGTGAGCGAAGCAAACTCGACCGGACGACCATCCTGCAGCAACACTGCGCCCAGCGCCTCTGAGCTCGCGTCCACCGATAGCACAATAGGTAGATCAGTAGAATAAAGTGCTAAAACTGGGGCTGTTGCTATTTTACTTTTAAGTAATTCTACTGCTTTTGAGTGCATTGATTCCCATATCCATTCTATATTTTTTCTTAACAACCCCCTTAGAATAGCTACTGATTCAGAATAATTAGGAATAAATTTTGAAAGATAATTAACCATACCTAAAAATCGTTCTAGAGCTTTTCTATCCGTTGGAACAGGCATATCCAAAATCGCTTTTATTTTATTTTTATCTGGTCTCATACCATGTTTATCAAACACGTGACCCAAGTACGTAATTTCTTCCACACCGAATTTGCACTTTTCTTTATTAAACCGCAAGCCAATATCTCTTGCTCTTTCTAATAATCGTCTCAAGCGTACATCATGTTCTTTTCGATTTCTTCCCCATACAATAATATCATCAATAAATGAGTCAACACCATCTAAGTCCTCTAAATGCTGCCTTACTTTCGAGTGAAACAGTTCGGGTGCACAGCTTATGCCATATGGTAAACGCAAGAATTGATACCTGCCAAAAGGTGTACTAAATGTACAAAGATCCGCACTCGCGTCGTCCAGCTGCAGCATCCAGAAGCCGCAGCGCGCATCCAGCACACTAAAGTAGCACGCGCCGCTCAGTCTCGCCGCCAGCTCGGGCACAGTAGGCAAAGTGTAATGCGTCCGTTTTATTGCATTATTTAATGGTCGCGGATCTAAGCATACACGTAACTCACCGTTTTTTTTCGCTACTAAAACAATAGCATTGACCCATTCAGTCGGATGCTGAACTTTACGAATGACCTCTAAATTTTCCATACGTTTTAATTCGTTAAATAACTTATCTCTAAGCCCATGAGGTATTTTCCGTGCTGGACATATACTAGGCTGTACCGCCTTATCAATTATTATTTTATGCATCCCTGGCAACTTACCTAAACCAGAAAATAATACAGAGAAATCTTTATCAATATTGAGAGAATCTACTCGTTTTATTAAACCCATTTTTACACATGCATTCAATCCTAATATATTTTGACAATTCATATCACAAACAACAAAGTTTAAATTGTACTCATTTTGCTTGTATATAATAGACAAGTTACACTGCCCTATAATCGGTACGACATTACCGGTATAAGAACTTACACGACCATTGTAAACACTAAGTTTTTGACAACTAAAACCCAAATACTCGTAATCGCATTTTGATAATACATTTAACATTGATCCTGTATCTAATTTAAAAGTTAATTTCTTACCATTACAATATAAATTATCAAACCACTCACGAGACCCTTCACACCTCTGGCTGCAATTTATCATATTAATATAAATTATATCACTATTGGATTCTTCGGAACTCACACTCAAGTTATGCACACGTTTTGTCACCTTTTTACACATTCGAGCAAAATGACCTCGACCTTTGCAAGAATAACACTGTGCCTGCTTCGCTATACACCTTTGTTTACCGTCACAAAACTCCTTGCCGCAACGCCTACATCCACGAAATTCGCCGGGAACACGACCACCGCCACGCACTAGCCCTGCTGCTGCCTCGCCGTTGCGCCAGCTGTTACGTGGGCGCGCCCGCCATGCCATGCTGGCGTCGCGCTCCTTATCTCGCATACTTTTACTACTACCACAGCCCGCGACTTCATCGATTTGAGTATTGGAAGATGCCTCTTCTATCTGTTTACTTTCATGCCTCGACATTTCATCCGCTTCACAAATTTGTATAGCCTTCGCCAAGGTTAACTCATCGGTTCGAAGAAGCCGATCGCGAACGACATTATTTGAAATTCCACACACAATGCGATCTTTAATTAAATCATCCGTAAGATGCTCGAACTTACAGCCGTGACTCAGCACTTTCAACGCTGTGACGTATTTGTTAATTGTTTCGCCTTCGATTTGATTGCGCGTAAAGAACTTAAATCTTAACATAGTCACATTAGATTTCGTCCCAAAATGCAAGTCGAATTTATTTTTCAAGCATGTCAAATCATCTGCACTTTCACCTTTGTTGTATGTAAAAGTCGAAAATATTTCGTATCCGTTCGGGCCTATGAGATTCACGAGTAAGCTAGCCTTTACATCTGACGGCTCTTTTACTACACCTGACGCCTTAAGGAATATTTCGAATTGCTTCCACCATCTTAACCACGCGTCAGCGCGTGCGGCGGGACTTCCTTCTATCTGCAACTCCGTTGGCGGCCGAGCGTGTTCCATAATTTATTTTAATAGTAAAACTTCCTTTTATCACTTTTATCGTTACTTATTTTGTTTTAATAACTTCTATACTTGATAAATCTTTTATTAAACATCCCACCGCTGCCACCATGTAGTAAAACGACACATGCTAGTTGCCGACTGATTTATTTATATTATACCCACACCTTTATATCTTAATATTACTACAGATAGTAAAATTCTTTAATGCGGCTTTTCTCGCGTAGTTATTTTCTCCTAAGGGTTGTAGCGTTGTGTCAGAAAAAGTACTACCATTTATACGAGTAAATAAACATAAAAGAATTGTTCAAATTTAGCTGGTAATTCTAAGATATACCTACCTAAGCGCATTTAGACAAACTATCTCATCAGCAGAATAATATTATTTTACATTTATTATTATAAATAAAACTATCTTTTTGGATTATTTCGCGGATTTATTTTGATTTTTGGTTCCCGACGTTTCGAATACTTTACAGCAATCATGGTCACGGGAAAGACTAAAGGACCTCTCAAACACATATGTACTTGCTACAGACAGTGCCTACCCACTATTTAACAAAAATGATTTCAAAAATTCAAAAATTGCACTAAAGTACCTTACAATATTTGTTGGTTTTTATTTCTAAACATTTTTTTTAATTATAATTAAATAGCAATATTATTAATTTAATTTTAGCTCTTATTATTATAAATATTACCATATGTATTATAAGTATAACCATAAAGAATAGTAGAAAATTAAAAATATTAATTATTTATCTAAGCAATATTATTGTATTATATGTAATTTAAAAGATTGCTCTATTTAATTATCATACCTATTAAATTTTTGTTTAAATATAAAATTCTCGATATATATGTACGATATGTAAATACTGAATAATAATAAATCTAATCTAACAACCCGCTACTGCCTTATATATTATGCCTTATATTTATTAATCACTGCGCCAGAAGTTCTTTAAGTGTTTACTTCAAATACATATATACATAATCATACATTGAAGTATGACGTAAATAAAATTTAATTGTCTTACACAAATTGGATATGTCAAGAGTAGCGTAAAGCGTCATACAATGTACTTAGCGGTGGCACAGTTTAAAAATCCATGCAGTAGACCCATTGAGATTAACGGATGGCTGTTAAGTGCAAGGCTTGTCAAAAAATACTAATTTTCATTGATGAATGGTTTCGAAGTTAAAGTTCTATAGTGCCATCTCCTGGCAAGTTATAGTTATACTCTTCAACCCATTGATAAACAAAAACTCAAGTTACACAATTAGCTTCTCAAAAGTGTCCTCAAAAGATATGCACAATTCGAAATTAAATTGTGTTTTTTTTACAAATCTCTTTTGGTCATTGCTTTTCGGATGAAAAAATTAAAATGCAGGTTGTTTCGTTTAAAAAAGTACTTTATGTGGTGTGCGTAAAATCGAATTTGTGTTTAGACAATTAGAACTTTTGATTTTTGAATTTTTATTCTTTGGTTTGACTTAAAATCACATGTCGACGACATTTTTTAAGAGATATTTATTAGGAAATGTATATATATAATTTTTTTTTTATATATCAATGTTTCGACCCTAAAGCGTGTCCCAAATGTAAAAAAAAACACTAAGTTGGTATAACAGTCGGGTGCGCTTCACCCAAGACTTACCTCTCACGCCCCGCACGACTGGGGTGTCTAGAGGTTTCGTAGACTGTGGTGGTGGCTAGTGAAGTAATTGCCTCCACTTTCCTATGTTAGATTATTGTAGAAATGTTTATGAGTTTTCCGTGTTTAACCACTATTTTCAACCTTTCTTCTACTTACTGTATAATATGTAAAATGCAAATTCTTCGCGTGATGTTTTATAGCAACGATTATTTTAATTATGAACCAGTTATCAGCATGTGGCGTTATAATTGAAGGTTATATTTTTGGGCTGATGGTAAAAAGTTAGAAACATTTTTTTTTTTAAATAATTTCTTGGGGAATATTTTATCATTATGGTAATACTTTATCTATTTTATGTCTACATGTTTATTATAATGTTAATTTAATTTTAATTTTGTACTAATAATACAAACAGGCAATAGCAATTGAAACTCAGGAGCTCCAAAGTCTTACGAAAAAAAAGAAAAAAAAGAAAGAGAAAAAAAAATAAAAGAGCTACGAAAAAAGTGTACAAACATATATTAAATTTATTCCAAATCGGTCCGTTTTAGTTTGAAACAAACATACAAACGTTCACAATTATAACAGTAATAATTAGATTACAAATGAAAATTTTTCCAGGTGAGCGACGTGCGGGGGTGCGGGTATCATCTGGCGACGTTGCTGGGTTTGTTGCCCGCTCAAGTGATCAACGTGTACCTCGGCTCCACGCTGCGATCAATGCACGACGTGTTGCACGAACCGCACTTGACCGGATACATTGTGTTCGCTTTTCAGGTGACATATTCTTTCTCTGTACTTATTTTGATGTGGTTTATTGTATTTAATTTAGTATATATACTTAACTATTTATGAAAAAATAAGGGCTTTGTTGCCGACCATTTTTAGTCTTTGAAGTAAAACTTCTTTACGCATGCTTGACTTGGGGAGTAAGCTGGCGAATGCGTGACGAGATCGTTACGAAAAGTGTGATCGGGCGAGGCGAACGTTGGTTGCCATGGTAACCGTTGTTATTGTTTGACAAATGATATATTTTTTTTTATTGGGGAAACAAACAGTGTTTACAAATATTTAAACCACAGCTTATATAAATGGTTCATAGAACAATAAAGTTTCCACTGATAAGTTAATCATGTAGAGCGGTGAAGTTAAACAAGTTATTCATATTATATTCTTTCCTTAAATGATATTTAATATATGTATATATTTTTATTATATGATTTAATATATGATTTTAATATGCCTAATATGCGTTATTTAATCATTTTTATTAAAATTTATCATTCCTTTTACAAACAAAGAGTTGTGACATACGGGATGAAATCTTTAGCTATTTTTGTTCTGTTACGCCTAAGAAGTATAACTTCTTACGTGCGTACATAAGTTACGCGTACATACACACGTTTTTTTTTTGTATCTCACATATCCTAATTATTTAAAACATACATTGAATTTCATAAAGATTACCGATAACTTACAGAAGTTTTACTTCTTGCGCGTGTACACATTCATACACGCACTCTTTAATATATTTTTTTTCATAAAAATAAAATAAATAAATACGTTGGGACATGAACACGCAGCACCATCTAGTTCCATAGTAAGCTACGAGGTTTGTGTTATGGTCCTATGGATACTAGATAATTGATACACTACACATACATATAACTTTAAATACATACATATTATAAATATAATCACCCATGACTATAATATATATGGAATACAAATATTCGTACTGATCACACAAATGAATGCCCCCAGCGGGACTCGAACCCGCGACCGCAGGCACAGAAAGTAGGGTCACTACAAACTGAACCAAACATGTCGTCAAATAGTTTTATGTGCAAAGTTTCAGGATAATAAATAATTATGTCATACGTACATAAATGAATGACTTAATTATAACACTTCCTCAGACTTTTGAACACACTAACTTAAATAGTTAATTAAGTAACGTATCTAAGGTTTAATTTCGTGTGATTGGAATAAGCAGATTTATCTGTTTTAGCGCCTCTTCTCTTTTTTGGGATATTCTGATATCTAACAGGAACAATTTTGATGTATGGTATAAAAAGTGTTTACTCATTTATTAAATATCATCGATCCATAAACTTTTTCTATTTTTAAACTCAAGTCGATCTCTTGTTATGTTGCAAAGAATGTTGGTGAAAGATAAACAGACTAACAAACAAGCTCACGCACTCACACTTATAATAATATATATCATCATAAATTATATTATCTCCCACGCTTGTGAGTTGACGGAAAAAAATCTCTTATAGAGATAACGTATAAGTTCAACTTTACCTAATTTTATAAATAATACCTGTATGAAGATTTACTTTTAATTAGATATATTTATTATAGACTAGCGATTCACCCTCGCTCCGCTCGAGTTCGTTTTCAACGTTTAGCTCAGAGATGAGTGTGATATTTTCCCGCAGTAAAAAGTATCCTATAAGTAGACCCGGATAACCAGCTATCATCATACCAAATTTCATCAAAATCTGTCCGGTGGTTTTTTCGTGACGCGGTCGGTCATAGGCAGACAGACAAAAAATCTAAAAACTATAAATTCGGCCTTAATATTAAGATTTTCCAAAAAATATTTAATGTACAGATTCAGCTTAGATAGAATTTTATTATATGATATAGATTATAGATATATCAATATTTAATTTTAAAGGATGATAATATTACTAATTTTCTTTATACCTATCTGTGTGTGGCAGAGGCGAATGTAGGCAGTGTCAGAAGTATAGACGGTTAGACGCAGTAGTTCTAGGTGGATATTATCGTCACGCTTGTTAATTTTCAAACCTGCTAAGGATATTGAACCCCCCTTCACATTGTCAGTAGTGCAGGGCACAGAGCTAGGCCGAGAGGCAACGACCGTAATCATAAGCCTTGTTTACAATAAGTGATAACAGTTTCAAGAGCATTTTTCATCTATACAATTATGATGATGTTCTTTCATTAAAAAATATTAATTAAATATTTGTGACGATGGTCAGGCCAATTACATATTGCACAATTATGCGAAAATATAAGAATCCATACTAATATTATAAATTTGAAAGTGTTTGTTTGTTTGTCCTTCTTTCACGTCGAAACGGAGAGACGGATTGTCGTGATTTTGTGTGTGTGTGCTAGTTGTTGCTGGAGAGTGACATAGGCTACTTTTTACCGCGAAAGATTATTTAAATCCCACGAGAAAGCACGTTATAATACAATCCTATAAAATATTTATGATTAAAATTAAATAAATACGTGTTTTAGTATTTTTGAAATATATCCTATATGGGGGTAAAATAGGGGATGAATGGTAAAAGGTAGTTTCATACAAAGTATGAAACTACCTTTTTAGATAGTTTTTGCAGTTTTAGCGCGAGTGAAGCTGCGGGTTCTGCTAGTTCATTACAATTTATAATTATTCATTTGATTGGACGGCAAGTAGTCACGGCCACAAGGGACGGAACTCGATTTGTAAAAATTATACAGTGTGCCAATAATTCGTTTTGCTTATTGTATTAAATGTTTTTATTTAAAGCGAATTCACTGTTCATAAGGTCGATATACTGTGAACTGGAAACGGATTCTCACGAAACAAAGGAAAATTTGTAATTGCATGGCTCAAATATTTGAAATATTATACTACCAGTCAAATAACGTTTTATTAGACAGGTTAGGTTTTGCTTTTTATATCAGATGTTGCGAGTTCAATTCTCGCGTGAAACATTTAAAATTGTCAATTACATCAGCCACAAAGGCCGTTATTTTCAACCACAGAAAAACAGAAGTCATCTTAAGTTGTCATTACTTTGTTCCCTGGATTTCATCAGTAAAACTATATTGTATATTGTATTTATAAATGACTAGCGACTCACCCTCGCTTCGCTCGGGTTCGTCCCTAACTTGTTTCCCAATACAAATTTTCATCCACATTTTCAGCCCCTTAAGGGATGATTTCCGGGATAAAAATCTATCCTATGTATCCTATGATCCTTCCTGGAGTCTCAAACTACCTTCTTACCAAATTTCATCTAAATCGGTTTAGTAGATCCAGAGAGATTACCCTCTACAACGTCACAAACTCACAATCTCACAAGTCACAAACTTTACCTCTTTATAATATTAGTATAGATCAGACCCTTTCAGTATGACTTTATTATATACGTTATTAAAGACAAGCAAACAAACAACCCGTGTCCCTATAAAATACACTACTACCTACACAATATAAACAATACATCATATTAAATATCCTAGATCTAACAACTACGCTTCAAGTGACAGCTCCACTTAAGCAATGAATTTATGATTTCAAAGTTAACATGAAAAGGCTTTTCATTAAAACGCGATTATATCGTTCTATTTTTAGCGAACAAGCTTTTATCTGAGATCTTGAGAAAATGTCAGACTTGGTCACGTTTCCATACACACCGCGGTGAGAGCTTTCTTTCAAAGTGAAGAGGAAAACTTTGAGACGTGTTTTTTAAATATTTTTTCCAGCGTGTGTTCTTTCTAGCCCTTTTATGTCTATTAATATTTCACAATTTTTTAAAAACCAACGAGAGAATTGATCTGACTTATGAAAAGAAGTGTGTGGTGCAGTGGTTGCAGACCTAGTGGGTGCTATTACTCTCGTAGCTTTTATTATGTGTTCGATTCTTTTCCTAGATTTCTGTTTATTTTGTAGACATTTGCATATGAATGAGATTTTTATTTACTCTGACTAAAATAGAATGTTCTAGAGCGAGAGAGCTTAACTCTGTCATGTTTCATTAAATTCCAACGTATACCGACACCTAACACTGTTGTAAACTTTCGTTTTCTTTATGGATTTAAAAAAAACTCCATTAAAATTCCATGATATTTTTATCTATACGATATATAAAGAAAATACTGTGCGCAAACTCGACCTCGTTACATACCATAATGGATATAAAAATAGATTTTTAGGGCATGATGTTTATTTTATGGTAAGTAATCTATACATATAATAAAATTCTGACCGAGTCGAATCTGTTCATTATAAATGTTTTGAAAAATCTTATTGAAATAATCATTATTATCGATATAGAGGCCGAATCTATCGTTTTTAGAATTTTTCTCTGTTTGTCTGTCTGTCTAGGATTTTTTTATTGACAGTTTTTTTTGACCCGGATAACCAGCTATCATTATATCAAATTTCATCAAAATCTGTCCAGCGGTTTTCTCGTGATGCGGTAACAGACAGGCAGCAGACAGACAGACAGATTATATGTATAGATTACATTTCGTCAAAACTCAGAAGCGTGTTTTTTTTTCAAAGTAAAATCTCGAATTCAGAACTTATTGAATTGGACTAAATACCAATTCAAAAACCGATAAGAACTTACTTTCTTAAATGTAACTATAATGTTCCAAGGTTAAAAAACGGTACTTTACCTGTGTATGACACGATTACTACGAGTTTTGATTGTTCGTAAATGGCAAGGCTCACCAGTTATAAGTCGACTCACTCCATATAAGTAGTATGATATTCTATACATATATAAAAATAAAATACCACTTATGGATTAAAAAAAAACTCTCAAAGTATATGTAACCTATCACCCATAAAACTTCTAGATGTATTTGGCTTTTACATCAATTCAGGATATTAGGTAGGTACCTACATGTGCTTGACAATTGAAAATGGTGGCAAGTTACCTAATAAAACTAATTAAATGTCTTATTAACCATTCTTACAATTAGAGCAAAATATAAAAAGACACAGTCGGCAGTCGAAACGTCGGGAATAAGGTATTAGCCACTTACGGATTGATGTGTTTAGGTCCAGTAGTATCTCTATTATACAATTATGGAGTTGAACGCGAAAATTTAAATAAGTTATAGAATAAAAAACGTAAAAAAATAAGTTTTTACTTTATATAAATAACTAGCAGAACCCGCGGCCTCGCTCGCGCTAAAACTACAAAAAACTCTGAAAGGGTAGGTTTCATACAAACTTTTATCCCCTATTTTACTCCCTTATGGTATGAATTTCGAAAAATGCTAAAACACGTATTTATTTAATTATAATATTGAAGAGCATTAATATCAAGTTTCAAGTAATTCTGATCATAAATATTTCTTGCATTGTATTATAACGTGTTTTCCCGTGGGAATAAGATAATTTCCCGCGGTAAGAAGTTGCCTATGTCACTCTCCAGCCCTCTGACTATCTGCATACAAAAAATCACGCCAATCCGTCACGCCATTTTGAAGTTAACGAAGGACAAACAAACAAACACATTTTCACATTTATAATATTAAGTATGGATATAGTCGAAAAGCCGGTCAAAATAACAAGTTTTTGTCTATGATTGTATGTATAGAATATAGATTTTATATGCAATACCTATGCATGTACCATCTACGTATAATTTGCTTACGATACGATATCGAATAGGTACTCTCATACTGAGTTACTGGGTTAGAGAAGGAGAGCTCAACCTCAACAAGAGTATTGTAACCGGACGCCAATTGGCATTTCAATTTACGAATTGACGCCGTCAAGATAATATGAGACAGGTCGTCTGAATAATGATCAATCAGGAAAAATTATATAGAAATTATTTTATTTATTCTACTTTTGTTTAGGGACTTTTGTCCTTTCAAGACATCGTATCTTGACCACGTCTATCAAAATTTTAATAACATCTAATACAGATAAATAAAATTGAAGTGTCTGTTTGTAATATCAAAATAACAGCTTTTTACTAAATGCGTAGGTATACGGCACTAATAAGAAAAAAACAGTTGTTAACATATTTGTCTGTCTGTTTGTTCCGGCTAATCTCGGAAACGGCTGGGCCGATTTTGATGATTTTCACTAGCAGATAACTGATGTTATAAGGAGTAACTAAGGCTACTTTTATTTTAGAACTAGCATTGCTCGCGGCTCCGCCCGCGTCCAGATGACCAAAAAGCAAATTCTTAGGTTTTACATATTAGTATACTCTTACAATGCAGTTTTTTATTTTTTCTCAGAAATGAGATATGTTCCTGCGGTAAAAAAGTATCCTCTATGTTGACCCGGATAAGCAGTTATCACCATACAAAATTTCATCAAAATCCCCCCAGTAGTTTTTCTGTGATGCGGTAACTGACAGACAGACAGACAGAAAAAAAATCTAAAAACTATAGATTCGACCTCTGTATCGATAATAATGTTTAATTCAATAAGATTTTCCAAAAAAAATTAATGTACAGATTCGGCTCAGTTATAATTTTATTATATGTATAGATGATCAGTGATGTCATCTACGACAGTTTGGGGAAAAGTAAAAAAAAAAATACTAGTGCTAATACTCCATACCCAATAAAGGTTTAAGGGAACGCATTAGCGTTGCCAGCTCCATCTTCCATCTTTCTCTTTTTTTTTTAATATTTTTAAGATACCTATATATATTTGCATACATATATAAATATTTAATATACCTAATATAGTAAAACCAAGGTAGTAACAGTGACCTTTTAGTTTAATTTTACATTAATGACGTTACGATTATTCATAGGAAAACATTATCGATGTACAATGTACATATTAATATTATAGAATGTCGTTATAGGAAAATTCCTTTATAATAATAATAGATTCTAATCGATTCACGTAAAATCAATGACGTCATGTCCACGAGCCATCATAGTTTTCTTTTTTTTTTATTTCTAAGTTATTTAAAGTGTATATATAATGCAAGTGGAGGGTAAGAAAAGTTGATAAAATCTATGAACAAGTAAGAAAAGTTGATAAAATCTTTAAACAACTATTATATGTGTCTATATAATGAAAGAAGGACGTAGCCGGGACGTGATAAAAGAATGATAGCTGTCGTTATAGCGAAATAGAATTATACGATCGTAGTGATTGGTGTTTCGCATCTTTCAGTCTCGCAACGGATATATCTTTAAGATAATACGTAATACGGTAGAAATGTATGGCGGTATGGACTTTATAATGCACTAGCATTGCCCGCGGCTCCGCCCGCGTTCAGATGACCAAAAACCAAATTCTTAGGTTTTACATATTAGTATACTCTTACATTGCACTTTTTGTATTTTTTCTCAGGAATGAGACATTCTCCTGCGGTAAAAAGTATCCTATATGTTTATCCGAATAACCAGCTATCACCATAACAAATTTCATAAAAATAACTCCAGTGGTTTTTCTGTGATGCGGTAACAGGCAGACAGACAGACACAGACAAAAATTCTAAAACTATAGATTCGGCCTCTGTATCGATAATAATGTCTATTTCAATAAGATTTTCCAAAAAATATTTAATGGACAGATTCGACTTAGTTACAATTTTATTATATGTACTAGCGGCTCACCCTCGCTTCGCTCGGGTTCGTCGCTAGGTACGTTTTAAATAGATATAAACATGAATCAGTATTCACGCGCGATGGCTTATTATTAGCGTATTTCATGTATAACTTTGGTGTTTCTATACCGATTTCTATGATTCTTTTTTATGGAATAGTTAATAATGTTAACTTTTTTAATTAGGGATGACTGAGAGTGTTATAAACGTAAGAGTAGACAAATATAAATCAGAAAGCTTCGAACTGCTAAGCTATCGGGAGTTACACGTGTTATTGTGAGTCAACCATAAAAGATAGACATATGCTGTCGTGGGATATTTTTTATATAATTTTAAGGAGAACATTTCCGTCATACATGATTTCTGTGTAGCTTTAACCATTAAGGTTGCACACGCGATGGAAGCTTAAAAAATGGAGTAACTTCTCCCGTTTTCCCAACATTTCCCTTCACTGCTCTGCTCCTATTGATTGTAGCGTGATGAAAAGTATACTTTAACCAGCTCAGGAGTATGAGAAATAATTGTACCAAGTTTCGTTAAAATCCGTCGAGTAGTTTTTGTTTCTATAACGGTTATACAGACAGACAGACAAAAATTTTACTGATTGCATTTTTGGCATCAGTATCGATCCCTAATCACCCCCTGATAGTTATTTTGGAAATATTTCATGTACAGAATTGACTTCTCTACAGATTTATTATAAGTATAGATAGATATGGAGGGTATCATTGAAATAACTTTTTCATAAGGCTTCTTAGTTTTGTTGTGTTTTATGTTTCACGTCTGCCAACCTGCACTTGGCCAGCGTGGTGGACTGTGGCCTGATTAACCTCGTATTGAACGGAGGCCCAGTGGGACGTTAAAAAAGTGCTGAATAGATTTTTCACGTATTTTTTAAATTATTTGTGAGATAATAAAATATCAGAACTTAATAGGCGTATGTACGTCTGTGGGCCTCTAAATTATGATAATATTAGGGTTTTATGTATTGTATAATTTGTGTTAGCAGAGGCGGATTACTCTCAAAGAGATCTCTTCCAGCCAAACCATGGTTGTGGAAGAATATTTTAGCGGGACAAACATGCTACATACAACTGTATATGTATATTTTTACAAAACCTTGTAATTTTTTTTTTAAAAACATTACATATGGAGTGTGCATTGTGACGTCCCTTACGATTTAGATTGAAAAAAAAAACATAATTAATTATACAGCTTTCATGTATGTCATATACTTACTTTTTTTGTTAGCCTTTTTTATCGAAGTCACCATTTTAATGGCACACTGTAATAGTACCTAGTGGCTATAATATTCTATCAGCGCTCGTTACCTCGGTCGAGTGTCGCCTCGTATTGAGTGCTCAATCGAGACATTGACACCGATTTCGTTTTATTTTTCTACGTGCTCTTTTGTCTATCGCTTTTAAAAATGTTAATATATAGTGTATGTTGGTGAATAAACAACACTGAATTATGTATATTGCATACTTCAGTTTTGTTTGTTCACCAAAATACAACCTCTTTTACTTATATGTTTATCTATGCCTATGCCATATTCTATATCTATGCATATGCCATATTAAAAGCTAAAAATTACTTCGCTGGACGCTATTGTTCTTCTTCTATCTTCTTCTATCTTTCGATGTTGTGTGAAAAGTAAAAAAAATAGTTTTTTTGCGTTTTTTTTTAGAAATCTGAGAAACGCTTTGTTTATAAATATTACTATAATACATAATATATTATTAATGGTACTTAACTTAAAAGTATACACGTCATGATAGATATATAAATAATAACAAAGTTATTTTCGAGTTCCATTATTGAGGAAAACATTACTTTTCAAGAAATATACTTAGTATAAATGTGTTATGTAGAATGTAGAGTGTTGTTTACAACCATTGTACACTATATGGATTAAACAAAAGGAAAACAACCTAAGGCATTCCTTAGATAAGAATTTTCGTTCAAATATTGTACCTTCCTAAGTTAAGGATTCATTTCATACAAATCGTTACTATCCTTTGCTATGTACTTTAAAATAAACAAAGGAACAAACACACTTTCACATTTATAATATTAGTATGGATATTCTTTCCATCGGTATTCTATATATATATATATATATATATATATATATATATATATATATATATATATATATATATATATATATATGATTGTAATATGCCTAATATACTCTAATTAATTATATTGACTTGTTTTAATTTAATTGCCATATTTGCCAAAAAAAGTTTTACTTCAACCGCGCGTGAAGGTACTCATTTTTTTTTTGATTAGGCCTTTATCGTACTATCAGTTTTTATTTCTTAATTACTAGTGTAGGCAAATTCAAGTCTAAACTATAATTAATCCAAACACAGCCTAAGCATTTGGTTTATACCGCAGTAATTTTACGGCCATACGTTCTACACGCGAAAAAATAATAAAAAAATCATAGACGTGGACATTGTTTACACTTTACACGGAGGTCTTTAATAATTTTTTTCATTGTTTATCTTCGATCGAGCATTAACCGATAAGAATAAGTTATTACGTTTTTATCAATGCATAGCATTTATATACAATATACATACATGTATAAATAATCGATTTTTTTTATAAAAAATCAATTAGTTAGAAAGTTTATTTTTAGAAACATATACACATAGGTATATAAAATATATATAAATAACTTCACATATCTTAGCGGTCAGTGTCCTTTATACTCTTTTAAGTTTGAAGTTAATGCTCGCATTTTCTGAATCATTTCGAGACATGTACTGATAAATTTAATAAATTATTTGACCCACGTGGGATTCGAAGTCCCTACTACTTGCATTGTAGTAGGTTCCACGCGACTGTATTTAACATTGCACATCAAATTGTAAGTAAATATAATTGTACTACTATAAAATATAAATACGTATTAGGTACCTATATATAGTATATTAACTTTCCACCTCCAGGTAAATTTCTAAGAAATCTATTGTTAACTGTAACGCCGGCGTGACCGCAGTCGTTGAGGGGATATTGAAAATTTCATATTCATTTTAATCATTATCATCCAAAATTGAGAGATCATACTTATATCATTGTTTACAGATTAAAATTATCTCAACTTGTTATTTTTTTCAAATCCGTTTGTTATGTTTTATTTTATCATCACGAATGCAGTGCAGCAGTAAGAAATAATAGCACAATTTTCACTTATTCTTATCGGAATAATCTGTATAAATAAATCAATAAACGTCGTTTGAAGGATATGCCTACACTCATATGTATATGTATATCATATGGTCTCGTATATTTTAAAGATTTATATCACTTACTAGAGACTTAAGCTTGAATGGTTTTGAATCGCATAAAAAAAACTTTTTTTTGAGCCATGAACTTTTATAGGCGTAAACAGAATAACGCACCAGAGTTTCATCACAATCTGCTCAATGGTTTAGGAACGCATAGACGATAAACATACGAACATTCATTTTTATTTATATATATATATATATATATATATATATATATATATATATATATATATATATATATATATATTATATATATATATTTGTATAGCGAGTGCGAATGTATCGTACGTACCTACTTCGTGCCTAAAGTCAATGCACTTTGATTTTTGGAGCATATAAGTTATCTCATATCCCCCTTTTTTTTATGAATTTTATATTCTGCAGTTTCGCTCGCGTTTATATCTCAATTTAGGTTTTTACCACTATAAATCGGTATTATAAATCGGTTTCACAATAAATTTCTTATTGCTCTGTGCATTTGCGTCGGATTGTTTAGGTCTCATTTTGTTATTCTATAGATCTTAGGCCTAAGGTTTTCTAAATAACTAACAAAAAATACATTAAAATATGCTCATTCCCTAAAAATAACATGTCAGACAGGCTAATATTTCAATATTATAATTTATTTTTTGTTTTGGGGATAATAATTATCATACCACTATTATGAAAGCGAAAGATTGTATCTATGTATGTTTGTTATCTCTTCACGCTGAAACGTTTAGATTTGGATTAAAAGTGCACAAATAGGCTATAACCTGGAGTAACACTAGCTATGTTAGGCATATAGGGAAATATGATGCGATGACTGCCTCGGTGGTGTAGTGGCTAGCATGTACGGCTGCACACTCGGAGGTCCTGGATTCGAGTCCCGGGTCGGGCCAAGTTTAGTTATTGAGTCTTTCTGTATAGTAAGTCTCAGTAGCAGCCCGGAGTTGGGAAGTTGGCGGTGTTTCACCCCCGTGCCTCGGAGAACACGTAAAGCCGTCGGTCCTGCGCCTTAACTCTCACTGGTCGTGTCTCGTGTCGTCCCACCGGAGTATGAGAGTGACAGGAATAGAGAGTGCACGTTGTGTCTGCGCGTACACTTGTGCACTATAATATCTTCTGCGCAGTTGGCTAGTCTCAATGAGATTGGCCGCCGTGGCCGGAATCGGCTAGGAGAACATCATCAACATCATAGGGAAATACTAGCGGTATTCAACATTCTGTTCTAGAATTAATGATCTATGCAGCATTGTTTTTTTTTAAATAGGAAAATCGAAGGCACAATTTTAACCGTGGCGTGTTAATCTAATCACGCGACGCGGACGGATATAATTACAGTTTAATATGTCCTCTACGATTGCCCTCAGTTTGCTATCTGCGTTTAGATATTGCTATTTGCTTATTCACTTCATCATATTTTATAGTGTGCATTTAATAACTTTATAATGTATGTAATAACTTCCACTGATTTTTATTACGATAATTTACGTATGTATAGATAATATACACATCATTTTGTATATTTTAAAGATATCATACATTTATTAAAAAAAAATCGATTTTGTGTAGAGAGTTAATTATTCGAAATTTAGCTGTTTTATTTTCTTGAAAATTCTATAGGCTCCTTGAGATCGTAGAGATCACGTATTTAGTAAAAAAATATATTATGAAATCGATTTTCAATTACAGCATGCACTTTTAAAAAAAACATACTTCGACTTAGAAGTCGATGGTCAAGATGTAAAAGGTATACATATATGGTATAATATAAGTGTACAATGTAAAGAATATCTTTTGTTATCAACATAGCAACAATCTTAAGGATTTTTATCTTTAAATAATGATAGCACATCTCATGAAATCTCATAGAGAATATGTTTTTGTGTGGCTTTTTGTAGGCCTTTTTTGATTTTTCTAAAAATTCTGTTACTTATTATACTTATTAGTTGTTTTTAGAATTTCGAAAGATTTGAGTCTATTTAGAAATCACGTGATATTTAATAGTGTTGTTCCTAAATATGTTTCTACTTCATTAATTCGTAACACTAAACACAAGCAAATAATTTTCAATTTGACTTCCAGATACTCATCGGTATAACGCTAATGGTGTGGGTGGTGCAGAAAGCACGCAAGGAGTTAACTATCGCGATAATGGCGGCGGAGTTAGGCCGCGACACACTATCGACCAGCAGTTCCTCGAGCTAGCCCACAGCTCGCACGTCGGAGGTCGACAGCGGTAGTGACAGCTAGGGACCGCCCCCCGGGTGCTGCACTCGACAGTGTGAGACTTATGTGTGAAGATAACAGGAGTTTGCCGAATTTATAAACCGGATAATTGCTAATAATGTTGTAAATAAAATAAAATAAATCATTTAATTCTGGTGTATTGTATGCTGGCAACCCTGCTAATCAGTTGGGGAAATCGAGTGCGGGCTCGGATTTTTCTAGTGCTGTCGACTCGGATGTGAAATTTGTGTGAAAAGACCTTTTATGTTTAAGGTAAGTTTGATAAGATTCACAATTGTACTCGGTAAATGACGCATCTTAATAAAAGCTGCAAACAATGGCCGCTAGTGTTGCCTTAATTAAAAGATTTTCATTTCAACTCAAAACTTCCTTGAATATTTTCAAGAAAATTAAATCGAATTATTTACGGAAATCAAAAAAATCTGGCAACACTAAGGGCGAAGCACTGACGTGCTGGCCAATGTGAGACCTAAATGAAAAGATATAAGGTCCACAATCCTGTGATATTAACGTTACGTTTGTAGAACATATAGACGGATGGAATAGGTACCTACTCTAAAGATTTTATTTTATAAGTAGAACTATAAAATCGGTCAGAACGATGAGTTGTATGAAGATAAAATTTATTTATTCTATACGTATACGTAATGTAATGGTATTAATTTTGTTCAATAATAATTTGGTTAAAATATTATTAAAAAAATATTTTGAGCACTAAAACTATTTGACAGCTTATTTCTAAAATCTTTGTAACAGATAAAAATGATGCTTATGAAAGTATTATAAAAATCTTAAATTAATTATTTCAAATAGGTGTATTTATTATGTTATCGTTCCGACAGATTTGTAATAATAAATGTGTTGTAAACTATTTATTTCCTGATAACGTGTTGTGATGAACTAGAGGTGATTAACAATCAATACAGCAATAGAAGAAACTGTATAGGTATATTTTTTAAATTTTAATAAATTCTAAAAATCTAAAATAAAAAAAAACTATTCAAAACAAGTTTAAATTGAATTACTTTAGTACATATATAATTAATTATTTACATATTGGAGTCAATAAACTTTATTTCATTAGTTTTGGCTTATTTAGGACTGGTTTTTATAGATCATAATTATTACAAACTGACGATAAGAAATTGTTAGATCAGATCCACTGGTTACGTCCGTGACATTTGGGACTTACTTAATCTATTGACATTTATTATCTATAATAATTATAAATAAACATTTTCTTTATAAATAATTACGTAAATTCCAAATTCTTTTATAATGTAACACTATTGACAAAAAAAAATATTTTGTTTCATTTTACTACAAATTTGAGCGGTTTCGTATGATTTCAATCACATCTTGTCATGCAAATTCTGGTACATTGTTATCGGGGACGATGTTTCATGCGACATAAATTTTTGCTTTGTACAGAGTGACCTTTAAATATCTTGAATCTTGATAAAACGTCTTGTGCTACTCGAACGCTTAAACTGTACTCGTACACGCAACCTACTGAGTACTTGATTGTTATAATTAATGAGAGTCGTCATATAAAAGCTCTTATATTTTTTTTATGTAATACAGTTAAGCTTCGTATGTGCGGAAATAATACATATTTTAATGTTATATGTAATGAATCAAGATTTCAATATGAAAGGATTTTTGGAAAAAATATAATTTTTGAATTTATACTTTTGGATTGTTGGAAAAATTATGACAGCAAAATTTTTACGATGCGCGCGCACACTGAAATGATTAAGTTAGCTGTAAGCGACACGATGAAGTTAGCTGCATTCCTTTTACAAACAGAGAGTTGTGACATACGGGATGAAATCTTTAGCTATTTTTGTTCTGTTACGCCTAAGAAGTATAACTTCTTACGTGCGTACATAAGTACACACACGTTTCTTTTTTATTATTAGTATCCCTCCCCCACCATATAATATAACAATTTTGGATTTAAATGCATTAAGTGGAATTTGCCACAGTCAAGTTCTAATTATAAATATGTATAGACTCAACACTTTTGTCATCGCAATCTCTTCATAATGTTATCTGTAAGATTTTTGTTTTACCAAACGTCCGACATAAAACGATAACGTGACTGGGTCCTGTGGCATTAACTGTCGACGCTAAATAAACATGCGTCGTAACTTTCAAGGTGAATATTTTGTTTGACTTTATTGGAATCAGTCCAAAATATTTCTTTGTTGTTCATTAATTCGAGATTATCGTAAAACGTGTTTTCATAGCTTAATAAAATCGCTATTTAAATATATGTACGCATGCTTTTACATCGTCTGTGCCCGATCTAAAACGATATTGGTCTACAATACATTTTTTTGTAGCGTGTTCTTTGCAATCGTTTTTGCGCGCGTCGTTCGTTATTCATGCCTCTAAATTTTCATATTATCTCTAATGTATCCACATCGATATATCTATTTCATAGGTAGATATATATACATATAGTTTATTGTACCGGAAGTACATAAAAAAAAATTAAATAAAGTAAAAATAAAGCCAACCATATATATACACTACATGCCTGTAGCTAGTTTTTCATTAACTATACCCAAGTTTCTTATCTAAAGTATCAATTGTCAATCAACGTCAATCTATATTTAGATGTTATGAAATATGAATTACGTACGTTTTTATTTAAATATATCACACACGTTATCAGCCGTCGCAGATAGTCGCTAGATAAGTAACGATATAGTAGGAAGGTCAGTCTGTAATTTGAGTTTGCTATACTGATAAATATATGCCAATATTGTCTTTACAGCTGTCATAGATACATGCTAAGTGTTTCCTGTTCGTATGTTTGTATCACTTCTATTATCTTTTCAGCTATAAGTAAAATAGCAAATGACCCATTGATATATAAAATCTCAAGGTACACAATTAGCGCCATATAAGTGTCTTGAAAAGTGCACAATTCGAAATTGAATTGCCTTTTTTGCGAAACTCTTTTTTGTTTGTTTCTTTTCAGATGATAAAATTAAAACGCACGTTGTTTCGTTTAAAGAAGAACTTTCGATTATTGAATTTTATTCTTTGATTTGACTTAACGTCTCATGTCGATGCAACTTTTTGAAGAGATGTTTATTAGGAAATATGTATCTATGTTTTTACATATCAATGAAATTACGTTTTTTTTTAATTTTAATGCATATTTATATGTGTATTGAATAATTATATGAATTTATAAACATTACAATCTATGTCTAAAGTGTCATCGTTGTTGGTAATTGACATTTCCGTTTTTATTATTTATTGAGTTAGTTACCTATTATTTTTCAATTCATTTCAATTCTTTAGTTTCGTGGCTTCTAAGAGTGCCGTTATTATTTTTGATTGTATAATCATTCAGAGATGTCATTCTGCTTTGTATTTACTTGAAAGGAATTTGTTTTGAGCGAAACACCTGCAACAAAGCATCTTTCTAGTATCGTACATTCATGTACATGTAGATATTTTAGAATATTATGTATTTATGATTGTCCTTCGATCATAGATGTAGATATGTAAACATATTGTGTACGTTGGTGTGATTATAATAAATAAATATTTTTCAAAAATATATCCACAAATAATAAATATATTACTTTTCGGAAATTGTATGTAGTTATTGATAGTATTAAAATTGTTGCCAAAATGTGTTGTGGTCATGGTCAAGAGAGCTAATAAAGACTGTAAATACTTTAAAATTCACATTTTGCCATTTTTTACGTATCTATATCATAGAAAGATTAAATCCATGACACTTTTATTTAAAATAAAAAAAGAAATCCACAATTTGTAAAACTGGGACCATACACAATAATTTTGTTCGATTCAAAAGATTTTTTTACTCTATTATTAATAGAAAAAATAATACCGGACACATAATTAAGTGAATTAGAATTATTATTGTTATTTTATAAAATCCAAGTATAAATATTTTTTTAATTGCAAAATAAAAACATCATTTCGTAACTCTTTTGACCGTGACTGTACTGTAACGTCGATACAGTGGAATTATTTATGTAAAATATAAGGGAACGTATGTATGTATGTTTAGCATTTGGCATTTATTGTTAGCAATTAGAGTGTATGGGATAATTTATTTATTTAAATATTATTCTTAAATGGATACATAGAAAATATTAATTTTTGAACCCAATGTAAAATGTACATGAAAAAATATGCAAAAATACTCGAAAAGCATAAGAAGGAAATCCTGAATACTTTTATAATTATAAAAAATCTAAAATTACTATTTTTTTCTGCAAACTTTTTAAATGTGAGTTTTGTGTAACCTAAATGTATTTAATAATTATTAATTATTATCAATACAGATATAAATATGTGTTCTAGTAGTAAAAAAATATCACTTAAAAGTGAATATTTGTCGCTTATTGTTAAATAGAACTAATAATTTCAAGTGTTACCCGTTTTAAAATATTCTTATTTTTAATGTTTTTTTTTATAAATTTAAGTCAAAGTTTGATGTTCTCTGGATTTAGCCAAATTAGCATTCAACAATCACAAGAAAACTTTAATGTACTTGGAATGACATTTTTTTCAAAGCCTTACATTGCCGTAGATGGCATTCTCGTATTGTATTATTGGTTTTCAGTTTTCTATATGCAATATGGATGGTAGAAACTTAAATTGGCTAAAACGGCTAAATAGGAAACAAATGACGGGTCCTGCATCGAATGTCATGTAAAAAAGTCTACTTTGCTTTTTTTTGCCGCTAGTGCTGTAACTTATGTGGTATTCGATCTCGAAATAATCCTTTTGTCGTAACGTTACTTTGTTTTTTTTTTTTAAATCTAATTTGTTCTTCCCTTAGACATCTCGAAGACTGATTTTCTATAACATTTTAAAATTAAAAAATACATTGGTTATCTTTACTTTATCAATCTATTTTTGAAGTAGTCAAAATTAATATTGTGTTCAAAGTTATATTTAAATGGACATATATGTAGTGCAATGTCTAAATCTTCAAGTTTTTCAATAGGTACCTTTAAGTATAAAAGAACATGATATTTTGTTATATTGTGCATTATTAAAGAATGTCCTTGTATGATCTAAAAGTGTCGTCGAAATATGTCCTAATAGTTTTTAACTTTATTAATCAAATATTTCAATTTTAATATTCAATTCTAATATAGTACCTAATTTTCATGTCTAAGTCATGCTCTTAGCACGATACTTAAAAACGAATCAGTGCCAAATTATTTCCCTTCTCCACTATTCTTTATTGCCATCTTTAAAAATGTATAAATAATGCTTAATATGAAAGTTATTTGGTAATTAATTATTTCTTATGAACTTAGCATTATACTGTATACTGATATTATAATATGTAATTGAATTTATATATAATTAAGATGTTATTTTATTGTATATATTTGTAAGTTTATTGATTCACAGTAACTGATAAGGTTAGTAAGTCAAGAAGTGTAGTGATGGCGGATAAAATCGGTGAAAACAGACAAAGGTTATTTATTTAATTAATTATTGATAATTAAATTAGAAATATACTAAAAAAACGGCAACTATTAACATGACTGAATTTTACTGTTAATATTATCAAGTTATTTGGATTAATGAGTCAATGACCAATGTCTGTAGCTTAACTTATTCCGCTATTTAAAATTACAAGTCATGTATGGATTCATTGTGTAATGTTGCCTAAGTCTTATATTTTTTCCATATTTTGAAATTATATTTGGACTTTTTCATATATTTTTTCGTAATTTAATGTGCATTTGAGTGGATGCAATGTACCTAATCTGTTACTGTGAAAATATATTTATTGATATTACAATACAAATATTATTTCTTTGTCTTTTATAAATGTCATAAAACTTTGTCTAACAAAAATTACTAAATTATGTATTACAATAATTTTGTTATTAATGTGTGATGCTTTAAAAGCTAAAATTATGCTCAGACTCCTAATGTACCTATTAAACTATTTTTATATTAACCTAGTGTCTATTATAATTGTGCATTTAATGGAAACGAATTTATTTTGTGTTGTTTTAAATACATATATCCTATTGTTATATTTATGACTTCACATTCTGTCAGTTATAAAAAATAAACAAGCCTTATGGAACATTTACTCTTTGGTTTTATTTCTTCTTTGTATTTTTGAAAAACTATAAATTACTGCTTTTTACAACATCCGAATTGTATCAGTTCACAACATCGATCAAAAAATTACTAGATACACAATCAGCTACAAAAAATGTCCTCACCGAATTAGTGCGCATTTCATAATTTAGGCGCGCTTTTAATTTAAAACTTTTTTGTGAAAATAACTTTAAGCATTACATTTAAGATCCAATTTATATTGTTGTATATTTATTTCAACTTGAATAATTACCTAAAGGCAATTGGTGACGGGATTGTGTATTTAGTACTTTTTTTATTGATATTCCACAATAATTATTTTTTTGCTAAAGTTACCTATAAGAGAATATGTTATATAAAGATGAATATTACAAATTATAAATAGATAACTTATATACTTGGGTTAACCTGACCTAAGACCTCAGGATTTTCTGCCGTACATGCTAGCCACTAGGCATAAGGCAATCAATAACTGGTGGCTTTCGTTATAATTGTTCTTTTTATTAATAAATGTTGTACCTTAAGCTTCCAGAACCAGATTACAGTTCGGTTGGCTAGTAAGAAAGATACATACTCTGAACTCGTTAGATGTGCTTTTGAATATTGAATTATAATGCACATTATTATTTATAAGATCGAATCTAAGAGAGAATCTAAGGAATTAGGATAAAAGAATTTTTTAATAATTATTATTAACTAGCAGAACCCTCGGATTCGCTCGCGCTAAAACTACAAAAAAACTAAAAAGGTAGTTTTAATACAAACTTTCATCCCCTATTTCACCCCTTATAGGATGAATATCGAAAAATGCTAAAACACGTATTTTTTTAATTGTATTGAAGAGCATTAATACCAATTTTCAAGTAATTCTGACCATGAATATTTCTTGAGTTGTATTATAACGTGTGTTTCCGTGGGAGTCATGTAATCTCCCGCGGTAAAAACTCGGCACTCTCCAGCCCTCCAACTGTCTCCACACAAAAAAATCACGCTAATCCGTCAATCTGTTTCGACGTGAAAGAAGGACCAACAAACAAACAAACACACTTTCACATTTATAATATTAGTATGGCTATATTAGTTTATATACGTCACCTATACAATGTATATAAAATACAACAATTATTTGAATTTATGTTTAAATATATATAAATAATAGTATAGCAATTTTAATATTATAGCAATAATTTATTGCATGATATTTTAATATTATGTAGCACATTATTGCCATACTGCTTTATTTCTTAACATAATATTTTGATACTCGATTCTCGAACGCATTTACAAACTGTCATTTTCATTATCATGGCGGAGGACGAAGACGGTGTTTCGGATAAAAAATCACCTCAAAATTTAAATAATGCTGGAAATTCGCAAGAAAACCAACAAAGTACGAACAAACCTGACTTAGGAATTGAAGAAGCTAAATATGACATTAAAGAAAATGGAGAAACCGAGCCTGAAGAACCAATAAGCTCGTCGTCCAGTGAGTGTTTTGCGAAGTTGTTTTTTGTTCCCTAAATTAGAGACGTTTCCTTATGTTTTATTTCTACTTTTTACAGAATCTACTGGTGCAATGCGGAAGGAAGAAAACCCTTTTTCATTTCGGCATTTTTTGAAGCGAGATTTGTCTTTACCAGGCAATTCAACGTACGAAAACACCGGAGCTAGACCAAAAGTTTATGCGAATACTGTGCAGCATTCTCCTACGAAATTAGATATCCACCCTGATTCGAGACGGGACAAAAATCGCCCAAGTGATATTCAAGCCAAAGAAAAACAAAGTGATGGCGTTAGCCTCCGTAATAGTGACGATACATCTTCAAGTAGTTCAGTAGAGATTCCTTTTAGTGTAGTGGATAATTCTGACTCTAAGCATAACCTGTATGCAGATAGTTCTGAAGGGCCTTTCTTCCATAGACCAAATTTAGCTTCTGAACCTTTAGGAATGCCATCATTGCCCGACTTCGTTCAGGATCATATATTAGTGGAACAAGCTTATTTAAATTCAAATGGGCCAATATCAGTCGATTTAGACAATCTGCCCGATTTTACATTTAATACAAATTATAATGCTGCTTCATCTTCTTTGGGAAGAAGAAATCAAAGTGGCTATGGAAATAATAGAGGATATGATTATGAATCTTATATGGGGGCAGCATCCACATCAAACTCAGGTCCATCAAGTCGAAGTATTCCCTTAGATTTACCGACTGGTGCAGAAGCAGCTGGACCAGTTCCTCTTGATCTTCCAGTTCATCTCAGCTTGGATCTCACTGAATCAGTAAACTCCGCTGATCGTAGAAATGTATCTCCTAGAAACAACTTCCCTTTGGATCTTCCTCCTAATGCTGGTAAGATTAATAATAATAACCTCATCAATTAATTTTGGTTGACAATTTAATTAGAATAATACCAGTACATTAGAAGCCTTACATTGTTATTAAAACTCTCAAATACGTCCCTAATTAGTTAGTCCTGATGACTCTGACTGACTCATCATGATGGTATGTAGTAAAGGTTCATAGCACTTTATTGTTTGTTTGTCACTCACACACCGAACAGACTGTTAAAGTTAAAGATAACAATATGAATTAACATAAGTAGCTAGGCTTATTATTTACAGCTTTTTATAATTGTTGTGACAATATAATGACATCTGTAACTTATAAAGTAATATTTTAATAAATTATTACTTTTAGGATCATTCAAATAAAACATCAAAAACATGCTATAATTGCTTTATTATAGGTACTTAGCTTTATTTTCTATTTCAAATGCTATATATAGAAATCAAAACATACAATTTTAAATTACAGTAGTACATTTTCTATACATTTTAATTATATACATATCAGTGAAAAAATTAAATTACAAAGAACTATAAAACAATGAATTTAACTTCCCATACATGCTTTAAACAATTTTATCTCAAGAATACACAACAATTATTATTGTATTGATTAATAACTAAATGCACTGTTTACAAAGTAATGACTAATGAGTGCTACATTTTTATAAATATATGACAGTAGCACAAAGTACAAGAATGGCCGTATTTGTTATTCTGTTGCAGGGTTCGAAACGATAATTATCATTGATAATTATCATGATAAATATGGGTTGATAATTATCTTTGATAAATATAATTGAAGATATTTAATTTGTAACTCTTTAAATTGTCGATCAGCTTATTAAACTCTCTCAATCAGCGCAAAAAACTCAATCAGCAAACTAAGATAAAGCACTTGAGGAGGATGAGGATGATATTCCACTCATTAAGGAATCTTCCCACTACACCGTCTCATACCATGACCGTGCTATGAACTTATCAGGCACGGAAACAAGCGACAAAGACTACTATGCCCACTAGAACGTATCAATCGCGTATCAACCGCGTATCATCCGCGTGTCATATTCGTATAGTTCCCGTTTTCTTAGACGTAATAGTTCACCTGTGTTTTCGCGTAAGAGAAAGAGCAAGTGAATATTTTTGTTACAAAAATTATTTCCTATACCTATACGACGGCTATTAGAAACTTGTCCAACAGAAAATTAACAATGATAGCTATTGTTTCAGACGACAAAGAAAGAGAATAACATCAGTCGATCACGACGTTACTAGATTCACGCCGTTTTAAAAAAAATATATTTTAAAAGAAATTATTATCACTAGAAGACAAGCGACAACACGTTTATAACGGCTTAGAACGGTCATCATACGCAGTTATAACCCGTGTGCTCACCGTTTTGCCGTCCGCGCGCACTGTTTCGGCAACGTCGCGTGCCAGGCACGGAGTGTATCGGCACCGGCAAAATATTCTTGCCGATAATTATTGTTAACTTTCCATGCACGGGACCCAACGGTGTTGATCGGTGACGGAAAGATCTTGGTCGGTGATGGAACGGTCTAGTGGGCATAGTCTCATACTTTTCAATACAAAGAATATTTTTTTGTCTGACACGGGCCTAGCACTGTCATGGTATGAGACGGTGTAGTGGTTAGAGTCCTTTAATTAAATAAATAGTGTCTATATAGTTGGTTAAATTTATTGTTTTTATTTCCAAGTTTGTATGTGTCAAAATAATGAAATAATAATAATAAAAGATTACCTTGATTGTTAAAAGTGTAGTATTTATTCTAACGTAAATTATGATAGGCAAGTAGTCAACTACCAATAGCTACACAAGAATTCCTAAGTTTATATCTGTTATAATTATCTGATAATTATCGCGATAATTATCAAAAGATATATTTATCTTGATAATTTCATACCCTGTTCTGTTGTATACAAAGTAAACAAAAATGATTTATAATTTTGTCTTGGTCAAGCAGTTGTTGTTTATTCAATTGACAGGTACGAGAAATAATAAAAAAGGTTACTAATAGGTTTTATGTACCCTGTACTATTGTATTTAAGGTGCAGAATCAATGCGGCTACCAGATTTTCTACCAGTTCATCCAGGTCGAACTTCACCGGAACCTGAGCATCAAGATGAACAGCTACAACAAATCATATCTGAGTTAGAACAAACCAGGTAACCAATAAAATACCTAAGTGTTGCCTGCAAATTTGCATACTTTTATTATTCTTATATATCACTCTACCAAAAAAAAATTATACCTCATTGGAAGTCATATTGAGATTGTATAATATAATTTTAATGATTGCTTAAAATAAACATATTCTATACTAGCGGCTCACCCTCGCTTCGATCGGGTTCGCCTCTAGACAAACAAAAACAAATCTATCCCACAGGAACCATACATTTTTCTGAGATAAAAAGTAACCTATTTGTTATTCTGATGTATGAACTATATTAATGTAAAGTTTCATTAAAATTCAATCAGTAGTTTTTGTGTACTAAACTGTATAAGTTACTATACTTTTTAACTATCTCACGGGAACTCTTTAATTTTCCGGGATGAAAAGTATCTAAAGTGTTGACCGGGGTCATAAAGTACCACCATGCACAATTTGATTGAGATCAGCCTGTACAAACAGACAAGCAGAGGAACAAAAAAAATTGAAAAAAGATCTGGATTTGTCCTATTTCTCTTCTTACATCCCCCCGACTCGGTTTTTAGCATTTTTTCTATGTACAGACATTCAACCTCTGCAGTTTTATTATATGTATAGACTATGGTAGCAACAAACATTCTACTTTAACAAATACAGATATTAGATACTGGCTAATTTTGATTGTTTTAGATCATATTAACTGGTTTATTTTGAAATTATAATATGTATATATTTTCAAATCTACATAAATGTAGTACATTATGAATATATTTAATTCCAGAGCGGAACTGTTCGCGGAGCGTAACCGGCGCTCGCGGGCCGAGGAGGACGCGAGTGCGGCGCGCGACGCGGCGGCGCTACTGCGCGCGGAGCTGAACGCGACGCGCGCCCGCCTGCACGCGCGGCGTGATGCCGACTGCGGGACTGACGCTGTGGTAATTTAAACAATTTTTTTTTGTAATTTTGTGTTTTTGGCAATGGTCTCCAAAAAAAATTGATTATGACTCGCACTTGGCCGGCTTTTTTGATTTTCTGTGTTAGGTAAAGGTCCCTTCTACAGTGCCACTGGGCTCGAATTCAATTTAATTAATATCAAGTATAAGTACACACTACATAGTCATTTTTAATTGTTACTTCTTCTTTGTTGTTAGTTAATTCTTTATTGTACACTAGTTTAAGTGATTTAGTCAAAAGAAAAAATATGTACAGATATTGGAAAAAGTATATAATCACCCTTTAGCGCTGAAAGAGTCTGTTTGATATCTCGATTGGTTTAGTTTGGCAATGCACTGCGCAATGATTAAGATGATCAAAAATAAATACCTATATATTTTTTTATAGAAAAGCCCGATTTTGTTTATAACTATTTTGAGTGATATGCAGTTTTATTTAACTTTGCGAAATAGATCCAAAGATTTAAAGATACAAGTGATACAGGCTATTAGAAAAAGAAAATTAAGTTTTAAATTAACTTTGTTTAAATCGTTTGAATGAATTATTTAATTATCTTTTTTGTTTATATTTTATTTTGTTTTAAATATTACTTTGGCATGTCAAGCAATGTATGTTTCTGGAGGGATTTGGCGCTAACTTAAATACAGGTTTCCTAGTTCAGCTACAGATGATTCATTCACTTAACGCTATTAAGTGAATGAAATGTTTATTTGGCTTAAATTATTTTGTAAAAACTTATAAAAAAAATTTTGGATAATAAATTATTATTATAATCATTAATTTATTACTGACTAAAACATAGAATGTTTGATATTTATATGTCATATAAAAAGATATTTTGTTACAGGCGCGGTCTTCAGAATCTGACACATCTGTAGCTAAATTAAAGAGTGAAATTAAAAGACTAAAGGTACGTAATAAAGTTTGATACATTTTATAGATACTAACTTTAAGATTGAATAATTGACAGTAATTATTAAGTTCATTGTAGTAGGTTCGATTTATGTATGAGAATTTTTAGGAATTAAATAAATAAAAATATATGAAAGTTTGTGAGGATGTTTGTAGGGTAGGCTACTCTTTCACGGAAAAACAACTGAACGAATTTTGATGAAACTACAGTACAGTATAGTTTATACATTAGAGAAACACGTAGGCTATAATTCACAAGGAGAGAAAACATTAGTAAAATGTTATATACATATTTTTTTATATTTGTGTATTCACATAGTAGATGATGTATTGACGTGGGTGGTGGTATTCGTTGTAATGATGACAAATTTCCATACATTTGTATAAAATTATAAAAGTATAATAATAAAGGCAATGATAGCCTAGTGGTAACGCGCTCGCTTGAGAAAACAAGTGGAACGAGTTCAAATTTCATGTTTCAATGTTTCATTAATTAATGTGATATTTTCATGTGCGAATCATTTTCAACATGATTATCATTTTTCTTACGATAAAGAAAAAAGTCGTGAGTAAATTTTAATGTTCGAGAGAACCTAACAAATTTTCGTAAGACATGCTCAGTTCGTCCGCATTTGCCAGCGTGGTAGACTATGGCCTGATCCCCCTCGTATTGAAGGGAGGCACGTGCCCAGCCGTGGGACGTTAAAAAAAGGGCTAATTACATACGTCATAATTATTATACAATGTAATTGATGTCGTATTGATTGTGCGTGGTTTTGTGGTCGTGCAGGAGGAGGCGTGCGCGGCGCAGGAGGAGGCGCGCGCGCTGCGGGCGGGCCGCGCCGCCGCCGCCGCCGACCTGCGCCGCGCCACCGCGCTCGCCGACACCTCGCTGCGGTATGTGCACACATACACACACATACACGCGCGCGCACACACACACATACACACACACACACACACACACACACATACACACACACATACACACACACATACACACACACATACACACACACACACACATACACACACACATACACACACACACACATACACACACACACACATACACACACACACACACATACACACACACACACATACACACACACATACACACACACACACACATACACACACACACACACATACACACACACACACACATACACACACACATACACACACACACATACACACACACACACATACACACACACACACACATACATACACACACACATACACATACACACACACACACACACACACACACACACACACAAGCGCGCGCGCACACGCACATACGCGCACGCGCATGTACACACGTACACGCAAACACGCACACGCACACATGTGTATTAAGCACATACACCATTCAGTACACACACACACACACACACACATATACCACACAGACACATCAACATTTTTTTTACTAAGTTTAAAAGTTATTTTACGTTTTATTACATGTAACATTTTATTCAGTATTATTTTTTACTTCCTATGTAATGTATTCTGTCTCATCCTCTCGCTGGCTTAATCCCATATATTTATGTGTTTGTCTCTCTGTCGTGACGCATTCAACGATACTACAACTGATACTACGACAACGATTCTAAAGAAGTTTCACTTCGATAACCTGCGTGTGTTTTTGCAAAAAAATGTGTCACTACATTAAAACAAATTTTGTTTTAAAGAAACCAGTAAACTCATACGTGCAGTATAAGTTTAAAATAAGTACTAAGTACAAATCATTCACTTTCAATCAACAAACCATGACATACATTAGTGATACTTCGTGGTTTTTGTAAAATGACTATGGTACACATAAACAAACGAATTACAAAGGCGTGATGAGGTAGAGGAGTGGTGCGTTTATTGAAATTTTATAACAAAAATCATAATAAGTTTTATGGATTATCACTAGCCCCTTAAGAATGTTCTTGTAATATATACAATGAGTAATGATGAAATAATTCTGCTTTAAGTTTTTAATGTCAATTGCACATATGTATTTTAAATCGTTTCAAGGATAAATTTACTAAAATATATTTAAAGTTACGCTTTATAATGTTTCATGTTTTTATGGATATGTTGAAAAATATAATTAATATTCTATTTAACTGTCCCAACAGGTTAATTTCTTTCTCTTTATTTCTGTCTGTCTTGCTATTTCTTTCTCTTAAGGTATTTTATAGGATTTTTTTCTTTCTCCAGAGAGCTCCTGGCGGGTCTAGACCGGTTAAGGTCGCTGAGCTCGACCCTCGACCCGACCTGAGGCCGTCCCTGCACTCACTCCATATAACAGCTATTTATAAGATTATTTATTAAATATCTTCATTAAATACGCTTTTATTTAATTATTCATTCGGCTGTAAAATAAATCATTCACGAATCTCCCATTTTCTTTGTGCAGCTATCATGATTTTTTTTCGTTTGTTTGCATAATCTTTTAGTTATTAATTGCAGTACAATTTTTTTTCTGTTAATAAATACAAAATAGTTACCTATTTTACGATCGCGCGGGATAACTTTGACCCACTTGTAAATTAGCATTTTATTAGGAAAATTAGGGTTGTATTTTTGACTGTTTTTTTTAAATCATATCTTCTTTTTTATTCTTTTTTGGGTTAAGGTTACATTCTAAGTTTGAAGTTATCCCGAATGATGATTGAAGTGAATCGATGTATAATGTATATTATCGATGTATCGATTTTTTCGTTTCTCGATACAATATGTGCTCGAAACTAAATCACGAAATTTATTACCATAATTATATTGTTATTTATAAACAAAGGCTTCAACAAACTTCAACAAATTAAGTCCCCGTGATATTTGACATTTTATAATGTGAAGTATAACTAAAAGCCACAAAACAGAAAATTGAATCGAAACTATAACGCAGTAAGAATTATAAGAACTATCTCGAAATTATTATATTAAAAAAAAAAACATATTTCGTAGTGTTTCACTTTGTTTTTACGTTACACATCCACTTTATATTATCTTCGATATTTATATATTTTCATATATAATTTAGTTCTCACACATTTTATTTAGCCATCATATCTCCGCAATTTTTATTATAATCGATTAAATAAATAGCTCGTATTTCCGATCACGTGACTTGTGATACTGTTCTTATTTGATATTAAACATGTTTGCCTTCCGTTGGATGGGACGAAATGCGGTGTGAAAGTTATATAAATAATAATATAAGAAACCGGTCAATTGTGAGTCGGACCGCACACGAAGGAAGGGAATGTACTAATCATTTTTTTTCAATTTGCATGGTAATTTGCATCTTGGTTTTTTTATTATTTGTTGTTATAGCGACAATAGAAATACACATTCTGTGAAAATTTCAATTCTACCTATTACGGTTCATGAGATACAGCTCTGACAGACTGACGGACGGACAACGGAGGCTTAGTGATAGGGTCCCGTTGACATCCTCCTGGTATGAAACCCTAAAAATTAAATGGCTTAAGTAACTGTCTTAACGATCGATATTATATTTCACACTCCTATATTACTAGAGCCTGCAAGTAAGAGTAAGTGAGACAGCATATATTATTTCTATCTCTTTTTGATGTGAGACATCTATTGGTGCGTCTTGGCAGTAAAATCGACTCGTATGCCGTGACGGCAAATGGCGTGACGCTGTCGTGCCATCCCTTGTGTGCGCGCGCGTATACTTTACAGTTTGTTGCTTCTATTTGTGAGCTTGCATAATGTTTTTTTATTTTACTCCATATTTCGTTATAGGTTTTTATCAATTATGAATTCTAAAATTAAAATAGATGTTTCACATCTGACGACGTACGGCCAACTTTTTTTATTACTCTTTCTATTGTATTTGTTTGACTCGACTCAAGTAGAGAAATTGGCGTTGGTTATAAATCTAGGAAAAAGTGTACAAATTTGTGTTATTGCGAGGTAAATTTAATTGTTTATTTTTATATATAGACATGTATGTATCTCATTTTAAAATGTAATTTTGGTGTTTGTGTGTTTTCGGAAATTCTGCAATGTATGGGGTGTACAATCTTTTAAATAATATGTTTTTAATCGAGTTTTTTTATAAATCGATAGTAATCGGCTTTATTAAAGATACAGTTGATATTTTTTTATTGGAATTATTACTGTTTAATCGATTGAAAGTGATGCGTTATAGGCAAATAAAGGTTAAATTAATCGCTCTTTATTTTATTGGATCAAATTATTATCACTTTTTACGCTTAAGTCTTGTTGTAATCTTGATTTTTCCTAAACATTTTTCTTTTTTAATTTTCAATGTCCATTAAAAGGGTTCAATCATTTTTTATGGCCTTTTTTTCTTATTTTTCTATTCATACATTATATATGAATGATATTTAGTCAATCAATAGTTACTAATTTAGTTTGACCTTAACCTAATATTAAGAGGTATCCTAACATTAAGGGTGGGTTAAAGTATAAACTATATTTATAAGTAATATAAAAAAAAATGCACTTTCCTACCATAAAGGTAAATTTTACAATTATCACTGTCCTCATGCTGTTATTTTTATGTTTTCATAGAAATTACTCTGGTAATATTGATTTTTATACATTTTAAATCAACTAGTACGGGTTGGTTTCCCTTTTACTGCCTCAGACCATAAAAATCATGTAAACAGAGTCCGCCAGTAAATGTTAAATTCAAAAATAGTAGCGTGATGTGATGTTTATGCTGTTATTCTCGATTTTGCTATACACTATTTACTTTCTTCAAAGAATTTGGAAAAATATTTATAGCTTTTAGTCGTTAATTTACAATTATTGGGCAGAAAATATGAATATTTAAAAATATTATATTTTTTTGTATTATTTAAAGCATGGGTTCTCTTCCCCTTGAAAGAGAAATAGTATAAAATTAGCTTATTTTATCTATTTACATTTATTACTATTTATTTACTTAAATAAATATAAATATGTTGGGACATTAACACACAGCTTGATAAAAAAAAATAAAGTTATCACAGTAATGAGTATTCTATTAATAATTGTATACTGTTTTAAAATTTCATGGTTTGGCTTCATATTTAGTTCCATGACACTGTCTATATTATTCCTTACTCCATATATTTTCAACTGTTATATTATGTTATATGCTATATCAGAGTTTTTTCTATGGTAACTGATAATAAGCTTCTGTTAAAATAATCAAGGCCTCACAGGGACCGCCCGTAAAATATAAAGTACAGAAAAAATTTTTTTTTTTTTCATTTTGTTCGTTTAAATTTTTTTTTAATATGACATATTCTACTGTTATCAATTTTCACAAAAAAAAAATTGCTATGAAATTCATTTTTCAAAAATATCGATAATTACTTCAAATCAATTTAATGTAGATATTTTATGAGCAGTCCCTACTCCCTCGTGAAATTGTAAAGTTTGTATAGAAGTGTACAATTGTACAGTTTATTTATTTTGTATGTGAATGGATGCTGCTGCGGGTTGGATTGATACAAATATATTGTAAAATAAAATGTACTCTGTTGGCTATTTTTTTGTAACATAAATGTACTGAATATGATAATGTTAGTTCTGTGGGAACTCTAAAAACATCTAATGGGATTTTGTGTACTGGCAAGCTGTCAGGCGGTGACTCTCGATTCGAACTCGGCTTGTAATTGTTGCCAGCACTTAATTTTACTAGTTTTTACTATTTTTTGCTTGATTGGTAAATCGGGATGATTAAGCGTACTCATAATGCCAATAATTGTAACAAACAGACAAACTTACTTTCACATTACAGATAGGCTACTTCAATGAAATTTTCCAAATGTATTTTTTTCGATATTTTATAATATTTTTAGCATAGTCTTTGTTAAAGACGCCTTTTAAAAATTTACAGACTAAATTGTCCTCTAAAATATATTAAATTATTTTCGCTCTGGCCACTATATCGGTGAATACCGCATCTTATTTATCGGAACATTAGAATTACTGGAAAACAAAATATTTGTATTTTACAGACCATGCACTATACATATTTTGTAAGTTTATGCATCTTAAGCAAATGTGCAACCTATTACCGAAATTCGGTCAGTAATACATATATTGTAATATGTCCTACGTAGATAGTTTCAATGGTCTCATTGACGATGGGGCTCATGGGACGCCGTGACCGAAGTCGGTCACGAGGATATTACTAAAATAGAATATAGACCAGTTCGAGACCGTATCGAGAGAACCGTATATACATATGTATTTTAACAAATAATACCTTTTGTTAAGAAAGTCGGTATGCGACTATATCATAGGCGTAAGGAATGTTTCTCAAAATAGAAGAATATTTTTGCATTTGAAAAGTATATGAGTGTAATTCAATGTTCTATTGTTAAGATGATACGTGATTAAATAAATATGCCCGAGGAAATAACAGATTTTTCGATAAACAATTTTTTTTTTGTTTTTGTCTTTGTTTTTGTTCTACCTGACAAATAATACTTTCTTAATTTAAACGCGAATATTTGTCATTTTAAATATTTTTATCTTTTTGGATGGTTAATTTATTTGTATTTTCAACCGACTTAAAAAAAGGAGGTTCTCAATTCGACTATATGTATAATTTTTTTGTAATTATTGTATAATTTTGTAGTTAGTCCCTGTCTATAACAACTATTATGATCTTTGAGACGTCTAAAACCTTAGTCTCACCCGTGACCATGATTGCTGTAAAGTATTCGAAACGTCGGGAACAAAAAATCTAAATAAATCCGCGAAAAAATCCGAAAAGATAGTTTTATTTAAAAAATCTACCTAAAAAGTTTTGTATTGAAAAAGAACCTCTAAAAATGTATTTGTTAATTTACAATAAAAATATTTATGTACTGAGATTATTTTATGAGACTTAATTGAAAAAAGATAATTTATATTGGACAATTAATAAAGTAGCAACACTGATGAGTCAAGAAATGTCGCTGTCGATGTGCTCTGTGCAAAGGAAATGAAAAAAAATAATTTTCAGTTACTTAACTACCATACTCGATGTCTTTAAGAACATGATCGAAATATATCTGTATTTTTTATATATTACATTTTTCTTCCAACAATGTACTAGACAAAAGAAACTATATTTTTTGTTGATAAAAAGAATGAAATCGAGTAGTTCCTGATAATTTTTAATAATACTTACCGTATATGTTGTTTTATATTTAACTTGTCATGCGAGTGTTCACTTGTGTTTGATATGTTATTTCAAAACAAAGCACAGACCTTACATAGTATTTGTTTAAGAACCCTGATTTTATAAATTTTGTTCTTTAATTTTAATATTCTCTTCAATAATTGATTGATTTATAAGAAAAAAAAATAATGTAAATAAAATGTAACAGATAATTTTCTATTATTTTTTCAGACGACGCTATCACTTGTATTGGAATATTTGGTCGATTATTTATATAATTTGAAATAAATGTGAATCTGATGAATAAAGTTCATTTGAAATGAAAATAATTTTTTTTAATATTTTTTTCCCTACAAAATTTTAATCGTGTTTCCGTACAAAATGTATGGGAAAAGTTTTTGGCGATTTCTGTCATTTCTAGTACTCGTACCTTAAATGGTCCCATAGAGTCTTTTGATCCGTACATGAAATAGAATCGATTGACATATTTTTTTTTGTATTTTACCTTTTTTTTCGCTAACTGTACATTTTTTCCAAAATCTGTGAATGCAGTTCAGAATATCTCAAAAGTTATGGATGGTCTCCTAGCAACGTTTTCCTGTAACTATAGCAGTATCTGTCCTCATTTTCTCGTCCTAAAAATACGCCCTGTATGTATAAATTATAATTGTACAAATCCTTAGAGTAGGTACTGTATTAGTGAATAAGGCTTATTATACTGTCACGGAATACTTCGTAGATATCAATGTGTGGAACTGATGTCTGATTGGGTCTCACGTAGGATAAATAGATAATTATAGTATGTACAATATTGTACATAATTATTATTTTAAAAGAGCTACTGTTGAGTTTCTTGCCGGTTCTTCTCAGCAGTACTGCCTTTCCGAGTGATAGATTCCTCACGGACTGACTATATATAATTCAAGAGTGCTTGTAAAAGTCTATTTGAATAAAGTATGTTTTGATTTGATTTGTGTACTTTCGTCCCCAACGTGCACCTTACATTGGGAAATGCATTTACGCATACCACCTATATATCTACAGATGGTATGCATAAATGCATTTTCCAACATTAAAAAAAGGTATTGTGTACTTTGACGTATAATAATATTTTATAGGTATTTATTTGGTAATAAAACTAAAAATGTTAAATAATAAAAATAATTTATTTAAACTATCACACATAGTGAATAACAAAATGATTCAAAATTAAATGACAAACAATATGTATAAGATCTTATATATAAGCTGTGGAATGCAAATATCATAATTTATAACCAAATATATCACTATTTATTTATTATTCCTAAAGAAAACTTTACAAATACTATTTAAGTAATATCACTATATAATATTATTTTTAAACAGTTCTGTTATTTTTTTATTTTATAAATCATAATTGTTTATTATTTGGTACTTTACTCGTTCTATAAACTAAGAAAAATAAAAATGGTGTAAACAAATATCACTCAATAACGTTGAATAAATTACTTATTTTATTATTATAGCTTTTTTTCTTATAATGAAATCATCGCCACTACCATAGATGAGTGAGATACGCGAGTTTTATAATTTATCACACGATATAACAAAAAAGGACTCCGAGCGAAGCTCGGTCGCTAAGTACTAATATTAAATGAGCAATTCTTGTATACAAACATATTTCTTGTTTCTCGGAAACTGCTCTAACGAAATGGGTCAAATTTTGTATTTAGATAAGGTTTTGCTTTTTATGTTTATCTATATAGGTATTTTTTCTATAAAAAAAAAAAATTATCTATTCCGCAGTTTCTTATAAAATTCATCAACCTAGAATACGACAGCCAAGAAAATTATATTGTATAATTATTTAAAATAATGATAGATGGTATGTACTATGTAATCTATTAATATATACAATATTTTATTAAGTTTATTATTTAATGACACGTTGTAGAACTTAGAACCTAAACGTTTCGAGCACGTACTATCTACATTTATGCCCATCTTCGCAACGTATCGCTTATATTTTAGTTTTAATTGGGCTATAACATTAGAAATTTTATTTACGGAGAATCGATCCCGCAACTCTCCGGCGACTCGACTCTATCTCCTACATTATAAATAATTATAATTTATATTGCAAATTTAAACTAAGTAATAATATAGACACAGACAGTGTCATAGCAATAAACATGAAGTCAAACCTAGTATAAGATCCCGATAGTTAGACCCTTCACTCTTTTTCCAGACGAAATATATTTTTTAAACTATAAAACATATTAACAGACACGACCCAGGAGGGCCAAAAACCAAAAATGTCACCGTAAATTTGCGTCAGGGTATTTTTTTTTACTAAAAACCTCTAATCTGTTGATGTTTTGGCATGACAACCTATATCATTAAATTTGTTACAAAATTATCTATATTTTGATATATATTGGTTCGTTTCGGAAAACGATACGAGCAATTAATTCATTTCAATTTACCGGTTTATATCTGCATGTCAGGTAATGTGTTCGACCACCGCCATACGTTTGGCGTTTTCTACAAGTCTTTTACTTTCGATTGATACTAATTCGTCACAGGCAAAGAGTTCTTGTTCTTAAAACTTTTTCATTAAAAATTTCAAAAAGTTTTTTTAATAATTAGTTCAAATTTCATTAAAATCGGTCGAGCCGTTTCGGAGGAGTACGGCTACAAACACCGTGACACGAGATATATATTAGATTATAGTTTTATAATAATGTATGGAAGTATGACTGATTTGTTGAAATTTATGATTACTGCTAGGTCCTTGGCACTTGGCTATTAGCATTATAATTAGCTTGAAGCAAATTTTTGGTGACAACCCCACTGGTCGTGTTTGTTAATATGTTTTATGGTTTAAAAAAAGTCGTCTGGAAAAAGAGTGTCCACCACATAGATCGGGATCTTCTACCATAATATTTCAAAAAAGTTTAATGACGACAATTTGTATGCTGAATGATAGTGGTATAATATTGCACGATTCAAAATATTATGGTAAGTTTTTGGATGCAATTGTGAATTATTACTATTTAATTTATTGTACGGTTTGCATTTAAATGCATTATTTTTAGAATTCGCATAAATAAAATAAAGGAGTAGAGTATAATTTGAAACAGTTAAGAGTATAATTTGGTACAATGAGGTACTTTTCGATACAATATCGTCTATATTTAATATTATAAATGCGAAAGTTTGTGAGGATGTATGGTTATTTAAATGTATAGATGTATGAATGTTTGTTATTTTTCACGCAATAACTACTGAATGCGCTTCGTTCGGTTAGTGAGAAATAGACTATATATTATATATGTATATACATATATAATGAGGTGCTGTGAATTGTATTATAACGTGTTTATCGTGGGAATGAAATAATCTCCCGTGTTAAAAAATAGGCTATGTCACTCTCCAGCCCTCCAAATATCTCCACACCAAAAAAATCACGTCAATCCGTCACTCTGTTTCGACGTGAAAGCGAAAGTGACAAACAAACACACTTTCACATTTATAATATTAAAATATAGATTATTATTTATTATTAAAAAAAAGAGACCAAAACCAGTTTGAAAGTAGAACATGTTCCACTGTGTGTGCCCCGGTCACAGGTGGTCATAACCGGAGCGTGCCCCGCTGCGCGCGTGCCCCGGCCGCCGGGCGGTCACGCGTCGTCGCGGTCGGCGTCGGGCGCGGCGGGGCACAGCGGGTCCCAGTGCGCGGGGCACTGCAGGAAGTACTTGTCGGCGGCGGCGCGGAAGCGGCGGCGGTACTGCTCGGGCGACACCACGGTGGGCTGCCCCGACCCCAGGTTCTTCTTCACCAGGTGCTCCAGCTTCTTGTCCCACGTGAACGTGCGGATGTAGTCTGGCGACAGACAGTTCGAGCTTCGTGTTCATTTACAATATATGTCAGATTAAATATTTGTATCGATAGTGTCGTAGAATTAAACGTGAAGCGAACGATAATGTTTTATATAATATATTTTTTTCAAAAAAAAATAATTAAATTGGCTCTCCTGTAAAGTTATGAAAATGTCTCTTAAGCCAAATAGTCTATCGCCCGTTGATATAATCCGCGAAATAATGCGAAAGGACAGTTTCATTTAAAATGTAATCGATATTTGTTCGAACAAATAAGCACTGAGGCGACGACGTGTGTGTGTGTGTGTAGGGCTCACCGATGATGCCGAGCACGAGGGTGTCGGCGTGCACGGCCAGCAGCAGCGAGTAGTCCATGACGCCGTTGTCGGCCAGGAAGCGCGTGTCGCGCGCCACGCCCGCGCGCAGCGCCGCGCCGCCCGCGCCGCGCACCGCCAGCTGCCGCCGCCACCGCGCTGCACGCACACATGCACACGCACGTCATACACCATGTCTTCAAATTCACATTTAAAAATACACATGCACGCATACACACACGCATATATGTACATCACACACCATCACCCATGCTATCACTCATTATTGTAATCACACATCACGTAAACATACATACACAGATCACATTTAATATCACGACTTATCTCATAAATTGATTTTATAATACTTTCTAAGATACATATCCACTATTTTTATTTTCTTACAATTAATTGTATAATTTTGTATATAAATATTATCTATAATAATTATGACTTCTGGAACGTCACAAACTTAGTCTTTCCCTCGACGACGTGTTCAAAAAGTTAGTAACAAAAAGTAAAATGAAATATTTAAAAAAATCCCTGAAACTCGATCATAATCATTATTGAAAAATTAAGAACAAATGATAGATTAAAAATTTAAAAAACCCCCGACCATCAAGGACCGATTTTCATCAAACTTAGCTAAGAACACCCCCAACTAATTTACCTTTCTAACAAAAAAAACAAAATCAAAATCAGTTCATCCGTTCGGGAACTACGATGCCAGAGACAGACATACACACAGAAACGTCAAATTTATAACACCTTGTCATTTTTGCGACGGGGATGAAAAAATATTTGAATAGAATAAAAATTTCAATTTATCAATAGTTGTTAAACAAAAAAGAGGAAAGAAATTAATTCGACAAAGAGAGGAGAAAGAGGTATTGAACTGTTTTGTTTTGCTTATTTATATGTATATCTTTATATATATAATTCTTCTGTGAGTGTGTATGTCACTGAACTTCTCTCAAACGACTGGACCGATTTTGATGAAATTTTTTGTGTGTGTTCAAGGGGATCTGGGAATGGTTTAGATTCACAATTTTGTCCAAAGTTTGAAATTTTCAAATTAAAGACGTGTAGACAGGACAACGTCTGTCGGGTCCGCTAGTTAAAATGTATAATTCTTCAGTACGTGTGTTTGTCACCTTACTCTTCCTAAACGGCTGAACCGGTTTTAATGAAATTTTGTGTGTATATTTCAATGAGCACCCGGGTTGTTTGAAAACATAATAAGACCCGGTAGGTGGCGCCGCTGTTGATATGTCACCGATCTTCTCCTAAACGGCGGGGACAATTTTAATGATATTTTTAGTCTATGTTCGAGTGGGTCCCTGCAAGGTTTGAATTCACAAATGGACACACCCGGTAGTTGAGGCTGCAGTCGGTTTGCCAAAGAGTTTGTTCTTTTAGTAGTTTGAACGCGGGCGAAGTCGCGGGTACTGCCAGTATAGTTATATAATAATTAAAGTATGTGTGTGTGTATACTGACACTCGAGCATGTGGTCGTCGTGCAGCACGGCGTCGGGGTGGTGCGGCGGCGCGGCGGCGGGCGCGCGGCGCCCGAGCCCCTTGAGGTCGTAGCGCGGCGCGCCCCCCGCGCCCCCCGCGCCCCCCGCGGCCCCCGCGGCGCCCGCCGGCGCGCCGTACCACACGTGCTCCGTGACCAGCACGCCGCTGCCGGCGCCGCCCACGCTGAACACGCCCAGGATGCGCGCTGCACACGGACAGACACACACGTCACTCCTCAATACGAGGGGGATCAGACCGCAGTCCACCGCGCTGGCCGAGTGCGAGCGGACGGAACATGTCTATCGAAAACTTACTAGATTCTCTCAGAAATTAAGGTTTCCTCATGATGTTTTCCTTCACCGTGAAACAAGTGGTAATCATGTTATGAAATGATTCGCACACGAAAATACTAGAAGTGCGTAAGCCGGGATTTGAACCCGCATCACTGTTTCCCAATCGAGCTGCCACTGGTCTACCACTGCCTTTTCTACTCCTGACCTTCACTATCAATCGTTAGCACGTCACTATGTATGTACTTATAGTACACATCACTAACATAGATACGTGTTATATTTTTTAAATATCATCGGATTTTTATTGTAAATGAAAAATTTGTATATGTATAGATATAGCTATTTGTGTAACGACTGAACGAATTTGAGTTTTTTGATATAATGTCATATATAGCACCTACACATCAACTTATATACACAAAAAAAGATACAATACTCAATATTTAAAAGGAATTAAAAAAAAAACTACAAACTTGTTATCCTGATATAACAATTTTACTAAAACTACTATTTTCTCAAAATTAAGTGTTTTGGTTGGATCTATTTTAACTACGTCCAAATAGACAATGACGTTGACAATAGGCTATATAAGGCAGCTAGGAACGCTCTTGAGCTAAACGACAGTAAATTCTTAGTTTATTTTGAAAACATAAAACAAAAACGTGTGTTATACTTCTTTGGCGTAACAGAACAAAAATAGCTAAAGATTTCATCCCGTATGTCACAACTCTCTGTTTGTAAAAGGAATGCTGCTAACTTCATCATATCGCTTATTGGCTGTCGTTGTGCGCGCGCAATGTAAAAATTTTACTCTCATTATTTTTTCCAAACGTGCCAAAAGAAGTATAACTACAATAAACTTCATCTCAACAATACCATACGTGCCCCAAAAACACTTTTACATTGTATAATATTGCAAAAGCACTTGTAATAAGTTTAATTGAATAAAGTTTATTTCATTTCATTAACAAAAAAATATTTTAAATAAATTAAAATATTATTTAAATAAAATAAAATAATATTACCGAGCAAACTCGGCAGCTTCTTCTGGCGGCAGTTGGTGACGTAGTTGAAGTAGTGCGGCGCGAACTCCAGGAACTGCTGCCACTCCGGCTTCGTCATCTCCTTTAGCACGTATCTATCGTCTGCACAGTATACAGGGTCATTTTTAATTCACTGAAGAACTTTTTAGAATATACTATTTACATCATAACAATAACATCTGTAAGATAAAAAACATAATATTTCTTAAATTTTAGATTTTACCGCACCACCAAATGTTTTATTCTTACCCTACCACCTTTTAAAAAAAATACTATTACCACAATCTTTTTACAAACATAGATTAGAAACATAATATATTTAATGATTTCTTATAGCATAGACACAAGATATAAGCAAGTAATAATATAAATATATGTTGGGACATTAACACACAGCACCATCTAGTTCCATGGTAAGCTACGAACGAGGCTTGTGTTATGGATACTAGATAGTTGATACACTACATGTACATATAAATAACTTTAAATACATACATATTATAAATATAATAAAGGAGTAAAACCAAGAATTACCCTTAGTTTTGCAGAAGGTGCTCCCGGACTTGCCGCCGCGCGCCGCCCACGGCACGCAGTGCGCCAGCGACCTGATGAAGCCCTCCTCCACCTCGCACAGGGCTTTACCTGCTATTGTACAATGTTTTGTTATTAACTAATACCTAAATTGACTTCAATATCACTTGAATACGGAATATCCGTGATTTTTATTTATATATTACATATTTTCTACCTCTGACCTTTATGCCTCTTGTGGTGTTTTAACGGTCAGGCAACTGTACATTTTATGCACTACCTTAAGATTGCACAAATCTCTTCAATACGATAGTCGCAAACTGAGCAAAAGGCGCAAGCATACTGTCGCTCCAGTTGAGAGATCTAATTCAGTTTTTGCTGTGAGACAATTCCGATATCAAGCTGCTAAACTTTACAATAAATTAAATAAAATATTAAATATATACACTTTGAATAAGCATGAATGTAAAACATCTGTACTTAACATCCTAAAAACATTGAACTATGACGACACTGAAGCCTTGTGTAGGTAATCATAAACCATAATACTAGTGTATTTATGTAAACACAGTCAAATTCTACAATCAGTCATGAACTTTCATCCTCATAAACACACAAACACACACATTCACACACACACACACACACACACACACACACACACACACACACACACACACACACACACACACACACACACACACACACACACACACACACACATACACATATACCAATATTCACATAGTTTTATCCTTAGATTCTGTTAGTAAATTGTAAAATATATAGTACTTAGGTTATTGTGAAATTTTTAACTAGTACAAGTATCTATACAGTAGTAATTATTAGTTAGTACACTTATGTAATGGAAGAGCGGTTTCTCCTAACACAAGTGCTTGTGCGCTTAAAAGGAGGTCCCAATCACTTATCAGCTATTGTAAAATTTTTGAGATACCGAATAAAGATTATTATTATTATTATTATTATTATATTATACAATAGCTAACGTCGTTATATAATTGTAAAAAATATGCAGCCCCAAAAAAACTAAAATTTAGTAAAAAAAAAATATTCAAAAATATCATACTGATGCGGTCACAGTATCATACATAGAAAAATAACGACTATAATTTGTAGCGACAAATCGCTAATCGCTCTGTTATGATAATACTTTGACGTCAAATTCGATCTGACCAATGGCGTTCGTTTCAACTGCTTTGAATTTCTCATCTATATTTGCATTTTTTAATAATTATGTTCTTAATCAAAAAAAAAAAATTACATTAACAAATATAGATATAGGCTTAATTCAAAAGCAATAAAGATTGTAAAAAATATATTTCATCATTATTTAAATAACACGCATATTCCCTATTGTTCACACGTGTTGAATTTAAATATTGCATATAATACACAATAAAAACAAATTTGTGTTCAGTATTGAAATCGATCAAAACTTTGAATTCATATAAACCTAATAAATATCTAAGTAAAAAATAAATTAGTTTTTGTAATTAAATTAATTAACATACATACAGACCAACATACATACTGAACAAACAAATGTACAGGAACAAAGTGAATTTATTAGCAAAAAAATCGTAAATAACTCGTTTAATTATAATACCAAAAATGCTCGTAAACCGAAGACAGTACTTATCTATACTGCTATTATAAAGAGAGAAAAATATTATTTTGTATGTATCTTTGTTTGTAATGGGTAAACTAAAAATCCGCTGAACCGATTTAGATGAAATTTTGTATGAAGATAGTGTGAGACCCAGGGAAGGACATAGGATAGTTTTTTTTTAAATAAGAGTCGCAAATATTATTAAGAAAAGTTATAAAGTGTTGTCAGTATGCACGCACCGTCCTTCTCCCTGGCGTCGTCGCCGCGCTCGAGCGGCGCCAGCAGCATGCGGCGCAGGCGGTGGAACTGCGCCGCGTAGTACACGCGGCACATCAGCCCGTCCTGAACACACCACGTTTAAGGAAATTTGATAACAATAATGTCATATGTTTGTCCAATAAATCCGGCTCCAACGACCATGAATCCACCACCTATTTCTCGCACGTCGCTACTAGCACTTGGCCACAATAAGCCCAAAAGCATAATGTTCAAACGAACACTTCAATTTTGGATTAGCAAATATGAAAAATATAAGGAATTGCATATAAGAAGGATCCTTATATACAATTGAATTGAACAAATCTTATTGACGTTATACTTCTTTTGGGACGTTTGGATAAAATTATGAGTGAAATTCTTACGATGCGCGCGCACACCGACAGCCAAAAAGCGACATGATGAAGTTAGCTAATAACTGTTTGTTGCCATGGTAAACGTTGTTATTGTTTGACAAATGATATATTTTAATATTATATTCTTTCCTTAAATGATATTTTAAATATATGATTGTAATATGCCTTACTTAATTATTTTATTAATTTATCATTCCTTTTACACACAGAGAGTTGTGACAAACGGGATGAAATCTTTAGCTATTTTTGTTCTGTTACGCCAAAGAAGTATAACTTCTTACGTGCGTACATAAGTACACACACACACACACGTTTTTTTATTTATTTGTACCTTTTATATATCCATACAGTAGGATATCACTCTTAGATTTTAGCGGAAACGTTGTCAAATATTAGGGTTGTCAATAATATCAATTTTCGTGGCAAACAGTTTCAAAGTAACGCTGTAATGCCATATCGTGGCAAATTATATTTATCTTTATCAATTTTAAAGCTATTTCCCGAAAGTCATAAAATCGAGTATGACAGTCGGGAGCACCTCATACGATTGCCCTGTCTAGACACCTTTATTAGACGAAAGTGTGAATTAGAAGATTGTGTTTACACTTGGGTTTTGGGTTTGGTTGGTTGCTACCGTAACCAAAAACAGATGCGAAAAAATGGATATCTTATAATTGCGTCATGTCTGTAAATATCTTGAGAAAACTGTTTTGACAGTAATATATCAGATTTTTTCTAGAGTTAGATAAAGTCAAATTACCTTCAACAAAACCTCGATGTGATCATTGCTCTTCGCCTTTGCCTTGTCCCCGTCAGTTTTGTCTTTGGCAGAGTTGCTGTTTTCGCCGTCGTCAAACTCTACTTGGCTTCTGAAATATTTGTGTTAAAAATTACGACCAATTAGAGTTCCGTGGGCAAAAAAGATTAGGATCCGCTGAGATAGCCAACAGACTATAAAGTATACTAAAGTCCGTCCACCTTGTCGTGGTGGGGGGCTCAGTAGTGTCCGGCAATGCAGCCGGGCGCGAAACCAAGAAACGCGCAGGGAGGCGGCCCACCTCGGTGAGCGGTGTGCCATGTGGGTTACTTCTTGTACTTCTCTGATAGCAGAGTGGATTGTGGAGCAACTTCATGGCTATTGTGGTCTGCTTCGGCAGACCTGCCGTCGGGGCGTCAGAGTCGAGTGCGTAAGTGATCCTGCGATCCATTAAGACGGGGTCATAAAAGAAAAAACCGACAGAGCACTCACGCCACGCGCAGCTGCAGCGTGCGCGCGTACGTGACGGAGGCGAGCGCGGCCGCGATCACGGACCCGATCTCGCCCGCCTTCACCACCACCGGCACCAGCCCGCTGGTTATTATCATGCCCTCCTGCTCATATACAAATACAATACAAAATAATCTATTACATTTATGCAAATAGTTCATTTTTTGAATAAAACTTTCCTTTCGGATTATTTCGCGGCTTTATTTTGCTCTAAAGCATTCGAAACGTTGGGGAATCAAATATCAAAATAAATCCACGAAAAAATCTGAAAAGATAGTTTTATTTAAATTTAGTTACGTTTTAACGTTTCGCTCAGAGATTAAGTATTTTATACCCGGATAACTAGCTATCATGATACCAAATTTTATCAAAATGTGTCCAGTGGTTTTTTCGTCATGCAGTCACAGACAGACAGACGAAAATTCTAAAAACTATAGATTCGGCCTCTGTATCGATATTTGACTATTTCAACAAGATTTTTCCAAAAAAGTAATATTTTGTATGTATAGATTTATAGATATAGATTATGTATATATTCGACATAGAATTTTATTATATTATATATGTATAAATTTATTGTTTCAAAACAAACCTGATTTGAGGGTTGATTGTTAGAAAGCAGTTGAGACAAGATTTGTTTCACTGTTTTTTTATCACCCTTTTCCTCGTCCTCTTCTGTTCCTGAAAAAGTTTTGATATACATTGTTAGTTCACTTCTCAGATTATGTAAATCGATGCCACCACTACATATTATAAAACAAAGTTCCCCCGCTACGTCTGTCTGTCTGAACGCGATAAACTCAAAAACTACCGAACGGATTTTCATACGGTTTTCACCAACAGATAGAGTGATTCAGTGTGGACGGTTTAGATGTATAATTCATTAAACTTTTGTGTAAATTGGTTGAAATATGACGATGTTTGTTGAAGATGTCGGACAAAATATGCCGACTGGGAGCTTTACTAGCGTGCACCGGGAAATCCAATAGAGATATATTCCTCTTTAATATACAGTTTATTATAGATTTTTATTTATAAATTGATAGTGAAGTTGTCTATGAAAATATATTGTTTTAAATCATCGATCAAAAAAGTACTAGATACACAATCAGCGACAAAAAATGTCCTCACCGAATGAGCGCTCGTTTGAACATTTTAGTGCGCTTTTAAATTTTTTTTTGCTGTGAAAACATCTTTAAGCATTGCATTTAGAATCAATTTACATTGTTGTATATTTATTTCAACTAGAATAATTACCTAAACACAATCGGTGACAGTTTAAGAGAACCTTTGCATGGGATTGTGTATCTAGTACGTTTTTGATGTTTTAAATAGATTAATAAATTTAAATGCGAAATCATAAGATCTAGTGTCAATTAAATTTCCTGCCACTAATACAATACTATAATATGAGGACTAATTTATAGCATTTTTGTTTTATTTACACTTGAATTAAATCTACATTTCAAAAAATTTCAAAAACTTACCCGCATGTTCTTTTTCTGTCTCCTTCAAAAGACTTTCTGGAAAGCAGTAATTAAAAATAATAATAAATATAATTACATACAATTGATTTATTTTAAGAAATTTACATATAAATAGATTTTATATTTACCTCCAGCATCATTGTTCGTAACATCAGTCACTTCTTCTGCGTCAATTTTATCGTCCGCTGTAAAAAAAAAGATATTGGTCTAAGTATTTTTAATTTATAACTTTCTTATAATATAAACGAAGAATGAGAAGAATCGATCAATAGTTCTAACTATATCCTAGCCATATGTACGGTGTAGCCGTAACATATTCAATTCGGCATTTTACTCGACACACGTAATTCGCACGTATACATATAATAAAATTCTAACTAAGCCGAATCTGTACATTAAATATTTTTTGGAAAATCTTATTGAAATAGACATTATTATCGATATAGAGGCCAAATCTATAGTTTTTAGAATTTTTGTCTGTCTGTCTGTCTGTTACCGCATCACAGAAAAACCACTGGACGGATTGTGATGAAATTTTGTACGGTCGTAGCTGGTTATACGAGTCAAGATATAAGATACTTTTTACCACTGGAAAATATCTCATTTCTGAGAAAAAATACAAAAACTGCATTGTAAGAGTATACTAATATGTAAAATCTAACAATTTGCTTTTTTGTCATCTGAATAGTTTTTATTCATAAAATGAAGTCAGTTAGCGTACCGCTAACAAGTAAACCGGGTGTTCTCACAAGTCCATTTTAATAATAAATCTACAGACAGTAAATAGTATCAAGTGTTAATTCCAAACGATTTTCATTTTAGCAATCTAATAGATAGTGTACTATTTAACAAGAACCGGTACACAATACCTAGATCGTTTACTTATTTATACATTACAACTTAAACACATACATCGTTTTGTGTTAGCTAAACTTAAATTAAAATTAAAAGTACTAGGACCGCATGAGGAAACAGGTGGTGGTTTTTGTCGTCTCGGCGGCCCCGGAGATGAAAAGTTAGGGGGTTACATCATAACACCAATTGTGACGTAACGAACGAAAAGTACCAGGACTGCATGACGAAACAGGTGGTGGTTTGGGGCGTCTCAGCAAACTCGAGGGGATTTACGCAAATTGGACCCGGTTATGCAAAAAACAACCATGTGCGTAAAAGTACCAACAGAGTTATAAGCATTTTTCTATCGATAGTTGCACTTGGGTTATGTTTTGGTTTTCTGGTTATTTTGAAATTGAACAATATTTTATATAAGTATTGTTTATTTTTTATAATAATTATTTTATTGTTTATAATAAAATGCTTATAACTCTGTTGATACTTTTAGGCACATGGCTGTTGTTTGCATAACTGGGTCTAAATTAACTAAAATTAAAATTAAAAGTACCAGGACTGCATGAGGAAACAGGTGGTGGTTTGGGGCGTCTCAGCGGCCCCGGAGATGAGAAGTTAGGGGGTTACGTCATCACACCAATAGTGACGTAACGAACGAAAAGTACCAGGACTGCACGAGGAAGTAGGTGGTGGTTTGGGGCGTCTCAGCAGCCCAGAGGGAGATACATAAATTAGGAAGTACCAAGAATTACCAGGGCTTCATAGGACTACAGGTGGTCTAGGGCGGCGTCTCAGCGCAGTCCTGTAGAAACGAAGTTAGTATGCTGTCTGTCTTCACATGAAATTGTGACATAATAAGAACTACTAGGACGTCATGAGTTTACAGGTGATGGTGGCAGCAGTCAGGAAATTGATAGTATTACTTCTATCCCATAATAAAGCTAGTCACAGGTACTAAGACAGTATAAACGTACAGGTGGTATCAGGCGCAGGGCGGTGGCGATGGGCCTCGGAATTGTCACGGAGCATCTTCTCCCCGTTGATGATGGCGTCGTGCACACTCCATAGTTTTCTTACTCGCTCTTTAAAAAAAATAATCGTATGAAAATAGAATCATTAATGAAGTTGGTGTCACTCCATTGTGACCTTACGAATCGCTTATTTAAGTAAATACAGAGTTTTCAGTCTTACAAATCAATGAATCAAAATATATTCGATTTAAGGTGATTTTTGCAAATATTATATCTGTTTCTGTATATATGTCGGGCCTTTAATAGAAAAAAAAATCACAAACAAATATAATTTCAAAACTGCCCCTTTAAATTAGTGACAGGTGGCTAATAGCTGAATATATTTATTAAATATATTATATACATGAGTGAACGAGAACGAGTTTAAAACTCCATTCAATTGGAATGGAATGAAACACTTACGAGCGAATGAGTTGTTATCATGCGTGGTGAGGGCCAGGTGTATCTGCTCCATGTGTTGCTTGAACGCAGCGTATGCCTTTTCGCCTTCGGGTTCCGTCGCATTGCTAAATGCCTCGTGACCTGGTAGTAAAAACAGATTAAAATCTCTGTTTTGACCGTATTTTACGTTATATTTTTGGAATTTTAAAATATCATGTCCTCTTTTTCTTTAATTTATCTCAAAAGTTAGCCTTCCTGCGACAAGGCTACTTAATTTTAAAAAAAATGTGTAAAGTGAGTGACTGTGCTGGTTCTTCACGCTGTAACCCCTAAATGGATTTGATGACAATTTGGAATGTAGATTATTCTAGAAATTTATATTCGAAAACACGTTTTGCTCAGTTTGTAGTGACCCTACTCGGTGTGCTAGCGGTCGCGGATTCGAGTCCCGCTGGGGACATTCATTTATATGATGAGCACGAATGTTTGTAATCCAGTCATGGGTGTTTATATTTATAATGTGTATGTATTTAAAGTTATGTATGTGTAGTGTATCAACAGTCTGGTATCCATAACACAAATCTCTTAGCTTACCATGGAACTAGATGGTGCTTTGTACTAATGTCCCAACATATTTATTTACTATATTAATTCATACTGTCATAAATTATAACAAAAGATAAGATATGGATGTGTAAAGTGGCTCACCCCTCAGCATGAGATCGTTGAGGTGCGCGATGAGGGTCTCGCGCATCTGCTTGGTGTCGTAGTCGATGGCGATCACGTCGGGCGGCAGCTGCACCGAGTACGTCGTCAGCTTGCTGTATCTGTTGTTGAGGTGTAATGTATTTATATTGTGCAGATATAAAATGGGATTAAAAATATCATTTAAAAACTATTGTCTTGTATAGAAATATTATTAATTTTATACTTCGCACATAAAACCGAGTCGGAGAATTCGATTCAGGTTAATAAGTATATTGTTAGGTAATTTTCAAACTTTGTCATCACCTCCTTAGTCCTTTTTTTCCTAACCAAACTCGAAACTTCAGGAACCAAAAATCAAAATTCGCGAACTATTCTAAAAAGATAGTTTTCGTAAAAAAATGTGAAACATTGCGTATAATTATAGCACCAACTTGAAGCAGGCGGTGGTGAGGCGGCTGACGAAGGCGTGCGCGTGCGCGTGCAGCGCGTGCGCGCACTGCGGGCGCGCGTAGCGCGGCGCGGCGGCGCGCGCGCGCACGTACTGCGCCAGCGACAGCGCCAGCGCGTCGCGCGACAGCCGCGCGCCGCGCGACGTCGCGCCGCAGCGCTCGCAGCGCGACCAGAACATCACCTGCCGCGAAGGACCAGCCTTGTTAAAAAAGCTTTCTTTATTTAAAACTAGCTAGTCCCTAGCTTGATTCCCGATACAAGCTTTCATCCCCATTTTCACCCCCATAAGGAATGATTTCCGGGATAAAAAGTCTCTACTTATCAAATTTCATCTAAATCAGATCAGTAGATCCAAAGATTACATTACAACGTCAAAAACAGATATTGTCGAAGTGTGCTTTGATTTGTATCGGCTGACACCGATTTTGAAAATATTCGATTAGTTATCTATAGTAAATGAAAACTAACTACCTATCAATTATTTTTCACTTTTTAGTTTTTTTTCTTTGAAGTCGGTTGTTATTTTAATACTAGCATTGCCCGCGGCTCCGCCCGCGTTTAGATGACCAAAAACCAAATTCTTAGGTGTAACATATTAGTATATATATATATGAGGATACCTACCTGTTTGCTCTGTTCTTCCTTAACCTTGTCCACACTGCTGTGTCCAATCGTGTTGCACGTTATAGTGATGCATACGTCTTCGTGAATGAACCTGTTCAAAATAACTTACGATTTGATCTATGAAGTATTAGCACCTATTATATCTACAAATTAAATAAAAAAAGAAAAGAAAACGTGTGTGTGTATTTATGTACGCACGTAAGAAGTTATACTAATTTGGGGTAACAGAACAAAAATAGCTAATCTATATAAGTATAAATGAATGTTGCTAAACGCTAAACTAGAGAACGGCTCGACCAATTTAGCTACTTTTTTCCGTATTTTCCTTAAGGTACACGGAATGTTTTAATAAAGAGAATATATATATATATATATATATATATATATATATATATATATATATATATATATATATATATATATATATATATATAAAATATACAAAGTCGTGTTAGTTACACTATTTGTAACTTAAGAACGGTTGGACCAATTTTTATATTTGATTTTTTGAATTTCTCTTAGTCTTAGTCTGGAATAGGATAATAAGTATTAAAAACATCAGAAAAATTAAAGAAAAAAAAATTAAAATTTATATGGCTAACGCTAACTAGTACTATTAATATCTATTTAAAACGTACCAGTTACTACGTACTTCGTTCGGATGCATTTCTAAGTACGTTTTCAATACATGAAGACAGCTATTGTGTGGGAACATTAGGAGATGAACACACGCTATGGTTGACTTTTTCGTGAAATAATAAATTCGAATTTCGCCCAATTTTAAAGGTTTTAATTGTGGCGCCGCCGGAACCCTAAATGTTTATGTACCTAATAAAACATAACCTATACGTGGCCCTACAAACTCCTCTCTTTCAGTGAATATCTCCGTTAAGCAGATCCAAAAATAGAACAAAAATTTTAAAAAGTGTTGTTTTCATACTGGTATCACATAAATAACTATATGTACTGAGAAAAGATAGTTATTTACATAGAAATCACAGACACTACAACTTTATTTATATGTATAGGTTTGACAAATGAATATCTTTATCGTGCATCTTTTCTTTGTGTTTTTTTTTTGTATTTTTTGGTGTGCAATAAAGAATATTATTATTATTATTATTATTGTTATACTTAAAAGCTAAGTGCGAGTAAAGTCACATGTTATGCACTAGTACACCCACTTCCTCTCATGCTGGTTCATGGGTATGTGGCAGGTGGCGGAGGGGCACTTGTGGTCGCCGTTGAAGCAGTACTTCTCCAGGAATGCGCCTAGAGAGATGTCGTTACGCCCGTACATTTCCATTGTTACAACCCTATGAAGAGCAAAAGGAAAATCATAAAAAATAAAACTAAAGCCAACAAAAACGCACAGACCATCGATCAAAACAGTACTAGATATACAATCAGCGACAATAAATGTCCTCACCGAATGAGCTCATTTGAACAATTGAGCGTGTTTTTTTAAGTTCACAGATTAAAGTTTCTAGTGTTAATTTCCTACCCTACAATGAAAAAAAAATAATTTATATTTCACTATAACTGCAGTTTTTTTAAGTATGACGTATGATGACGTAACCCCCTAACTTCCCATCTCCGAGGCCGCTGAGACACCCTAAACCATCACCTGTTTCCTCATGCAGTCTTGGTAATTTTCGTTCGTTACGTCACAATTGTAAATAAAGCATTCAAAAGGTCGGAAACCAAAAATCAAAAAAATAAACCCGCGAAGAAACCCGGAAAGATAGTTTTATTTAAAATGTCAAATATTCGCGTAAATCTGATTTATTGCCCATATTATATATTAGATATATATTTATTGATTGCCCATACAATATTTTATCCCCATTTTCACCCTTTTAAGGGATGATTTCCGAGATAAAAAGTATCCTATGCCCTTCCTACGGTCTCGAACTATATTCTTACCAAATTTCATCTAAATCGGTTCAGTAGATCCAGAGATTACCACCTACAACGTCACAAACTCACAATTCACAAACTTACACAAAATTTACCTCTTTATAATATTAGTATAGAATTATAGATAAAAATAATCTAACTTACCAAGGATTAACACAGAAATCAGGTACATTTGGTGACTTGCTGCTGTAGCTGTATATTAATAGATTGAGGCGTTGATGGTTCTCCGGAGACAAAGGATCTAAGGGCTCTTCTTCGGGCGGCTTGTTCGTCTCTTCCGACTCCACCTCCTTCACTATCGACGGGTTGTAGCTTGGACATTCGGCTGAACAAGGTTTTGGTAAAAAACATTAAATAAAGTGACTTTGTAAAAAACATTTGTAATTTGGGTATCGGGATATTGATTGAATTTTGATTTTTTTTCCAAATATTACATCGGGTTTTAAATAAAACTATCTTTTCGGATTTTTTCGCGAATTTATTTTGATTTTTGGTTCCCGACGTTTCGAATGCTTTACAGCAATCATGGTCACGGGAGAGACTGAGGTGTTATATGTCTCTAAATTATATAGTTGTTACAGACAGCCTACTAAGCCTAATTTTTGAATTCATTTTGTTAATTTTGTTAAGTGTGGGGTGGGTATATATATATATACATATATATAATATATATATATATATATATATATATATATATATATATAACTGCACTACACCACCGAGGCAGTTATATATATATATATATATATATATATATATATATATATATATATCTGCCTCGGTGGTGTAGTGGCTAGCATGTACGGCTGCACACTTGGAGGTCCTGGGTTCGAGTCCCGGGTCGGGCCAAGTTTAGTTATTGAGTCTTTCTGTATAGTAAGTCTCAGTAACAGCCCGGAGTAGGGAAGTTGGCGGTGTTTCACCCCCGTGCCTCGGAGAGCACTTAAAGCCGTCGGTCCTGCGCCTTAACTCCTACCGGTCGTGTCGAGTGGTCGTCCCACCAGAGTATGAGAGTGACAGGAATAGAGAGTGCACTTGTGTCTGCGCGTACACTTGAGCACTATAATATCTCCTGCGCAGTTGGCTAATCTCAATGATATATATATATATATATATATATATATATATATATATATATATATATATATATATATATATATATATATATATATATATATATATATAATTTATGCATTTAAAAATTAAATGTATGTAAAATTAAGGTAAGACGTCTTGTATGTACCCTTCGCCACTGCAGTGCCTCGTAAAGTATAATTTAATATCATTTAATTTAATTACGATATATACTAACGTTTATGTTTCCCGGCGACAGAGCAGCCGGCGGCGCGGAAGTGCGCGAGCGCGGCGCGCACCGCCGGCTCCTCCACGCCCGCCGTGATCGGACGCTCTATGAACGGGTGGAGCTTCTAGAGGAAAAAGAACCATTTAAAAATACCTTAAATGTATTACTTCTTTAATTTAAATTGGATCAGCCTACAGATATATCTAGAGGGTATTATACAATAAAAATAAATTTTTACTTATAAATCATAATCACTTAATAATTGCGACTGAGAATATTATATTATTATTTGCATTATTATGTTCGTTTGATAAATACAATACAATATAATACGTTGAATTTCTTTTACAATATATAGTTCTGATTACCTCAGGAGGTACACACATTATAAAAACACTAAATTTATACTAATTTTATAAAGAGGAAAACTTTGTTTGTTTGTAACGAATATTTTTCGAAACCACTGGACCGATTTTGATGAAATTCGGTAAGGAGATAGTTCGAGACCCCGGGAAGGACATAGGATATTGATGACTTTTTATCCCAGAACCAATCCCTTAAGGGGGTGAAAATGGGGATGAAAGTTTGTATTGGGAAGCTACCTAAGTCGCTAGTATAATACAAAAGTAAGAACAAGTGTAGGTCACCGGTCGCGGCGCGCGCGCGGCGCCGGCGCGGTCGGCGCGGCGCGCGGCGCGCGGCGTGTGCGGCGCGGGCGCGGGCGGCGCGCGCGCCAGCGGCCGCGGCGGCGCCGGGATCACGATGTTGGGCGACATGGACAGCACCACGTCGTCCGTGCACCATCTGGCGGCGGCGGAGGTTACTTTTCTTGTTTTAATTCGACTTTGACACTTTTAAGCGAAGGTGGCATATTGTAAGGAAAATTAATATGGAACTTACTTTTTTTTTATTTACCAGTTTTTACGCAACGATGGCGTATAATAGGAATTACGAAAATGGGATAATTTGTTATATTTGATATTTTAAGTGTTAAGCCATTTTATCCAGTAAAATCATATTACTTATTAGTACATACTGCTAGTATTTCGCTATTAAGGATTGTTATATATTAAATACCATACTAAAAGTTCCTACTTTTTATACTAAAGAACACATTAGGCTTTTTGAAGAATTAACTTTAGGACATTTAATAGGGGATGCTTCTATAAAAAAATTTGTAAAAATATAACAATGAGTTAGATTTTAGAACTACTTTATTACAGAATAAAATAGTGTAAATTTACACTTACTGCTTACCTTTCACTATGCGTATCTGCTTTTAGTTCAGCCTCTTCTTTAGGCAAAAAGACATCGTCGTCTATAGAGAGTCTCGACTGCAAGGGATCACTGAAGTCCTTGATGGGCACACCGCAACTCAACAACTTATCACTGTCTGTTTTACGAGAAAATTGCCTAGATTTTTGTAATGGATCATCTATTTCCACTGTGTTATTATCTTTTGCTTCTACTGTTTCTTCACTAACTTCTCCATTTTCACTGGTATTTGATTCATTTATAGTAGAATCAGTTTGAGATTCAACTATATTATTATTAGATGATTTAGATTCTTTAAGCGTTTGCGCATTCATGTTGCTCCCAAAAATGGCATCGTCAGCTTCAGATGTATCGTTACTAGATTTTTCATCGTCATTATTATCAGAGGTTTTGCGATTTTTTGTAACAATATTTTTGATGTCTGTTTCATTATCTATATCATCATCAACAAAAGTCCCCGGTTCAGGTAAGATAGCTTCAATGTCGGCTAAAAATGCTTTTTCTAATCTCCAATTGTAACACGCTAAAACCATGAATTTTACTAATTTTTTTACTTTTATCAACTCCTGCAGTGAACCCCCTCGAAGTAAGATACAACATCCCAGCTGTGATTCTGCACAACCTTCGAAGACCATTAGCGTCTTGCTGGAATCTGGTAAATAATAGTATGCTATTTACAAATAAAGAGTGTTTTTATAAAAGTAGTAATAAGATTGACATCTTTTAAATTAAACATTGGTCACAACATAAAGTTAAAGTAGGAACAAGGTTAATAAGGGTATGTCAAAAATTAGTCAAATTAGTTTAATATAGCAGTAAAAAACTTAACAAAAAATATTGTATTAATCTAGTAAATTCATAATTCATAATTTTGAAAGGATTAGGCATAAACGTGAAAATTTATCGTCCATAAAATGAAATAACGCTGCTGTAGTTTTAGTATAGACTATTCAACAAGTTCAAAAACGTGTTAAATAAGTGATAAATAATAATAAAGCTCCTAAAAATATGTGCGATAGCTCATTCGATTCGGAATGACGTCTAGAAAAATGTTTTTTTAAGGGTTTGTTAGCACACAAAAAATTGCGATTGTTATTAACAAAGTAAGATTAAAAAAAGGTATTTAGTTTTTCGTTAATAACTTCTAAAATAATTATATTTAAGAAATTTTGAAAAAAGATCCTGAAAGAGGAGGAAATTTCCAATAAAAAAGTCCTAGCTCCCGGAACTCTATCTCTGTTATTTATAATTTTTTTAACGCTGAAAATAGGGCTCCACGAGGTTTTACGGCATGGGCGCGCCGTCTAAAAAGCTGGTATATCACCTAAAATATTTTTTTATAGTATTAAATAACTGTTTAAAAATTTGAATAAATTATAGTGTAATATACACTTGACGTCGTGAAGCTCTTCTTATTTAGGTACTTAATAAAGTAATGTAAAAAATAGTAATTAAAGTTTATTATTTTGTTAATTATAATTTTCTTAAATTAACAAAAAATAAAATTTCAAAAAAAAAATATTAAAATTTTTTTTTAGTAATATCTTATTATTGCTGTTTTTGCATCTAATCTAGGTATTAACTTTGGAAAAAAAAATTCGTGATTTGTTAAGGAATTGTTTACAAGCAACTAGACTATTTTGAGATTTTTTAACAAAAAAATTTTAGCATCTTATTGCATAGGTGAAATTATGATAATTTTTTTTTTATTTTTCTTAAATAATAATTTTTTTTTATTGTTTATAATCGTTTTTTTATATGTCAATTGTTTAAATAATTAGTTAAGAAATTATTTTATTCTGAAAAATCATCATTGACCCTTTTCTATGAATTAACAGAGAAATATTTTTTTTACAAATAATTTCATTGTATATTAATTTAGCAATTTGTTATAAACAAATAATATTAATCGCTATATTTTTTTCGAAAACATACAAAAACAACCATATATTACAAAATATAGAAGACATTTTTTTTGTATTTTTTACAGCACTTTTAAATATGTATTATACGGTAATGAAATTACAGCCGTTACATAATTTGTCAAGTTACAAATTGTTATAACTTTTAAAGTATAAGAGATACGGTAAAGTACATTCAAGTCATTTTTGTAAAGGATTTATTCAGTCATATTGTAATTCGTTACAATATAAAGCAAGTGAAGAACGAGCGAGAACTCACAATTGCGCACGTAGAAGGTGTCGCAGCGGCCGAGGCGCGGCACGCCGACGGTGGCGTCGACGGCGGCCACGCGGTCGGCGGCCAGGCAGCGCGCGGCGCGGCGCAGCGCGCGCTCGCCCGCGCGCAGCGCCAGCGCCACGCCGCGCGCGCGCAGCGCGTCCGCCGCCGCGCGCGCCGCGCCGCCGCGCGCCACCACCGCGCGCGGCCGCAGCGCCAGGATGCGCGCCGCGCACCGCGACAGGTACTCGCGCTCCTGCGCCCGCCCCCGCACGCGCACTATAGCTATGCTACCGGATACTTATAGCGAGGGAGCCCGAGAAGGGATTTTTGCAGTCACTCAGGCGCGGCACATTGAAATAATCGACATAAACTTTATAGTCGATTTTTACCTCTTCGGCTTATGCAAATTGACAGATTATTGAATTGCACATTTTTAGGATGTAACTAGCCCACCATACTTTAATCTGACGATTTCGAGTATTTCAATCGTGATCGGCTGCCCTAGACACACGCCCTTATATAGAGGACTTATATTATGGTGGATACTCAACAGAGTGCAGGGTAGGGGCCCCTTATGTTAATCTGCCGCGTTTGAGTTACTGCGAAAATCTCCCCTTGGACTCCTCTACCATTAGGAGTACCTGGTAGCATAGCCTTCCGACACAGAACATGAATCTATATACCGTAGAGTATATAAATACATATACAGGCATTGGCACTTTTTAACATTTATTATGTTTAAGCCTGATTTTTAAATTCCATGTCATTTATTTACGTTTTTTCATTATTCATGAATATAAGATATAGATATTGAACAAATACTTCATATGCTACAGCATATACATAACTAACAACTTACCCCCACTTCGCTCGGATCTCCAGAGACCCTGTGCATAACTACATCACCTGTATTCTAAATTTCAACCAAATCCGTTCAGCCATTTTAACAAAAGCAAGAAAGAGTAACAAATATACACATACGCATAAAAATAAAAATTACACTATTTATACGGATAACGAGATATTTAAAAAAAAAATCAAATTAATAAAACTAACTGAACAAAACGTGGTCAAGTCATTTGTTATAGTTTTTTTTTTTCATAATTTTTGTATTTTTTTGGCTAAAATATTGTTATTTAAAAAAACTAAACTATTTAATATTTAAAATACAATCCATACCTGCATCAAGAGAGGTTCTAAAGATGTCAATTTCCCCTCGACCCTTTGATAGGCGATTGAACAATCCAACAATAGTACAGTTGGGTTTTTTATATATTTCGGCATTCCCCTGAAGTAGAAATGCACATTTAAAAAAGCGAAAACCAAGACGGCTTAAAAATTATGTCATAATTATTATGTATAATAAGTATTAATATGTTTTATAATAAAGGATCTTTTTTGTACAAGTCGGTTTGGAAGTTCAGCCGTTTTATGAGAACGCAAACGCACAAGCAAACGGACACAAATAACGATTTTGATTACTTAAGAGACTTAAGAGATACACACTTTTACAGATTTTACTAAGACTACTTAAGAGATACACATACTCGGTAATTTGAAAACTAATGAAAATACGGTAAATATTAGAAATAGAAAAACCTTGTAATGCTCTGATATCTTCCTTCTCAACAGTTTGAAGATAAAATTCAAAATAAATTACTTTGCGTCACGACACTTTTTAATGCACGTTGCTCGATTTCTATGATAACCTTAGTGTTCGTAACAATGTTTATGAGCTAAGAGCGAGCAGCGAAAGAAACTTTGTTTCTACCGGATGTCCGGTGATGTCCAAGAGATTATTTTTGATGGAAATGCGTGTGTTAATAGCAATTTTCATTTCCAAATAATAATATTCAATACACACCATTTCATACAAAATAATAATATACTAGCGACTTACCCCAGCTTTGCTCGGGTGCGTCCCTAGATACGTGTTATATAGATAAAAATAGTTATTGTGAGCGTACCTTAGAAGATAGACACATGCTATCGCGGATTTATCTGTAGGCCTCTTTAAGACCTACAATTTTCTAATACACTGTTTTGATTTACCTTTTAAGGTTTTATCCAGCAACAATTTACGAATGACTCGACAGAACAGTTATTGTGTTTTCCCGTGCAAATGAAAGATTTTGCTGCAGTAAAAAGTATCCTAAATGTTGACCCGAGTAACAAGTTATCACTATACAAAATTATATTAAAACCAGTTCAGTACTTTTGCACAGACATGCAGACAAACAGACAAAAAGTTCAATGATTATGTTTTGTACACAACACGTAAGTCATTATTTCTTACTATTTTACTATATATATGTACTAGCGGACCCGACAGACGTTGTCCTGTCTACACGTCTTTAATTTGAAAATTTCAAACTTTTTGCACAAAATTGTGAATCTAAACCATTCCCAGATCCCCTTGAACACACACAAAAAATTTCATCAAAATCGGTCCAGTCGTTTGAGAGAAGTTCAGTGACATACACACTCACAGAAGAATTATATATATAAAGATAGATAGATAGCAAGTGAGTAACCTGTGAGCGACGTTCTTGGTCATGACGACGCCATTGATGAGACAGCTGTCGTTCATGCAGCCGCCGGGCACTTTCTTCACGTGCACGTAATTGCGCACGTCTATATCCATGCCCATCATGTCTGAAAAACATATAAATATATAATTAGCCCGTTTAAACCGTCCCACTGCTACAAAAAGTTATCAAGTTTCCTCAGACAAGCACGTTTATCAGTGAACTAGCGATTCATACTCGTTTCGCTCGGGTTTGTCCCTAGCTTGCTTACCAAAACTAATATTTATCATTTGTGTGGTTGAAAGTTAATTTTGGTTGTTGTAATATAAAGTCTTTAATATGAGCAGGTTTAGTTTCCTTTGTATGTTGTTTATTTATTAGTTTTTGTTTATAATTGAGGTAAGGCGTTTCTGAAAATACAGGCAGACTTCTTTTATTTGAGTATTGGCGAGAAGTGTTCTTATTATTATCTACAATAATTACTTTGTCATATTTAATGAAAGCTGTTTTGCCTAGGTCTTTTTGTTTATCTTCAGTTGGGCTTGTAACTCCTTGCGTTTGTTTAAGACTTTATTTTTTCCTCTAGTTCATGATAGGATTTTTTACCTTTTTCTACTCCGAACATAACCAAGTTCTTGCGCCTAATATGTCTTTCTAAATTATTTATTGAGGTACTTTGTTCCTGGATTTTTTTCTCAAGAACTTCAATTTTTATTTCTAAGAGTTTAAATTTCTCATTTAAGTATATTATTGTTGATTGTATTTTTAATGTCTTCTTTCATTTCTAACATTTCTGTTTTCTGCTGTCTTAATTCTTGTTGTATGTTTATTAGCAACTTTTTTATCTCCTCCATCTTAAGTGTGAAGACGGAAGTAGAAAAGCTGAGTGAAAAAGAGCACCAATTATACCTAGTTGAATTGCAATTTTATACAGAGTATTAGTTTTTGAGGTTATAAACTTGTTTTAATATTTTACGCTTCCACTTCACGCATTATTTTGTTTTATTGTCATCACACACAGAAAAGATGGTTTTGCACTGATAGTATCTATATGCTATGTTTGTCACTTTTGTATTTGTTTGGTAGGTGAATTTTTAAAAGCTCATTTGTTCTTCAACACATCTAGACTTGGTGATGTTTACATATTGCCCATAGATTTTATCGATTAAAATTTCTTAAAACTATTATTAAATTAATTAAAATTTAGAATTTTTCTTTAGATTATTTCCACTTAAATATTTTAAACTTGATGTAAATACGGACACGATATTGACAGTTGCACAGTGGCGCCTCCCACCCACCAGAAGTGACAACTGACATTGCAAAAATTATGAAAATGCAAAAGAAAACCGCATGAAAATTCGAAAACACGCGTTTTTCCAGACATAAGACTAATCTAGATCGATTTATCACCCCCGAAACCCGTTGTATACTAAATTTCATGAAAATCGTTGGAGCCGTTTTCGAGATTCAGATTATATATTGATATATATATATATATATATATATATATATATATATATATATATATATATATATATATATATATATATATACAAGAATAGCTCGTTTAAATATATAAGATATAGTATCTGTATATTGATATGTCAGTGGTAATCTAGTGGTAACCAAGTGAAGCGGGTTCAAATCCCGGGTTTCGCACCTCTGATATTTTCATGTGCTAATCATTTCCAACATGATTACCATTTGGCTTACGGTGAAGGAAAACATCGTGAGGAAACCTGCATGTCTGAGAGAACCTAGCAAGTTTTCGAAAGACATGTGAAGTCCGCCAACCCGCACTTGGCCAGCGTGGTGGACTATGGCCTGTACCCCTCGTATTGAAGGCACCCACCCCCAGCTGTGGGACGTCAATAAGGGCTGATAATACATACATATATTGTTAATTAATGTTAAAAAGAAGGGATTTTTTTAGTGTCCCATGCTCTATTTGCAATGTTCTGATCAAAAATTATCCATCAATCATCATTACTCTATTTTTGTTCAAGTATTGTGTGTTAATATAAAGTATGCTTATGTCAATGGTAATTTAATAAATGTTACAGTCGAAATACCATCTGATTTAATTAAAAACTTATTAAAATTTTGTGACGTAACGGAATTACTTAATTAACATACCTCTTTAATACATAAACTAAGTAAATATTATATAGTTTGATACAGTATATGTTATCATAAAAATAATTTATTTTAATACTTTTGTTATTAAAATAAATTATTTTTATGATAACATATACTCATGAACGAATAAGTCACTGGACCAGACATATAAGCGGACGTACCTTTATCTGTCTTATTAGTAGCCAGGAAATTTCAGCCTTTGTCGTTTGTTTTTTGCGTCAGTCTCAAGCATTTACTTGTCAACAAAACATCTCCCAAAAATGACTAAATGTTCTGTTAAATGGTGTAAAAACTATAGCGGCGGAAGCAGCACTGTTTCTTTTCACTTGTAAATACATTATTTTATTACATTTATTGTTATTTATCACACAATTTAATAAAATTGTAAAATAAAATGTCATATTATCCAACTATGTTAAATATAGTCGATATTTCTATGTATTGTTGACATCTGACAACCATCATAAAATCCCTGGATTATACCATTCAGAACAAATGACTAAACTGTCGAGTGAGTCCATTTGACATCGACTAGTGCTTGACAATGTCGAAAAATATATCGATATTTGACGAAATAACTGAACGAATTGTGTTATTTGTACAGTACAATAACATAAAATACTTTTATCACAGTATCCTACAATCTGATGACAATAAATTTATAAAAATATTTTCTAAGTCACATAAAAATATAAATGCAAAAATTATAATTAGTATGTGTACTTAATTTTTTATTTTATTTTATACCACATTTATATACTTTGGAATATTATTCCATTGTAATAATAATAAAGATCATTTTATTTCAACACATAAATTACACAAAATCAAACAATAATGTTTTAGCACTAAACTTCTGGGTTGGCGATTTGTAATAAAACACTTTACTTTCACGATCTATTTTACTTTCACGATCCAACACTCACTTTAATTTGCAATCACTTTTTCTTTTTCCAAATTTCACAAATGTTTATTAAGAACTGAGCAATATTAGGACAGTGTCACATTTTTATAAGCTACCCGAGACAATCAATTGCCAATTAAAATAATTCAATAACAGAATCAACAAAATCACTTTATTTAATTAAATTAGCTTAATATTTTTTTAATCTTTAAAAAATAATTTTTATTATATATTAATGGAATATACACCCGATATTCATTTGTTCATTAACATTATTACAGACCAACAGAATGCTGCCATCAATGCCATCGTATTTATATAAATCAAATTAAAAAATAATTATTATTTGACACATTATTATTGCCTCTTTAATTCATTTATTTTAATTTATTATAATAAATACAGATATTTTAAATTAAAAGATGTAAAATATGATGACTATGCTAACCAATGTCTAAAATGTCATTAATTGGTTCATCGATATATGTATTTTATCGATTACGTTCAAGCACTAGAAATATTGTATTGTGTACCTGTGTGTATAATAATGTAATAAAATCTTTGTGTGCGTTATGCGTCTTTTGGTTGAACGAGTTTTCATACATTTGTATTTTATGTCTCGTCCAGTGGTTTATTCGTTCATGCATATACTGTATCAAACTGTTTAAATCGATGAAACCGTTTTTTTTTCTTTTATATTATTTTTATAGTATAGTAATTCCATTACGCAACAAGCAAAATTATTTGAAAATCACTCGTACGTACGCGTGTGTGTGTATGCTTGTGTATGTGTACGTGTGTGAGTACGTGTACGTGTGTGAGTACGTGCGTGTGCTCACTGACCGAGCGTGACGGCGGCGGCGGCGGCGCGCGCCAGCGGGTACAGCACGTCCAGCCAGGCGGCGGGCAGCGCGGCGCGCGCCAGCCACTGCCGCGCCAGCAGCCGCAGGTGCGCCTCGCCCGACTGCTCGATGGCCTTGCACGCCGGCTTGCCGCCGCCGGCTGCCCACACGCGTTATACGATCATTATATACTTCATTTAAACGACACACATAAAAACACTAACATAATAAAATGTCGGAAACCATCCCGACATTTCGGATGCTTTACGGCAATCATGCTTACGGGAATATTCGCGTAAACCTAAGAAATTATTACTCACTTTCATTATGATCTAAAATTGGATGGTCCTCTTCGTTAGACGACGTTGACTTCTTTTCTGTTGAAAAAAAAAAAATGTAACAGATAATAATTAAATAACGCAATAGATACAGATTGTAATGTGTTATTATATTCATACCGTTTTTACGCTGCTTGTTAGCGATATTTATAATTTCTTAATATACAAAAAATATTATTTTTTACATTTGACATTTTAAATATTTTGTTTTTCATATTTTTTCGCGGTTTTTTGTTTATTTCCCTATATTTTGTATACTTTACAGAAAAAATAGTTACGGAAGAAATAAAAACTACATCATAATTACAATTAGTATTCGATAAAAACACTTCGGTAATCATGCCTAACTAAAGAGACAAATTAAGACATAAGTAATCTACCTGACAACCTCAGGAGGTCCTGAGTTCGAGTCCCGGGTCAGGCCAGGTTTAGTTATTGAGTCTTTCTGTCGAGAAAGTCCCAGTAACAGCCCGGAGTTGAGATGTTAGGATTGTTTCACTCGCATACCGAGGTAGAAAAACCTAAAGCCGAATTATCGTCCTATCAGAATATGAAAGTGACAGGAATAGAGAGTGTACATGTGTCTCCTATATCTAGTAATACTGTTCTACCGCCATACAGTTTAACTATTACGTAGGGCAGCGTTTCATCGAATTTTGCTAGCTAAGCCTTAGTATTAGGGTTCATTTTGCATTATGTAATATATTAGAGCTTGCTAATATAGTATAAATTTAAAAAGTATAAATTATAATACATATTTGATATGTATATCAAATATATCATATTGTATATGTGACGACATGTTTTGCTCAGTTTGTAGTGACACTAATTATTGAACCAACGGTCGCGGGTTCGAGTCCAGCTGGGGGCATTCATTTGTGTAATGAGCACGAATGTTTGTACTCCAGTCATGGGTGTTTATATTTATAATATGTATGTATTTAAGTTATACAATATATGTAGTGTATCAGCTATCTGGTATCCATAAAACAAGCCTCGTAGCTTACCATGGAACTAGATGGTGCTGTGTATGAATGTCCCAACATATTTATTATATTTATATATTTGTATTTACAAATTAAGTAATCTAAGCTGTTCATGTACTTATATTGAAACAAATAAATAAATAAATAAATAAATAAATAAAACATCCCCTGCTCAGATGGCTAGTTTCAGTGATGTCAGGTCAGAGGAGCACATCATCATACCTGACTTTGTCGCTTTGATGAGTCTCGCCGAGCTGTTGTCAAGGTTCAGGTCGAGACAGTACGACGAGACACTTTCTGTCAACCTATTGCTACACTCTTCATCTAAAATAGGGAATAATTTATTAGCTAAAATATCACTTATTTTACAAAGAAGAAAAAGATGAAATTTTAAAATACAATTTCACTTTGATTTTTTTAAATATATAACATAAATATTCTAAATATAAAAAAGTTGTATAATCATCAGTAATTAGGGTAATAAGTATGTTTTGTGTATTGATAGATGGCGCTGTTTTGTGAGATCATTTTATGAGATGTTTTCTCCGATCACAGACAATCATAAATGTTGAAAATTTTGGTTTTATATTGTATTATATTTTACGCATATTAGTGGACGCATATTTATATAATTATAAATTAAAAATTTAAAAATCCCCCTACGCAAATTAATTGTCATTTAACGATTACACTGGCACGCGTGAAGCACTTAATCGAGTAATCATACGCCAAAATGCCTTACATCATTTTGGAAAAGAGCTGATACTCTTACACTGCTGGGCCGATATTAGCCAAACATAGCTAAGAACCACCGCAAGGAAACTGGCTTTCAAATGAAAAAAACGGCATCAAAATCTATCCATCCGTTTGAGAGCTATGATGCCACAGACACATACACCCAGACAGACAGACATCGACGTCAAACTTATAACACCCCTTTTTTTGCGTCGGGAGTTAAAAATAAAATACTTAATAATTTTCGAGTATATACATATAATTATAACTATTCACTCCATACATATAGTTATACCACCTGTTTAACAAATGTTCTACAGATGATAAATGTTTGGAAATCTCACCAAAACCTGTACTAGTTTAACGTCATATATCATAAAACCGACTAAGTGCGAGTCGGACTCGCGCAAGAAGGGTTCCATTATTTATAAAAATGGCAAAAAAATCATGTCTGTTGTATGTCTGGGAGTTAAGAGTTAAAGTGAATAATATATAAGTGAAACTAAATATTCTGTGATTATTTCAAGCGTCTACCTGTTGCCGTTACCAAAATTGAGCAAAAACGAGCAAAAAAACAGCCTGGTGACAGACGGACGGACAGCGGAGTCTTAGTAATAAGGTCCCATTTTACCCTTTGGGTACGGAACCCTAATAATAACGATACATATAAGGTCACCTGGCGTCGTCTCAGCGACGTCATCGTCATGCGCGAGCGGCGCCGGCCGGTACAGCGCGTAGTCCGCGAACTGCGCCGGCTCCGTCACGCGCTCCATGTACCTGTTGCTCAGCAAGCTCTGGCAGACCAGTGTTGCTTGGACCCTTCAATTATATATATATTATTTGTATCATCGGACTGCTATAATTATAAATGCGAAATTTTGTATGTTCTCGTGTGTGCGTATACGCGTATATGTTTTTTTTGAAGTAAAACTTCTTTACGCACGCTTGACTTGGGTAGTAAGCTGGTGAAGAGAGCGTTACAAAAAGTGTGATAGGGCGAGACGAACGTTTGTTGCCATGGTAACCGTTGTTATTGTCTGACAAATGATATATAATATTATATTCTTTCCTTAAATGATATTCTATAAATATATAGTTGTAATATGCCTAATATGCATTATTTAATTATTTTTATAAAAAAAATAATATTCCTATTACAAACAGAGAGTTGTGACATATGGGATGAAATATTTAGCTATTTTTGTTCTGTTACACCAAAAAAGTATGACTTATTACGTGCGTTCATAAGTACACACACACACGTTTACACGTTTTTTACTTACAAAAATGAATATTTATTACTAATCATTTTATAAAAATGATTATATTCATATTTTCATTTGTTTTAAATTTTAATTTAATGGTGGTATCTCCTACGACTCCAAAGAAGTTTTACTTCAACCAAGAGAAAAGTGTTCCACACCTTAGCAGTTCGTGTCAGAAACGTTGAACTAAAACCGCTTCGTGCGAGTTGGTTGGACTTCTACCACGTAAGGATGCCAGCGCTCACGACTTCTCGTAGTTCTGTGGTAAAACGGTGAAGTAGGCATAAGGTTGTGTGTTGTTTGAGTGTGTGTGCATGTTGTGTGAATGTGTGAGTGCGTGTGTGTGTGTGTGTGTGTGTGAAGATAACATAAAGATGTTACCTAGTTTTATGCGACGTGTTGTCGATGAGCCATTGCATAATGTCGCATCCTCGCCATACATTGTTGTACCTCACTAGACGATACCTTTGTAAAAAGTAATAAATATTAATATAGTGCAAGCTTATAAAGTATACAAATTCTTGCATTAAAAAAATGTTTTATGCAACAAAAAAATATATATAATACCTATTTATAGAATCACATTTTTTATATATATTTTCTAGAAATCTGTAATTAAATTTTAAATTTACTGCGCTTAAACATAACTAATACTTATTATTAGCATTAAAATCTGGATTAAAAGGAACATGTTCAATGTCACCCAGACCAAAAAGTAAAATATTCAATGTTAGCCTGAGCCAAAGCTTATATCCCATACACACCTATGCTGTTGTGTTGGAAGTGCATAATAAAGCATCCTGTACACGTCGTGAAGCGCCTCCTTGCTAGAGTTGCGCACTTCACACGGCTCCTGTTCACGCGCGAATATAAAATCCCTGTTTTTATATACTTGGCTTTTGTTCTCCGGGAACTTCACCTGGTGGATGATTAAATTTTTGAATTTATTTCTTTTTAAATAAAATCAAAATTAAAAACCTTCTCTCTAAAATAAAGTAATAAATAAGCTTCATTAGGTTAACAAAAGAGGAGTTTAAAAAAATATCCAATAACAGTAATTGAGACAACAAAACACATGTTAATTATTTTTTTAGTTAAAAAAATGTTCTCAAATATTTGCTAGATACATGCTTGCACTCCTGTGTGTTACGCAATATCTTCACCATTTGTGAATTAACATAAAATAAACATAAATGTTATGAGGATAGCCCCCCTTTAAATTCGTAAAATAAATATATCTATTATTTCATAATTCATCATAATATTTCCTTTTTACCTGTAAGCTCTCCTGAAGTGTTTTCAGATCAGGCGATATATCCCCACTCATGTCGTTCTCGCGTAAATACGTAAGAACGACTTTACAACAATACGTACACACGCGCAAGCCCCCCGCACACCCAAATATTTGACCTAGAAAGAAGAAATATCATATGTTTAATCCTACCAATAATAGAAATTATTCTTAACTCAATTAAATATACAAAACTTATAATAAAAAGTTGTAAATAAGTAAATTTTGCTCATTACTTAATAACTTTATAATTATTTCACAGTTAATTAATCAAATCATGTGTAATTTACATTTTAAATTACAGAATTAATGCAAAAATAAAACTTATAATATATGGACATGAGAGAATACATACCAGGCACACGCTGGCTACAGCAGCGTGAACAGAATATCTGTCCGCACACTCTGCAGTGGTGGCGTCGCCGCAGAGCGCTGAATCGCGCTGCACATTCATAACATTCACGAGAAATATCATCTGGCATCCAATATCTGGCTAGTTCTGTATCTGCATATTTTGTACCACTCTGTAAAGCATGGTTCAAATATCATACCAAATAAATAACATTCCACTATGTATGAATATTTCTAATATGATGATTAGATTTAGGGCTATTACGATCAACAATGGATAGGCTGTGTAGTGTGTATTAACTACGTAAGCAAAGCCTCATTAAAAAATTGTATAAATAAAAAATGTTGCTTATTAGTTTCCTCAATGGCTTATACTGATCAAATTTGTTATTAAAACTAAAATTTATTTATATTTGAACAAGTAATTAATCTTTATAATTTTAGTTCAGCATAAGTAGAGTGAGCAAAAATTAGTTATCAATAAGAATGGCTGTATTTTGCACATAATTAACTTATTTACTTTTTAGCTGAAATAAAACTCGACAATATATTTTTGATGTTATCAAACTCATTTTTTATTTCTTTACTCTAACTGAAGTATCATTACAACAAATTTAAAAGCTATTGCCAGCCAGTGAAAACTCGATACTAAATTAATGTATATTTTTTATAACCATATATATTAAACAATCAGCCCCCAGTGCGATTCGAACCCGATACTGCTGTCAATGCAAGTAGGGACACTACAAGCTGAGCCAAACGTGTCATCCAAATATTAATGTTGTTCCATGTCCTTAAAGTATGTTTTATATTTTGAGGCTCTCTATCACATTCCCTATTCAAAAATATGTGGGCAGCTCACATGCTAAGCTTGTGCCAAAAACTTTTCATGACTTTTTATAACTATTAAATAAATCTGAAAGCATTACCCCTGAACCCAACGCAACAAGGCCGCTTATTCGTTTTATAATATTGGGTAAACTCCTTCCTTCACATTCCTCAACATAGCTCACAGTTTCTAATTTATCTTCGTAATCTTTTTCTTCAGTGTGTTGTTGTATTGGTTGTTCATCTGTTTTTACGTCACTCTGAACCTTGTTATCCTGATTATCTGCAGTTTCACTGGGCGTAAATATGGGAAACTTCCATAATTTATTGAGAAATGTAGTTACACCGCCCTGGCTCGATTCAGATTCAAAACGAGGAAATTCTGTAAGCTGGGAAGTATCATATTTCTCCATAGTTAAGACGAAATTACAGTGAGTTACAAAAAGATTTTGTAAAACACAAACAAAAACTATCGCGAAAATTGCATTTTTGACATTGACAATTACTAAAACATCCCATGACACGCCAATGTCAATATATTTGAAAATTGACAATCGTTCAATAACATTCGTCACAGAAGATAATTTGAAATTATATTTAATTTATTTACAAAGCATTATTTACTAGCTGCTAGCATTTATTGTTTATAAATAATAATTAATTCATTTAAGTATTATACTTGATCTTGATTCTCAATAATTTGCAATATTATAATGTAGTGTAGTGGACAGTGAAATTATGACTTTTAGTCAGCTTTGGCCACAGATTATGGAGACAACACTTTGGCCTTTGATTATTGTTGTCTTTGCCTTTGATCTATATCTATGTTTGTGTCATTGTGATAAATTAAATTGACAAATTGAATTTGACAATTGGTCATTAGGTATTAAAATTTGTAATTTGTTAATTTCGCTTACGGATTTGGTATTTTAAGTTAAAAATAATATAAAAATGGGTGAAGTATCTTTAGAAACTTCAGCTTATGCAAAAATAATGCTACATGCAGCGAAATACCCACATTGTGCTGTAAATGGAGTGCTTCTTGCCGATAGCGCTTCAATTAGATCAGGAGCTAAAAACCAGGATTTAGATATCCTGGACGCTGTGCCATTGTTTCATCATAGTCATTATCTATCTCCGATGGCCGAAATTGCATTAACACAGGTATTACGATATAATTAATTCCTCATTGAATTTAACACCTATCTATTATCAACATGTACCCAGTTAATATTTTAGAATAATGATTATTATATATAAGTAATTTTATGATACTTATAGTATAGGAATAAAATTGTTTATCTAGTTTTTAATTGACATTATTACTATATTTTAAGATCGAATGTATGGCTCAAGCAGACAACAGAATTATAGCAGGCTATTATGCAGCCTGTGAGAACTTTAGAGATAATACAGTTGAAAAGTGTCCAGGCCAGAAGATTGCAGAAAAGATTGCTGAACATTTTCCTTCAGCTGTTTTCATTGTGGTAAGAAAAATAGCTTATTTAAATGTTTATATTAACATTCAAAATTTTGCCTGTACTTCTTAGAACTTAAGATTTTTTATCAAAAGTAGATGAGTATGTTAACAAGTATTATAGGCATATTTATTAAATAAAGTTTAATGAAGAATAAAAGTTAATAAAAGGCAGTGGTAGCCCGTTGGTAACTGTAGAATCTGAGCGTAGTAATTTGGATATAGAAGCAAACACAATGTACTGCTTAAGTCTTTAATGCGAGATTGCTGTGACAGTACAGTTCACAAAGAAGAAATAATACATATTATTATTCTACCTATATTACAGTAACATGCTCATTTAGGTAACAGAGTGAAGTGGGTTCAAAACCTGGGTCTCGCACCTATGATATTATCATGTGCAAATCATTTCCAACGTGATTACCACTTGTCTTATGGTGAAGGAAAACATTGTGAGGAAACCTGCATGTCTGAGATGACCTAAGAAGTTTTTGAAAGACATGCTCAGTTCACCAATCTGCACTTGGACAGTGTGGTGGACAATGGCCTGATTTCCCTCGTACTGAAGGGAGGCTCGTGTCCAGCAGTGGGACATTAAAAAGAGCTGAATACAAATAAAGAAATAAATCTTTTAAATAACAATAAACTAAAAAATCTCTTTTTTAATTCTAGGTGGATAATAAAAGAGTAATGAGACACTTGGATACTCCTGCTATTAAAATGCACAAATACAGTGAAGGCAAATGGAAGCCAAAAGATGCCACTAAAGTATTATTTCGTAAGTGATGATGATTATTTATATTAAAAAGTAAAATTCAAATTAATATAAAATATTTATAAAAGTATATTGCTTTTAAGTGTATAGTAAAATATATAAATTCATTTTTCAGAAACCCCATATGTTTTAGAGACAGTGTCTCATTTACTTCAACGAGGTGTACAGAAAGATCTTGTAGATTTTGACAATTATTTGGATGATCTATCCCAGGATTTCACCAATCTTGGCATTGAAAAGCTAATTGCAAGTATAAATGCATCAAACACAATTGACTGTAAGGATAAAGATTATGATGATTAAATTGTAATGTATAGATAATATAGGTGAATAGTTAATATTAAAAAAACAAAGTGTAAAATGGTTATTTGGTTGGTTTATATTCTTGTTAAGAGAGAGTTTTAAATAGTTTTTTTTTATTGAATATAATAGTAAAATAATCCCATTATTATTAATGTAAATGCGAAAGTTTGAATGTTTGTTGGTTACTCAATAGACAATAATACCAAAATGACTGAACAAATCTGGATGAAATTTGAAACAGAGATAAATTATAGTCTGGAATAGCACGTTACTTTTGATCCTGGAAAAATGTACGGCTTCCATGGGATATCCATACAACCTGTTAAAACATACCTAGGAAACAACATGAGCAAAATGAGGGTAATTCGCTAGTAATTTATAAAATGTCTATCCAATACCCTTTTATTGTTATATTAATAATATATTTTGATTTAATTTTATATAATTAATTTTATATATACATAAAACAATGTTTCAATAAATTTAATATATTTAATTTTATATGTATATTTTGTACATACTATAAAGATGATGGAAAATAAATACATTATTTAAAAATTTCACCATGTTCATATTTTTAGCTCTGGAATAAATTTATAGCCCTGGAAATGTATAATTAGAAACTAGATTAATTATCTGTATAAAGCAATCTCTTAACTAAGATTTTTTCAATGATTTTTTTTAACTTTACTAGTACAGATTAAAATAAAATTTATATAATCTGTATTTATAACTTTTTTATGTCCACAAAAATATTAAATAGTGTAAACATGAAATGTTTTGCTATGTAGGATTTAAGTTATTTAATTCATTCCTTTTAAATATTGTTTATTTTAAACACAGTTTACTTAGCTTCACAAGATGTTCTTAATATGAAAAATTCCTATTCACATGATGTGATGGAGAAGTTTCCAACTTTATGTATTAATTATAAAAATTAAATTTAAAATATAACAAAAATATGAAAGAATTATTAAAATATCTCAACAAATGAAAAAGGTCATGAAACTTTTAAGTTGCACTTGTAAGAATAATTTCGTGACATCACTCAACCTGAACGACCGATATTTAAATTCATTTCTCAGATATTTATAGATAGATTTAAAAAAATCACTGGTTCATTAGTTTATCTACATTATAATTCCATTTCGTTAAATATGATATTAATAACATCATGAAACTTCTTCATTATTTGTAGCTTATTGTTTTGTGTTTTTGCATGTTATTTAATTATAATAAAAAAGGGTGTATTTACAAAATGTTTATTTGAATTATATAATACATGATGTACTTTTCTTTTGGTATTTCTGGCATTTATTATATTATGATACGTTATTAAAGTAATCTTCTATCAGTTTCTTGCACTTATTTATACCACTTAAGTCTCCAGCCTTTCCCTGGAACTTGCCATTTTTAAAAGCTCCCTTTCCTTTCAATATATCTGTTATTCTAAAAATAAGTAATATATTAATATAATAATCTTATATAATAGCAACATTCCAGTAACAAATAATAATTCTACTATACAATAAAAAAGTGAATTGCAAAAAAAAAAGTAGACTGCACAAAGAACAAACTAAAAAGATGGAAACAAAATGACCAAGGAACATGATATTATGCAATCTTGTTCATGCATTTGGGCTTCAACATATTTGGGTAAAATAATACTTACTCTTGCCCTAAAGCCTTGCAATGTTCTTCTGGTCCTTGTATGATAATTTGTCCTTCTTTTGGTTTATCCGGATCTTCAGAAGCCAAAAACATAAATAAATTCTCACTCTCCAACGCCTTACAAATATTTCTATTAAATTCTGGAGTAGCTTCTTTTTTAAACATAATAACATATTTGGGCTTTGGTTGACTATTTTTAATCCTGTCTACTTCATACTGAGCCAATTCTGATAAAACATTTTGTAGGTTTTTGTTTGCAATTTTTAGGTTTTTTTGTAATTTCATAACTAGCTCTTCATGTTTGCTTGGTTCATTTCTGTAATAATACATAGTATAACTATTCATTCGTTTAACATCAAATAATGTTTCAATAATTACATACATGAAAATGTATGTAATTCTCAATGAAATGGTAAATAAACAATCGATCATCCTTATTTTACCAAGCAGCAGTTAATTTAAAAGTATGTTATGATTTCTATTTAAATATATGACAAATATTATAGTATTAAATAGTTATAGGCCACATAAAAACAAAAAATAACATCTATTGATATTAACACCTCCAGGTAAATTTCGAAGAAATCTATTGTTAACTGTAACACCGGCGTGTCTGCGGTCGTCGAGGGATTAATATAAACTAATATTTTTTATTATTGAGATCCCATGATTTAAATTAAATACACCTTTTTCCCTTACTTCAATAGTCCAGTAAGTGCTTTTTCTCTATCCAACATCTGTTGAAATGTTTTTGTGACGCGATCTCCCACAATAAACTTGAGATTAGTCTTGCCTTTCTTCCCTGGTTCTGTGCCCAGCAGTTTTATCATTTGCAATTGACTGTAAATAACAAATTACAATATGATTACAATTCCTAATAAGGATTCTGGCGTCTTTAACATATGAAACTAAAGAATGGTGGCCAAGAAAGGAAGGGAAAATGTCAGAGGTTTTAGCAGAGAAACACATTGTACTTAAATTTTATATTCCCTAGAGATACAGTTCAGATTGTTATAAATTAGCAAAATTAGTATAACAAAAAGAAAATTACATGTCTCTAAAAATAATATTTTATACCACATAAAAATAAATGCCTCTCAACTTAAACATTAATTTTAAAAACTTTAAAAAAGTTCTAGCTTTGAATGGTATATTAGAGAACTAGTCTTTGTTTAACAAAATACTAAAAAAATGTTACCTCAAGTTAGACACATGAGTGCCACAGCACATGTTCTCATCTATATCTCCGATGCATATCACTCGTATAGTATCTATGCAATCCTTAGGCAAACCCCTTGTATGAGCCTAAAACCAACAGGTTAATTAATATCATTAATTAGTACAATAAAACAATTACTTAATATATTATACCTTCTGGGGTGAAATATTTTTTTAAATTTTAATGGAATCACCATATAAAAGAAGAAAAATCATCTTTATTGTAAAATTTGAATAACATTTCAAGTGGTAAACTACTACAACTAAACATGAGACATGTAATAAAAAAATCAGTTTTACCCATTTTTTATATAAACATTCAATAACACAAATAATTGTTGGAATGTTAACACACAGCACCATCTAGTTCCATGGTAAGCTACAAGGCTTGTGTTATGGATACCAGATAGTTGATACATTACACATATACAACTTTAAATACATACATACATATATATATATATATATATATATATATATATATATATATATGTGTTATAAATATAACCACCCATGTCTAGAGTACAAACATTCATGCTCATCACACAAACGAATGCCCCTAGAGATTCTTAAGCCCGTGACCAAGTATGGCCACTACTTACTGAGCCAAATGTGTTAATTAAATAATTATTAAATTGATTCAATTATTTTTTTATATTACCTCATCCAAATTAGGATCATTTGCTTTACAAAATTTTACATTAACAGGTATTGCCGCAGTTATCAAGTCATTGCATCGTTTTTCTACACTTTTGACTACATCTTCACTGACATTTGCAGAGTTAAGTTCAACAAAACACTCATCGGCACCCAGCCACCAGCTAGTAGTTGGTAAATTGTGCTCTTTTTCTAGGATAGCTGATAAAAGATGTTGACCTGCAACCATATACATAATATATAAAAAATATACTTGCTTATGTATAACAATCAAATGTTAAATAACTATATCACAAAATATTTAGTTATGTTTAATTAATTTTAATATTCATTAACAGTTTAAAATGTACCTGAATGTTGTTGCATATGATCAAACCGTCTCCCCCAGTCAATCTTTTGCACCACATCGGTACCAACTTCCAATGGTTCTCTGGTAAAATGAAGAGCTTCATCTCGTTTTCGCAGCACTTGAATCACTTCTGTGTTATTTAACCAACCAATATCATGAGGCTTAGAAAACAAATTTAATAATTATTTTTTATTATATTTGTTAAGCTAAATTAGTTTCAACATTTATGAAGTTATTATTATTTGTTTAATAGCTAGTTGTGCTGTTGGACAGTGTCTATCCAGTCTAAACTTCAATAAAGTTTTAGATTTTCGAGTACTATAAGTAGCATCCAAAAAATTAAATTATATGTAAATTCTATTTAACAAAAAATGAATAATTATATCATATAAATAACAATGAACACTATTTTAATTAAGTTACAATATAAATTTTGCTGTACCTGTCCACCTCCTGCTGGAAAGAGTATAGTGTTTTCCAAAGTTATTTGATAACCTTCGAACTTGGACACTTTTCCATATTCAACAATAGGATCTTTAGTCTCTTCGCATTTTAATACTTTTGATGTGAACTGCGTATAATAACATAAATAATTCAAATTAATAAAATTAAATTGAGTACTTAAAAACTTTTATTAAATTTTAATTTTTAATGAAACTATAATTTGAGTCGTAAGGTTATCGATGCAGAGTGTTTAAAAATAAAGAAAAAGCTATATTATTAAATTATTAAAGAATTATTAATTTTGATTTTAATCATATATTTATTTACAAATATATAACCTCAAAGCCAGTTTAAATTTGTAACTTACCTCTTTCAAAAAACTATCTTCTTGGCATTTAAACACCATCTTTTTGTGATGTTTATTTATCTTTTAAATAACAAATAAAGTTTTACGTACCTACACATGAATTATTAAAACCAAAAACGTCAAAATTTTATGGAAAAGGAAACTTCAAACTACTGTCAAGAAATTGCTGCCAGCTTATATTATTTTAGCTTATATATTATTCCATAATTTTAATCTATTTTTTTTATTAAAATAATTATAGTTAATGTTTTTTAATAGTTTATTTGAAGAGAATAGAAGTATCTTTTGGTGCGTTATGGAAAAAAATGGTGAGTGAATTTTTTACGGTGCGACAGATTTAGACTACAGTGTGATGTTGGTCGTTATTAGACTATTATAGTATGAAGTTAGTTCATCGTTAAATTTCCCTTTAGTAAGTAGTAAGTGCGTTGTCTATATTAAAGATATTTAATCCAGTAAAAATTATCACAAGCTTTTATTTAGTTACACCTGTCCCGGTGTTCGTCTGTAATCAAATCTTGCAAGTTAAATTTGTTATTTGATCCCCTTTGTAGTGTCCGATTGAGCTGAAATTTGGCACACGTTTGGTTCTCGTAACTGCACGATAACCTAACTGCCGCCATTATTAATCCCTTATGGCGAAAGTTACAAAATGGGGATTTATTATTTCCATGGTGACCATTGTGATATGGGCATCAAATGAAAGGGCTTCATGAGCGAAAAACAATAAGCAAAGTGACGTCATTGTAAATCCAATATGGCGGACTTCCAAAGATTGCAGTGGATATCAAATGAAACATTTGATTCTCTTGACTATGCACGATTACTTAAATGCCCCCATTTTTAATTCAATATGACGGACGTCATCACATCATTTCTATAGTGACCCTTACGACATTATGGGCATCGAACGAAAGGGCTGGATGCAGTTTGTTTATTTAATACTTCATATAAAAATTTGGAGGAAAATTGTAAGATCCGTTAAATAATTATTTCACTAGTTAAATTATAATTACTCGGAGTGTTGTCAATTGTCCTAAAGTAGGTAGTAGTATAAAGTATATTCCGTGTACCGGCATAACGCTATTGGTAAAAATGACTTTCAGCGACGAAGTCACAAAGAGAGAGAGAGAGAGAGACAGATGTTCACAAGCCGTAAAATAATTATTATTAAATATATACTACTGTTTTTATTAAGATATGAAAGTCTTTAGTTAGTAAAATAGAAATTAATTAATTAACGGATTGAAATATAGCGTCTAAAATTTAATATATTCTTTATTTTCCGTAATAAATAAAATTATTTCATTTTTCATATTTTTATTTTAAAATAAATTACTAGGTACATAAATTATTTCTTTTTTGAATACGTATTCAAGGCTTGATCCAAAACTGATATAGCGTAATCAACATCCTTCTTGTTGATGCACATAGGCGGCTTAATTCTTAGCACCTTATAACAAAACAAAGCATATGATTATCAAAAATAAAATATATTATTACAAAAAATATCATATAACAAAATATTTTTTTTAGTAAATGTCAAACTTACATTATACCATCTTCCACCACGACCTATTAATATTCCAAGATCTTTGATGGTTTCCATAATATCAGACACGTCACTGGCAGTAAGAGGTTTCTTAGTCCCAGGTTCTACCAATTCTAAACCCAACATCAGCCCTTTACCACGTACATCGCCAATTACTGGATGTAAACTTTGCAATTGCATAAGCTGTTCAATGAAATATTTGCCGGTCACTAAGCAGTGCTCTTGGAGATTCTCTTCTTCAATTACCTATGGATGTTCATAACATGTTATTTTAGAAATGATTTGGTCCTAGCTCGAGATTGAGTTAAGCTCGTAAATCGGACTAAGTTAATATAAAAATACTGATCAGATTCTGAAAATTCGTAATGTCATATGATTTCTTAATATTAAAGAACGCGAGGAGGCTTTGACCTCTGTAATTAAGGCCTGAGAAAATTAATATTTACCTCTAACACTGCTTTTCCTACTGCAGCGGCCATAGGGTTGCCACCAAAAGTATTAAAATAATTCGCTTCAGTATGAGCATTTGCTATTTCTTTCGTAGTGACGACCGCTGCCAGAGGAAAGCCATTGCCAATTCCTTTGGCCATAGTTACAATATCTGGTATAACCCCATGGTTTTGGAATCCCCAGAACGCGTCTCCTGTCCTACCGAAACCTGTTTGTACCTGGAAAATATAGAAATATTTTATCATTCTTTCAATCTTAATTTAATAATAGGTACTCGATTTTGATGATACAAAGGTGGCAAATAAGTGATACCAGGGGAAGCATTTACGCAGTAACAGCCATAGGGGGCATATGAAAAGAATGAGAGGGGGTGATTTTAGGGTATAGATAACACATATAACATGATTTAGGGTAAACAAAGTAAGAAAATAAAAGAGGGTTTCACTTATAGAATGAATTATAAGGATGTGGGTATATTACGTCTATATTGCTTGAGAGCGTAATATTTTCCGGCTTTTTAGACAGGTACAAACAATAGCTCGGCTCTTTTACTCAGAACTCAATATTACAATATATGATTATTTAATATTATAAATAACCTTTTATTTATAATTACTTAAATATTATAAATAATCTTTTACCTCATCAGCAACATATAGTCCACCATATTGTCTGATCAATTGGCTCGCTTTCCTAAGGTATCCTTTGGGAAACTGTACAGTGCCGTTAACTCCCTGGATGGATTCGGCAAAGAGTGCTGCCACACGACCCGCTGGCACGGAATTCTCTAGAAGCTATAAGAATTGGTACTTACATGTTTTTGAACTATAAAAAAGTAATTTATAATTAGTATGGATTTTTGGACTACTATTATATTATACATGAGAAAGTTTGTACGTATGTGTATGTTTGTTAGGCCTTAACGATGAAACTAACGGCAATTGAATGAGTTTTAGTATACCTACATGTACATAGATAAACTATTATGACTTAGAATTATATATGTGCTACTGATCTATATACATTATACATATTTCGTGCAAGTTCGGTATAATTTACATTTTAATTTATATCCCGTTTATAAATAATAATATTCTGTGAACTAAAGTCACTACTATTATATATTACCTCACGTAGCTGATGAACATATTTGTCAGAAGAGGTACAGTCCCCTGGGCAGGCGCAAGCGTCACGCACTTGTGAGAGCGAGTCCCGACACCCGCCCCAGATACCCCGGTATGGGTCCGGTAGCATTGCCTACATAAAATCATTATTTGAAGAAGGAATTTAATATTTTTTTATTGCATCACAATTTAATCAGCGTATACCTAATAGTGCATTTTAGATGGCAAATATTTCTATTAAACTAATAATAAACTCACACGAAAACACAAAGCGTTTGTTTAAATATGAATTCTAACATTAATATATTTGAAACAATATTTATTACCTATGCCATTAATTTTGTAAGAGTTTATTAATACAAATAAATAAATCGTTTTAGATATATATTCAATAGTGTATTATTTAAAAAAAAACTTTTTCATTTATAAGATTAATAGTCCTTACATGATGGAATCCAGGAGGAACAGGTATGGGCATACGATAAGACTGCGTAGCTGTGAGCCCCATGATAGTGGTGGAGTAGCCGTGGTAGCTACACTGCAGCGATATGACGTCATTGTTCCCAGTATACGCCTTAGCTAATAACATTGCTAAGTCGTTAGCTTCCGTTCCACTATTGACTAGATATACTACCTAAAATAAAGGAAAAATAGTTTTTTTTTTCGGTTTTCCTGATATTTCGATTTTTTTATCATGGCAACAAAAGTAATACTTAGTATAACTCGCGTCATCTAAAAAGAACGCTGGCAGTCAAGCTGCGTAGAAGCGATTTATCGGTCAAATTGGTGGTAAGAAGTGGGGCGCGGGGCGGCGCGGGGCAGCAGGGCACGCGCCGCATGCTTACCGGCGCGCTATTGGTTCGTCAATTTCGAAAAACCATCGCGCACACAAAAGTTTTTAATTACGAAAAGGTTTTATATATAGAAAAGAGAAAAAATATTTTTGACGTATATTGTTTTACAAAGAGAGAGTCTGATAATAATGCAGTTAATAATTTAAAAAATGTATTAAACGTATTAATTTAGTTTTTTGTAAGTAGATTTAACATTCTACACTGAATCAAACATATTTTAATAATGAATAGAATTCTATTTAATGATATTCTATCTAATATATTTTTCAATGTCCCTACCAATAACTAATATATGAAGCCGCGAGCGAAATGCTATGAAAAATAAAATAAAAGGCTTAGTACTTTTGTGCGCGAGTATACCCATGCGCAAACATACCCTCTCCACTTTCTTCCAGCGTTCTTTTTTTTTTTTTTTTTTATGGGACTAAGGGGGCAAACGGGCAGGAGGCTCACCTGATGGAAAGTGATCACCGCCGCCCATGGACATCTGCAACACCGCAGGGCTTGCAGATGCGTTGCCGGCCTTTAAGGAAGGAATACGCTCTCTTCTTGAAGGTGGCCAGGTCGTAGCGGTTCGGAAAGACCGCCGGCGATAGCTGGTTCCACAGAGTGGTTGTGCGGGGCAGAAAATGCCTTAAAAATCGCACTGTTGTGGAACGCTGGACATCGAGGTGGTGTGGATGGAATTTACTATTTTGGCGCGATGTCCGATGATGAAATTCAGCAGCCGGGATCAGTCCGAACAATTCCTCGGAACACTCCCCGTGATAAATGCGGTAGAAGATGCAGAGTGATCCAACATCTCTACGCAGGGCTAAAGGATCAAGCCGATCAGAGAGAGCTTGATCGTCGATAACTCGAGCCGCCCTACGTTGAATGCGGTCAAATGGAAGTAGCTGGTACTGGGGAGCTCCCGCCCAAAGATGAGAACAGTACTCCATGTGGGGCCGAATTTGCGCCTTATAAAGAATAAGACGCTGACGCGACGTGAAGTACTGTCTCGCCTGGCTGAGCACACCAAGCTTCTTTGAGGCCAGTTTGGCCTTACCTTCCAATTGACCACGGAACTGGACGTTGCTCGAGATATCGACGCCAAGTATTCCGATACTGGCTGTGGCAGACAGAGGAGTGTCCTCAAATTGAGGAGCTACGATAAATGGCGATTTTTTAGCGGTTAACGCGCAAATTTGTATCTTTTTGGGGTTGAATTGGACTAAGTTTAGTCGACCCCAATCCGAGACTTTGGTTAACAAAGATTCGACTTCAGACACAAGTTTGTTCCGGCTCTCGTCGACGTATTCCCGAAAAATATTAGCGCGGCCAGTGTACAGGGCATCCACAGTGCTATCGTCCGCATAGCAATGAATGTTGCTAATTTGCAACATGTCATTGATATGCAGAAGGAACAGAGTAAGAGACAGTACGCAGCCTTGTGGAACACCAGCATTGACATATTTAGGATCAGAGCAAGCACCGTCGACAACGACCTTGATGCTCCGATCTGCCAAAAAGCTGGTGATCCAGTTGCAAAATTTCTCGGGGAGCCCATAGGAAGGTAGCTTCGAAAGAAGCGCTTTATGCCATACCCGATCAAAGGCCTTCGCTATGTCCAGACTGGCTGCAAGCGCCTCCCCCTTGGTCTCAACTGCTTCTGCCCATCTATGTGTTAGGTAAACTAGAAGATCACCGGCTGAGCGACCTCGACGGAAGCCGTACTGACGGTCGCTGATCAGCCGGTGCTCTTCTAGGTACCGCAGGAGCTGGCAGTTGATAATGGACTCCATTATCTTAGAGAACAAGGAGGTAATTGCTATAGGCCTGTAATTGGACTGATCCGAGTGGTTGCCCTTTTTTGGGATCGGGTGCACTAAAGCGGCCTTCCAGGATTTCGGGACTACGCCTAATGAATAGGAGTACCGGAAGAGACGCGTTAAGACCGGTGCCAACTCCGGAGCACATGTCTTCAACACGATCGGAGGGATGCCATCGGGCCCACTCGACTTATGAATGTCCAAGGAAAGAAGTGCTTTCCGAACTGCACTTTGTCGGAACTGAAATTCCGGCATGGTAGTGTCACACCGCGGAATTGTCGGCGGTGAGTTTCCTTGGTCATTCAGAGTCGAATTTGACGCGAAGAGAGTGGCCAGTAGTTCGGCTTTCTCCTTCGCGGTATGAGCCAGCAAGTCATTCTCCGTGTGCAGAGGCGGAAAGGAAGGCTTACAGAAATTCCCTAAAACAGCTTTGGAGAGAGACCAAAACGCACGCGTTCCTGATGGGAGACGCCCCAATCTCTCGCCAATTCTGCCGATGTGCTTCGACTTCGCATTAGCAATACTATTTTTGAAGGACCTGGAGGCAAAGTTATACTCCTTTTTAAGGGCGTTGGTATTTACATCACTAGACGCCGACGCGACAGCCCAGGCTTGGTAGCATTCCAGCTTTCGGCGAGATGCCGTCTTGCAGGAGTGACCAAACCAAGGCTGGGATTTGCCTCCGATGGGCACTGCAGAGAACGGAATAAATAATTCCATACCCTGAAGTACCACATCGGTGACAGAGTCAACAACGACGTCTGGATCATCTGGCGAGAAGCAAATCTGCCCCCATGGGTAGGACGCAAAGAATGACCGCATCCCGTCCCAATCCGCTGACCTGTAATGCCATACACGGCGACAGCGCGCAAAGCGAGGCCGCGTTGAGCGCGTAACTGGCACTGTACTCCGAACAAGACAGTGGTCCGACGAACCAAGAGGAGGATCGACGGAGACCAGGTAGCCGTCCGGATGAGAGGTCAACAGAAGGTCCAACAGGGAAGGTGTATGATGTTCCACATCAGGGATTCGCGTTGGCGAGGTAACCAGTTGTGTCAGATCATATGCCAATGCGAAATCGTGAACAGATCTCCCCGCATGATCGGTAGTACGTGATCTAAGCCATTCAGCATGATGGGCGTTAAGTCGCCGAGAATCACGATCTCTGCGGATGGGATCTGCTGGAGCACGGAATCTGTAGCCATTTGCATATGCTCAACGAGTCAGTCAGTTTCGGTATTGCCGCTATGAGACCTATACAGGCTTGCGTAGATTCGCGGATGGTCATCGCAGTCTACACGTAGCCAGAGGATGGATAGGTCCCGCCCTTCAAGGCTGCCGAGGCGACGAGAGCAGATGTCCTCTCTGACGTACACGCACACTCCAGCCCGCGGTACAAAGGAGTGCTCCAGATTATACCCTGGGTAAGAAAGGAAAGACGTGTCAGCCGGGGATGATATCTGCGTCTCAGTTAGAAAGAGCAAGGCCGGCTTCGCCGTCTCAAGGTGGAAGTGGACGGCGTTCAAGTTGGAATTTAGCCCCCTTATGTTGCAGAAGTCCACAGCAAGCGTGAAAGGGGTAGCCTCATGTTGCCTGCTTCGTTTGCCCCGAACAGAAGACGAGAGCGCAAAATTGCCCCCCCCAGAATTCGGAGGGCAGCCTGGGCACCCACGCTCAAGTAGTGTATGAGCTGAACATGGATGCCCAGAGAGGGATTCTCCACCGCGATGTGCGCTGGTGGTACCCTCCTGGGGTAGACTTACCGAATTTCGCACTATCATGGTATTTAGTGGTGTGGGGGAGGGGTGGAGAGTGGGCTACCCGGGACTCTCACTTACCTGGACGAAACGCGACAGCATAGCTGCCACTTTACGCCGGACTTCTGTGAGAGAGTGGTACTTTACGGGACGTGCCGGCCCATTCGGCTGCTACCCGAAGGTAACTAGCATGGCACTACCACAGGTTTGGTTGACTGATTGCACTGGTGGAATAATCTCTGTCACTAGATTATCCCACCAGCGGGCGGTGGGGTCGTCATGTCCCGACGCCAAAAATTTTTTAGATGACGCGAGTTATAGCTAGCATGGATGACAAATAAAATTTGTATCTAGTTAGCTACCTATAAGTAAACTTTTTGAAAATAAGTATAAAGTGAGTTTTTATGCTCACAAATATATTTATGTATATAAATATAATTTTTAAGTATTTAAATATGTTTATTCCACCGTAGATATTATTGTTATTTTACCTTGAGGTTTCCTGGGAACTTAGCAGTAAGCTTTTCAACATACTCGTATATTTTCGGATGTCTATATATATTAGTCGTATGCCAAAGAGTGTCAATTTGTTTATGAAGCGCCGCAGACACTTTACTTAAAAAATATTATACTTAAATTAGTATACCGTTAAATTTTTTTATACAAGCGGATGGTCAGGAATAGAAAGGTTTACTACCAAGCAAAGTATAAAGCAGTAGGAAATAAGAAAAAAATATGAAAAACCGATAAAAATATTGAAAAATCAATAAAATATTTATATTACTTACCTATTATTGTTTTTTTTATTAATTTTGAAATACTTACGGATGGCAATGACCGACAGAAACGGTGACGATTCCTCCAAAGAGATCAAGATATCGTCTACCTTCGTGGTCATAGAGCCACTGCATATGACCTTGGTGGATAACGAATGGACGTTTGTAAATATTGAATAATGCTGGTGGTATGTTTTCGGATTTTATTTCATCAGTTCTTTGAACTGAGGGTCCCTGAAATAAATTTGGCAAATTAACTTCATAATTAGCCATGATATTATTTAGGTACTTCATATGTAGGCAACATATCTAAAATATTTTGTTATGCTTATAATGTTTTGTCTGTAATTAATGCAGATTATATCAATTTGTAAGTAAATAAATCCCTATAAAGTTCAAATACTTAAGCGATTTGGGTCAAAGGTACCTACATAAATTAAAACTGCGCATACGCAAGCCATTGTACACGAGTGTTGATATATCTATATCCATATTTTTAATATCATGTTTATAAATATTGTTTACTTAGTTCATAATATACCTATGTGAATAAATATTAAAGGCTTTACCATAATATTTTTTTTATATATTTTCTGTCTCCTTTGTTATTGATTTTTATACGCAAAATATGTCCCAAAATTTTAAAACGAACAACTTTTCCACGTTCCAGTCGGGTGCTTCACTGGATGCTTAGTAGTAGGTACAGCCAATTACACAGTCAGGTCCGCCCCTTATTTAGCTTTTATCCGTTAGTAAAGATTTCTCAGAGATGAGATGTTTTCCCGCAGTAAAAAGTATCCTATATGTTGACCCGGATAACCAGCTATCATCTTAACAAATTTCATCAAAATCTGGTTTTCTCGTAATGCGTTCCCAGACAGACAGAAGGACACAAATTCTAAAAACTATAGATTCTGCCTCTGTATCGATAATAATGACTATCTAATAATCCAAAAAACACATATTAACATCAAACTTTCGAACTTATAAGAGTAGTAGTAACTTGAAATCCGTTTCTGTGTATAGAAGTGAAAAAATATTTTATACTTACTGAATAATCTTTTGGAGTAAAGTCGCATTTTGGTAGTGCTGTAGCATACCGTCTTTTAAGTGTATGGAAACAATACCTCGTTACTATAAGAGAAAAAAATATGGCTAGTAACTATGTATCTCTCTTTATCTAAAACTAGCGACTCACCCTCGCTTCGCTCGCTTGCTTTCCAATACAAACTTTCATCCCCATTTTCACCCCCTTTAGGGATGATTTCGGGATAAAAAGTATCCTATGCCCTTTCCAGGGTCTCAAACTATCTTCTTACCAAACTTCATCTAAATCGGTTCAGTAGATCCAGAGATTACCCCCTACAACGTCACAAACTCACAAACTTAACCTCTTTATAATATTAGTATAGATTAAGTTATTATTGTAAGACCTACTAAAAAATATTTTTAAAAGGTAGGTAATTATATTAATATGTACTTAATATTTTATTAAAATAGTTTAATATTACTTATATTTAATTCTATAAATTAATATAATATTCATACCTGGGTTTGCCATTACTAATTTATTATCAGCGATACAACGAAGCAAAAGAAACACTACGAAGGAACTGAATATTATGAATTATGAATCGTGACCATTGACTCTCAAGTGAATTATTAATGAAAAGATATAAAGACGTACACACATGAATTAGGTTTTGTATTAATAACATAAATGCCTCTCTGAACTCAGAAAATATATCAAGTTATCATTAACTTGATAATATATAACATATTTGCATTAAACTTAATATTTACAAACAACTTACCCATCTTCGCTCGAATCCCTCGGTGCCATTTGTAGGTTTCCGACTTCAATTAAAGTTATTATAATTTCTTAAATAAATGATGGAAACGGTATGAATCAGAAGTTTCAGAAATTGACCGGTACGTACAAACTAACACATTTTTTGCTTTTATTTAACATTTCTTTACTTTAGCCAACTGCGATGTAATCCAAAGGAGGGTTATGTCATATGTGTTTGACCTGTGGGTATGTATGTCCAACGCTATGTTCCCTCGTTTTTACTAAAGACCTTAACCGATATTGACGATTCATATGTCTACGCGGATATTGACCATGAAACGCAACCATTTCATAAAATGGTCGGTCATATCATGAAATGACCAATTCTACGATCTGGCCTCGACATATGTATGCGTGTCAAACTGCCAAAAATAATCTATTATTAAAACTAAATAGTGTGAACATAACTTTAATTTAATCAGAAAAAATGTTTAATAATAATTAATAGAAGTATTACGAAGTTTATGGAATGATAAGATAGTATTATAGCAAAACAAAAATTTGCGTGAAATATAAAATAATAAAAATTAATATAAAATATTTGATTGTGGTTTAAAAAGACGACATATTTAAGTGTGTTACATAAGTTATATATCGAAATGAAAATTTAACAAGTAGGTAACTATCTACTGAGCATATCGGAAGACATATTCGCTGATTATAGACATAAGTAGGTATTTTATATATAATCGCTCTTTACTAAGCTAAAAATCATATTTTTATTAGTATAGTTCTATAGTAGCACACGATATATTTAGTATCTTTATGTAATTTTATGTCTTGTTACTGAATGTCCGAAAGTGTGTCACACAGTAGGTACATAAGCGGTAAGATAGATTTTTTTTACTACTCTCGCTGTTGTGCGCAAACGTCGCACCCACTCTAGAAGTGAAATTTGCAAGTTTACCTTTTACTATTTTAAAACTTTACCCATTTCATCTCTGTGAGAATAAAAATATAATCCTCTCATGTGGTGCATCAAATAAATAAAAATGAAATCAAAATATATTTAATCTATAATAGGTACTTTAGATTTACGCGAATATTTGACATTTTAAATAAAACTATCTTTTCGGATTATTTCGCGGACTTATTTTGATTTTTGGTTCCCGAAGTTACGAATGCTTTACAGCAATCATGATCACGGAGGAGACTAAGCTTTTAAACCTTTCAAAGGCGTTATATACTTGTTTCAGTGCCTACTTACAATTTTACAAAAATTCTAAAATAGCACCTTACAATATTTGTTGATTTTAATTCTATATATTAATCAAACTAGTTTTTACAAGCAATTTGAATGGTTAACTTTTACATTTAATTGAATTTCAGTATCATAAGTTCACGAGGAAGCCTGAAGCAACTACTGGTTCGAAAGTTCTATTGAGAAGAAAAAGGATATTATTTACATGTTGCACATTATATTATATTATCCGCACTAGCGGTTAAAAATTCACGCGGAAAAAAAATCTGTGATTTGATGCAAATTGAACGCGATGCGGCGCGGATATATTTCCGCGCGAATGTTTTGTATAGTATATAGAAGTATGGCTATGGCCGCACTGCGAAATAAAATTCGCGCGTTTCGCTCAGTCGTGCACCGACGCTATTGGTTTATCGAATGATTTTGTAGTCATTCTGTAATATCCGAAAAACTTTTTACTGTATTTTCGCAGCTCTTGATATTTAATGTAGAAAAACATCATTTTAGATTACTAAAATGTGTCAGTAGATATAGTAGATTTATCATTTTAGACGTTTGTCTCAGTCGGGAACTGCATCAAACTGACAAAAATCGTACGAAATTTTATTCGCAGTGCGTAATAAGTACAATTTCGATCACGGAATATAATACGCGAGAATAAAAATCGCGCGGTGATATATCGCAGTGCGGACAGGGCCTAATCTGTCGAATTCTAAAAAAATCGGTCTCATCATTTTTTCCTCTAACGCGCCAAAAGAGATATAACTTCAAAAATGTACCAACACACTGCGAAGAAGGAAGAATCAACAAATAAAATCATCTCAGTACTGCCCTATATATAAGTAAACTGCTTTGGTGGTGTAGTGGCTAGCATGTACGGCTGCACACCCGGATCCTGTTGGCAAGTCTCAATGAGATTGGCCGCCGTGGCCGGAATCGGTTAGGAGAACATTATTATTATGTACTTTAGCAACTCACCCTCGCTTCGGTCGGGCACGGTAATGTAATGCATACAGTATTGCAACTCGGGCCTGTCCTTGAAATTATTACCTACAGCCGAGCGGCACGTACCCACGCGACAGGGCTGCTATAAATTTGAGATTTGAAAATATTTGCGCCTCGACTGAGACGTACGAAAAGCTTTATTGATAAATTTAATAGTATAAAGAATCCGCATTCGGATAAAAAGTTTAATTAAAAATACTTTAATTTTTATTTTTAATTTAATTAATTCATTTTTATTTTTAAAACATACGATGTCTCGATACTTTTTTGTTTGACATTAGCGAAGTTACGGGAGGAATAAAGTGTTTATTTTTGTAACAAATTATAAAAGTTACATAACATAACCACCTTATACAATTTTCGTATCCAATTACACTATCTGGCAGCCCCGCGCGGTTGTCTACTGAGTGTATACCGAACGCGACGTGCGTAGGTATAACTCGATTTCCGACCGTTTGTATGAAGATGGAATACTGTATGTAATATTACCGTGGTTCGGGTTCGTCCCTAAGTACACTAGGTTTCAGGTACACTAGGTTTTAGTATATAAGTATAGAATAGACTATATATACGTACAATGTACATACATAAGTTTAGAAGAGTAGGTTAGTATTGTAAAAAGTAGTGCAGTAGCAGTAGTGCCCGGTAATCCAGCCGGGCGTGAAGTCAAGAAACGCACAGTGGGCGGCGGGAGGTGGCCCTCTTCGGAGGGCGATGTACTATGCGGGTTGCTCCTGGTACTTCTCTGATAACAGAGTGGACCTTGGAGCAACCCCGTGGTTCTTGTGGTCTGCTTCGGCAGACCTGCCGTCGGGGCGTCGTAGTTGAAAGCGTAAGCGATCCTGCGACGCCCCATTAAGACGGGGAAGGTTTAGTGGGTAGTACTGGCTTCGCCGGTGAGTCCCACACCTTGTGCGTAAATGCATTTCCCACGGTTAAAAAAAAACTTGATTTGTCTAAGTTAGTTTTATTATATGTATAGATAAGAATAGGTATTGCGAGTGTGCTTTTACTTATACTATTGCCGACTTTTCTGTAGGCCTTTTCTAGACCTATAATTTTTTATTACATTGTTTTGTTGTATGTCTTAATGTTTAGGTTCTATATTGTGTACTTACATATTACGTTACAGTCATTGTTTTAAAAAAATATTTCATGTATAGACTTTTCTAAGTTACTACTTTATTATAGTACATAGATAAGTTGTTTTGAGAAAGGTGGTTTTATAAAGATGGTATTGTGTAGGTAATAAATATTATATGATATATGGTGAAGGTATTGACATTGCAAAGCGAGGTACAATTTTAACTAATTATATATTTTCACGCAACTTGAATTTGTTTTAGTTGCCTATCTCGTATGAAAATTGAATTTGCGAGATAAGTATACGTGATGTTCTATAATAGGCTCCTAGTTACTGCTATAAAGGATCATTAGAGTCAAAATAATAAAGAATATTAAAAAAAAATGGTTAAATGAATCCGAGCCATATTCATACATTTCTGATAATTCGTAAATATTTAGAAAAAAGAAACTCTTAAAATATAATTAACACAAAAAGTGCTTTTGATGATTAAATTAGGTGATTTGTTTTTGTTTAAATATTAATATTATAATTACCTTAATAGTGATAATAATTACTCATTAAGTATAATTACGGTTTTTATAAGAACCGGTAATTTTCTATGCATTGAAATTCGTTACTAGTGACAAGTATGCCTTCAACGTCAATCGAGTTGGAAATAAAATTGGCATTGGATTTGGTGACATCGAGTGTACGCGGTGGTTGCTGTATTGTGTCGAGTGAATGGCTCTAAGTCACCTCTAAATATCTCATTTTATTTAAATACGTCTTAAACAAAACACAAAAATGAAATTAATTTACCTGACATTGTTAGTTCTGCCTGCGGTTTTGCTCTGCTTCCAAAACGGTGAGTTCTTTTTATAGAAAGTATCGGTGCAAGTACGTGGCATAGTATTTCATTTATTTTTGAAAGAAAATTTCTATAAATACGCCAGTAATTGATATTATTAGATCACTATTTGAACAAAATTAGTTTTACCTTTAAAATCCATGCCCATCTGTAAATTTATTGCTTATTAATATATGCTTTCTGTTGAGTTTATCTGTCAGAAAGGATCTTATTTGTTCATTGATTATAATAAAATAAAGTATTCCAAAAGTATAATAATTATGTTAAACAAAATGTTACAATGACCCCCTTTCACCAATGACTAGCTGAAATACTAAAGTACAATATGTATGTAGATTTTAACCCTTATATAAATATCATAGCTGTAAACTTATATATTCAGGTATACCTAAATACATTTTACCTTACACCATATGTTACCATGTACTGCTCGTTAAATCTTTAAATTTTTATATATTATTGTATTTATCTATGCTTTTTAGTCTATTATTTTATATAAAGATTTTTTAAATGATATAATAGAACTTTGTAGTAAAAGTAAAAAGTATGTTTACTAAAATCCTTAGTTGAGATGAGTTAATTTTTTTAGACCCCATAGTACTAAAAATTACTGTAGCCATTATCTTATTTGAATCATAAGTTCTCCTTAATTTAATGACAACATCACTTTCTAATCACTTACAATGATGGAATCTAAACACCATAATATTAAATCAACTATATTTTTTCTTGTAAAATTTTTTAGCAAACACAATCTTAGCTCGCGCAGAAGAAGATGAACTTGATGATGTAGTGGACATTGAAGGTGAAGATAATCAAGTTGTGGGTGAAGATGCTCTTGATGAGGATGAATCAGTAGTAAAATCATCACAAGATGTTGACACTACCATTCTGTTCACCAAACCTGTACCAAGTTATGGTGATGCCACATTTGGTAAGTAAATAGAAAATATATTGCATTATTATATATAAGTTGTTAACATTATTATATGTAACTTGAACTATGGCCTGTTAGCTCTTGTTTGGAAGGGAGGCTCTTGCACAGCTGTGGGATGTTAAAAAAGGTTTTAATAAATACATAACTTGTAAATTGTAAGGGCATGATTTCTTATTGTTAGATAAATATCTTTCTTGCTAATAATAACATCATTTGTTAAAGAAAACATTGTTTCTTGTAAACAACACTTTATAAAAACAATATTTTAAATATTCTGAAAATGTTCTCCTAATGTATCATGTATCAGAGAGTATAGTATAGCATATACATGTACTGACAATATAATTAAAGGTCCTTTTTTATTATAATATTATTAGCATACTAGGTACAATATTTAAATGGTATGAAATAGATAGACTATATAATAATTATATGATATACAGCCTATAGCCTTTATTATATTAAGAATATTTTGAATCGGATTAGTAGTTCCTGAGATTAGCACATTCAAACAAACTCCGCCTTGTTCTAATATTTGTATAGATTTTGCTAATTAATAAATAAAATTTGCCAAATGTAGATCTTTATATTTCAATTATAGAAAAAAGAGATATTATATTTTAGCTTTAACACATCAGTTATGGAAATGCAAATAAAATATTAATAATATGAAACATAATAACATAAAAAAAAATAATGGCAAACGTTTTTTTGCCAATTAGTTTGTAATTCTTTATATAAGGTAATTATTTGGGTTTTTTCCACAGATTTACAAGCTGGATTTCCTGTTGAATTCCTTGTTGGTTTCGTCAACAAAGGCTCAGAGGACTATATTGTAGAGACTATGGAAGCTTCCTTCAGATACCCAATGGACTATACCTATTATATTCAAAATTTCACCGCATTACCTTATTATAAGGAAGTCAAACCCAAAGAAGAGGCCACTTTCGCCTACTCTTTTATTCCCAATGAGGCATTCGCTGGTCGGCCATTTGGATTGAACATTCAACTCAATTACAGAGATGCTAGTGGAAACTTCTACCAAGTGAGTTTGACATTAATTTTTATTACTGTATTGAAAATTATGTGTTCTACTTATTATTTTTTTTATATACTTCTTACTTCTTCTTTCTGCCTCGGTGGCATAGTGGCTAGCTTGTACGGCTGTACATCCGGAGTTGCTGGGTTCGAATCCCGGGGCGGACCAAGTTTAGTTATCGAGTCATTCTGTTTAGTAAGCTTCAGTAACAACCCGGAGTTGGAAAGTAGGCAGTGTTTCAACCCCGTGCCTCGGAGAGCATGTAAAGCTGGTTCTGCGCCTGACTCTTACCGGTCGCGTCGAGTAGTCGCTCCATTGGAGTATGGACAGTGACAGGAATAGAGAGTGCACTTGTGCGCTATAATATCACTTGCGCAAATGGCTAGTCTTAATGAGATTGGCCGCTGTGGGCGGAATCATCATCATCATACCTTCTAACAATATTTCCATTCAACAGGAAGCCGTATACAACCAAACACTCAACATCGTAGAAGTATCTGAAGGTTTAGATGGAGAGACCTTCTTCCTCTACATCTTCTTAGGTGCAGCATGTGTACTAGCCCTAGTCTTGGGACAACAAGCATTATCATCACTCGCACGTCGCCGGTCACCAAGATCAGCTCCCAAACCTTTGGAAACTGGTACCGCTAACGATGTAGACTATGACTGGCTACCTAAAGAAGTCGTCAACCAGCTGAGTAAGTATATTACTGCTATATATTTTAATTTTCATGTTGATTTTTCATATATTTTTTTTACCATGATATTAGTATAATATTTCCTATGGAGGTATATATATTAGATACAGAGAATGTATAATTATTAGATAAAACTCTTTCATCAAATGTTATTCAGATTATATTTTATAATTATTGAGTGAAAATACAAAAAAAATAAGAAAAAAGTATAGATATGCCATGCTAGATCGAACTTGCAATCTTTTGTTCAATCCGATAGTCAGTTATATGATTGATTGTTTTTGAAGTTATACTTCTTTTGGTGCTTTAGGGAAAAAACGATGATAGGGAATTTTTACAATGCGACAGAGTTAGACTACAGTATGAAGTTAGTCATTAAATCTCCAAAATATTTGCTGAATAAAACTCATAATTTATATATCTTGTTACAGAAAAATCTCCCAAAACTCCTAAACAGTCGCCACGTTTGAGGAAGGCAAAAAGATCAGCTGGTGATGATTAATTTCATCATTATATCACTAGTTTAGGAACACCAAGCTCTGCCTGTTTAGGCATAGAAATGTGTGTTGAAACAACTAAAATAGAATTAGGCTGATTAAATCTCATCATCATAAAAAAAACATTCTATTCATTTAATTTACTAGTGTTGTCCATTCTCAGCCTATTTCTATGTTTTGTTGTCTATGTGAAGAGACTGCGTGCGTTAGTTATTGAAAGTGTTGAGAGTAAATTATGGAACAAACAGTGTGGACAGCTTTGTAATAATTTTTGCGATTACGAGAAGACATTATTTAATAAAATGTTAATTTTTTATGGTTTTATTTTATTTTTTATATTATATTTATAAATACATAAACCAAAAGATGCTATCTATACAGAAAAAAGAGTCCATGCGTGTAAAAGGCAAACCTTAGCTTTAAAAATTCTAATTGCAATAAAATTATCGAGCTGTAATCATTGATATGAATGGTTTTAATACATTTGCTTGAGAACGTTATATTAATAGACGATAGGGAGATAGCGCGCGAGTTGTATAGGTAAAAAATTAGTTTGGTAGTGTAAAAAATATATATCTTTAATAAAACATAGAGTGAAACCTGGGGAATTCGCTAGTTTTTTATTAACTTTTTATTATATATATTATATATTTTTTAAAGTTTTATGAAATTATTAATGAGTTGCCCTCGCTTCGCTGGGGTGCGTAGCCTATGTGCAACTTCAGGTCAATCTAGTCTATCTGTGTACACTCATCGATGTCATAAATGTTTTATATCTTTAATTAATTGAATTTTAATTAGATCTATATTTTCCATGATTCATGCCAGGATTTTGCCAATAAATAGATTACAATAATTAGACCTATTAAATTATAGCTAAAGAACAACATATTATAGTCGTATACTTTATATTTATATTAATTTATAAAAACTAAATTCATTGCATATTTTTTAATCAGTAAAAATCTTATAGTATACATAGCCTATTATTTATATACTCTATGGTAAAAATATTATATACTCTATGGTAAAAATCGTTACTTTATTTTTCGTTATGACAACACTAAATCGATAAAACTATTGTAATATTATTTTATCTGTCATCTTTCCTTTTCGTATACGCTCGTTGCACTGCACGTGTATATTTTTCACTTCGCTCGATATCTAGACCAAAATGGATAAACCAAACGTTCTCGCCCGTGTTATCAAGGTTCTGGGCCGTACTGGATCCCAGGGACAATGTACTCAAGTGAAGGTTGAGTTCCTCGGAGAAACCAGCCGTCAAATCATCAGAAACGTGAAGGGACCCGTTCGTGATGGAGACATCCTTACTCTTCTCGAGTCCGAACGTGAAGCTAGAAGACTAAGATAAAGTGGTAATTTTGATTTGTTTAACAAAGTTTATTATTTTCTTGGAAACATCTATTTCTCATGGTTATAGAACACTACCTCGAGATTGTTCGATATGTACGACACCTTTTGTCTCTACTTGATTGGGTGTGAATCTGAATATAACCTCTTACAACTTCTTATTTCTGTTTAATTTATACTATATTTCCTAAAATATTGCGTTTTTATAATTTTTTTATGCAACTAATAGATAATATCGAAATGGCATTCTGATTTCTGCCAATATAGTTTTATTTTCAAGTATGTTTTTGTACTGCTTACGTTATAAATATTTATATGTGCCTATTATTTTTTGTAAATAATTTATTCATAATGAATTGGTATAATTTTAACATATTTTTTTTTGTTTCAGGGTCAGCATAATTTTCATTAGGTTAAATTTATAAATGTAACCGTTTTACTATTATTACTATTAAATTATAATGTGAACATCAAAACCGTCAAAGATTACCATCATATTGTATCCAGCTTAATACATACTTAAAACACCAACCCTGCGTTTTATTATAACATCCCCTTTTGTGACCATTATAAATTTGTTATATTGAAATACATAAAATAATATTTTAAATTATACTGAAAATATATCAAAGAGTAATCTATATGTATCCCTGATTAAAAAAAAAAATACTTATATTTATATGTCTTGTTTATGTAAAAGATCTGAATGTATATAATACATACAAGAATAATTATTATTACCATGAATTAGATTAAAGTGTTTATAGATAAAAATGTAAACTAGCATAAAATTAGAGAATTTTATTATGTAAATTTAATTTTAAAGAATCTTATGTGACTAAATTAAGTTAGATATTGAGTTTCATTTTACAGTAAAGTAAGTTACGAATAAGAATTATAACTTGGATACGTATGATAAAATATTAAGTTCCCTAAATTGGCAAGGCAGTTTATGTTAAGTGGTGGTATCTAATATTATATTTCAGACTTTACCAATAACAAAGTTTTGGTCAAAAAGATACACTCATCCACACTATAACTTACTAATATTATAAAGTAGCAGAACTCGCGGCCTCGCTTGTGCTAAAACTACAAAAAAAACTAAAAAGTGGGTTTCATAAAAACTCACTATTTTACTCTCTTTGGGGTTGAATTTTAGAAAACATTGAAATATGTAACTCATTATTTTTGCCCTACTCCATTCATATGAAATTTCATGCAAATACATATGTCCAAGGAGTAAAAAGTTTCACACAACTTTTATATTTCACCCTCTTGGGGGTTCAGTTATGAAAAATCCTTCTTTAGTGGATGCCTTCGTCATATGAGGAAATTTTAATTTTCTAGCCTGTGTGTTGATACATCAGTCAATCACTTTTGCTTTTTATACATACAGATGATGTGAAAATAACTGTTTGTTACCTGTTCCCAACGAAATGGCTCAACCGATTTAGATGAAAATTGGTATGGTCTATGGAGATGGTCTGAGACCCTTTTTTTTTTTTTTTTTTTTTTTTAACGTTGGGAAATGCATTTACGCACGAGGTGTGGGACTCACCGGCGAAGCCAGTACTACCCACTAAAACCTTCCCCCGTCTTAATGGGGCGTCGCAGGATCGCTTACGCATTCAACTACGACGCCCCGACGGCAGGTCTGCCGAAGCAGACCACCACAACCATGGGGTTGCTCCAAGGTCCGCCACCGTCGCATGGTACACCACCCTCCGAAGAGGGCCACCTCCCTGTGCGTTTCTTGGCTTCGCGCCCGGTTGGGTTTCCGAACACTACTGAGCCCCCCCACCACAAGGTGAACGCACGTTGGGGGGATGGTCTGAGACCCTGGGAAGGACACAGGATAGGGTATTAATTGCTGTTAGGCAAGTGTGTAAGATTAATATACTATATAATAATAAATTACCTGTGTACTTCCGATTCCTATCAAATTATGAATCATATTCATTTAATAATAATAGAAATCGGTGAAAATGTAAACCACAATCTCAAATGAAACCTATATTAGATAAAGGTCAAAGGCATGTAATGTAGAAATATGAAATCAGTTAGTCTAGTTTATAGCCTCGTAGATATCAAATATGATAAATTATATTCAAAATAAAATATAGATGAAAGTTTGGATTTGAAAATTTTATTCACTATATTACCATAACATTTATAATTAACAATAACTATACATTAATTATGATCACATATTTCATAAAAAATAACAATTAAAATAAATACATAAGTACACATCAGCAGCCATGGGTTTGAAATTCTCACAGGCTCAAACACCAACACTTGGTAAATAAAACAATTTATTTACAAAAATTATAGAGAGGTACTTAAATAGTATCCTTTTGTTTGGGTTGCGAGAAGTGGCAGTGACCAGAATAAATCCTTAGTCGTGTATTTCCTCACAAGTTCGGTGACAGGAACACTAGGTTGCACTTTGAGCACGTCGTAGTTTTAGAGACGCTACTAAGTGTCATATTTTTCACCTTCGCATTGACTCGCCCAAAACAGGCAATTTCCGATGCCGCTATAACAGATTAATATGACGGCGGCCAAGAATACTACACTGCACACTATACATGGTTTTCTTTCTAAGAAGAATCCGATTAGATATAGCACCATAAACATGACGTGCGTATTCATTAACGCCGGGTTGACGGGCTTTGGTATAAGAAGTACGGGGATCAGCCATTGTAAACAATACATTTCGATGTTGGCACGGAATTTGTTATTGACTGATCTGTGCGGTAACTATAAAATTTACTATTAGTGTAATAATCGACATCTTTTAGATGCTATCATATTAATTCCGTTATTAATGCCAAGTATGAATTAAATTTATTCTAAAATCTAAATGTCGATTAACTAGACTAGTATTTATTTTGACAGTGACAGTTACGTTTTTAATCTAATGGTTCACACCATAGACAAATTAGTAAGCGTAAAGTTCTAAACCACAGTGATTAAGCTGTGTCTGTGGACTGCTTTGAGATCGAATTTGACGATGAGCGGATTGTTTACCGCCAAATCACAGAAGAAAATTCAATAGATAGTTATTATTTAGTCTGCTCATAGTATTTCTAAAAAACAGTATTGTTAAAGTGCAAACAGACGATTCGATTTAATTCGATGTAAGTTCAGATTTTTCATTGACCTAATCGTGGTTCTCTACACACTTCAGAGTTTAGAGTCAGAAGCATTATTTCAAAGGGGTTATTGTGTGTTTTACCATTTATGCTCCATCTCGTGAATAGTGGCAAAATAATGAATTATAATGTAGGTACCTATACAACATACATATTATTGCCAATAGAAATATAAAATAAGATAGGCCATAATTAATGTATTAATTTGACTTGACCGTTATTCGAAGCTTACATATTGAGATAGGCACTTCAGTTCCCGCCTTTATGTCACCTATCCTTGTCTATCCTGTTGCTTAAATTTAACAATTACCTAAAATGTTTAACTTAATTTTTTGAGTGTTTGTTTTTAGAACTACCTATTGTAGTTTCTAGTACTTACGTCACTGTAATAGTTCTTTTTTTTATGATGTTCTCCTGACCGATTCCGGCCACGGCGGCCAATCTCATTGAGACTAGCCAACTGCGCAGGAGATATTATAGTGCACAAGTGTACGCGCAGACACAAGTGCACTCTCTATTCCTGTCACTCTCATACTCCGGTGGGACGACTGCTCGACACGACCGGTGAGAGTTAAGGCGCAGGACCGACGGCTTTACGTGCTCTCCGAGGCACGGGGGTGAAACACCGCCAGCTTCCCAACTCCGGGCTGTTACTGAGACTTACTATACAAAGAATAAGAAAGACTCAATAACTAATCTTGGCCCGACCCGGGACTCGAACCCAGGACCTCCGGGTGTGCAACCGTACATGCTAGCCACTACACCACCGAGGCAGTTTTTTTATAGTTTTCAATGACAAACGAGCAGACAGCCTACCTGATGGAAAGCGGTACGTGTCGCCCATAACACCTACTGTTCTTGCACTTAGGTTTTATATTACAAAAATGCAGAACCGTAAGTGCGTTGTCACTGTGAGGACTAAGATGATATACCTCTTGCCTGTAATTGCGCTGGCTACCTTATCCTTCAAACCGGAACACAACAATGTGATCATTGTTGCTTGGCGGGAGAAACAGATAAGGGGGTGGTACCCATCCAGTCGGACTCCTCAGGCTTGACAGAGTCCTACCACCGGTAAAATAAAAATTCTAATTATATTATCGTCTATACGTAATAATATCTTTGATATAGGATACTTCTTATATAAGATATAAATTTTTATTGACGTATGTGGATAGAAGTTCTTGTAATAAAATGTATAATATTAAGCGTTTTAAAGAAACCCCAAACTAATTTGCGTTGTTAGGTATAATAAGAACTAGAGTAGAGAGAGAGATATACCCTTACTTACCCTTACTCCCTACAGAATTATTAATTTGACAGTAATGTCCATACTATCCATATCCATACTAATACTATAAATGTGAAAGTATGTTTGTTTGTTCTTCTTTCACGTCGAAACGGAGTGACGGATTGGCGTAATTTTTTGTGTGGAGATAGTTGGAGGGCTGGAGTAACATAGGCTACTTTTTACCTCGGGAGATTATCTCATTCCCACGGGAAAACACGCAATAAATAAGATAATACAACCCAAAAAATTATTTATGATCAAAATTACTGGAAACTTGGTATTAATGCTTCAATACAAGTAAATAAATAAGTTTTTAGCATTTTTCGAAATTCTTCCCATAAGGGGGTAAAATGGTAGGGGATGAAAGTTTGTATGAAACCTACTTTTTTAGAGTTTTTTTGAAGTTTTAGCGCGAGCGAAGCCGCGGGTTCTGTAAGTAATATTATAAATGTGAAAGTTTGAGTTTGGTGTAAAGGATGGATGTTTGTTACTCTTTTACGCCATAACGGCGGCTGAACGGATCTGGATGAAGTAAGTCAAAGAGATAGATTATACTCTGGAATAATACATAGGTTACTTTATCCCGGAAAAATGCACGGTTCCTGTAGGATACATTTGATTTTGTCTAGGGACGAACACGAAGCGAAGTGAGGGCGAGTCTCTAGTCTCTAGTATAAAATATGATTAGCAAACATCCGCAAATTGTATGAAAATATTTGAGATATTAAAGTTAAAAAATATTCTTAAATGAATCTTAAGCCAATTATGCAGGTTAAATGTTATTTCACTGCGTAATAGATTTACTTGAAGTTCTTATGTCGGATTTTTCTTTATTCATAAGGTAATTTCTTTTGAAGGCGGACACAAATTGCCATCTCAAGAGCAAATCGTGTAGAACAAAGTGATTAAATTTTGCTGTCTTTAGGGTTTACTACGCTTCATGCCAAAACGACAGTCGACATTTATTTTTGTATAGGTTTTTGTAAAGTACATGTTATTTTATTCAATACTAGCGACATACCCTCGCTTGGCTTGGGTCCGTCCCTAGCATGATTCCCCATACAAACTTTCATCCCCATTTTCACCCTCTTAAGGGATGATTTCCGGGATAAAATCCAATCACTTTTATTCCACTCTTAACGGTTCATATTACCTTAAGCATTTTTTTTTGTAATTAAGTACTCTTTCTTAGTTTATTAAAAAAAAGATATACAATCATACTCGGCTAAAATATGAAGAAAATAAAAGAAGTAAATGTATTATAAAACTAAATATTGAAAGGAATTGAACTAAATATTGATCCCGTTGAAATGGAAGTGGAGGTAAACTTGTTAATTTCACCCTTGTTATTTACCCAGCTTTAAGGCAAATTCACAAGCTTTGTAGACTTAGGAACTGTTAGGACAACTAAATAACCGAGAAATATATGCAAAATGGGCCTCTTAAACGTAGTAGGTACACGTCTTGAATTTTAAAATTATTAAAATAAATTTTGTTTGTGTTGTATATTGTAAAATGTACATTCTTTAAAAATCTTTCCTGATAGAGGTTGAGAGATTGGCTTCCATAGTGCTATTTCCACTTTTTATCTACCTTAAAATATTATGAAGTGTTGGTGGCAGTCATGAACGAATAAACCACTTATTCGTTCATGGTGGCAGTATCCATAATTAAAGTAATCTAACATTTGTATATTGTGTTATAGAAAGCTACGAGTATCTAACATCACGCTACAGATTTTAGAAACAGTACAGAAATAAACTACGCGAGACCAAGAATTTTTAGCTTTCTGAAATTCTTCTTCATAAAAAGTTTCCGTTTGCATAATATGCTTACAAATGGGTACAAAGTTTCCTTTTCACATATTAGTAATAGTTCAATCGGAATCCGGTTTAGGAAGAAAATATTGAAAATCTGAAGTTTTATGATTTTGAAAAAAACTATTTTTCAACGCTTTGCTTCCCCCCATTTTTTGAGGTTACCTGGGCACCGGGGCCTTTTTACAAATTTCTATACCTTATTTATATACCTGCTAACATTTTAAAATCATAAAACTTCAGGTCTTCGATAAGTTTTTTTCTCTTAAACATAAACGGATTCCGATTGGTCTATAAGTATATAGATAAAATAGATATTATGTATACCTAATACATATGTAATCACCTAACTAAGCGCAAATAAGGAAAAATCTAACTACCTAACAGCTTTAACTATAAAGAACACAAAAATATAAATTTAAATGATGATAATGCTTTTTAACATTTGTTGATATCTATATAACTAGCCAATCACCTCACTTCGCTCGGGTTCGTCCCCTCTTAAGTTTGAACTTTTAGTATCGATTTCTCAGAGATGAGGTATTTTCCCGCAGTAAAAAGTATATTATATGTCAACCCGGATAACCAGCTATCATTATACCAAATTTCATCAAAATCCCTCTAGTGGTTTTTCCGTGATGCGGTCACAGGCAGACTGACAGATAGACAAATTCTAAAAACTATAGATTAGGCCTCTGTATCGATAATAAGGTCTATTTCAATAAGATTTTCCAAATAGTATTTGATGTACAGATTCGGCTTAGTTACAATTTTATAATATGTATATCTTACTTGACCAAATTTCAAGATCCTAGCTTCAGTTTTTGAGAATATGGTCAGTGCCTGGCCCATTACACTTTTTGTTCGTCATCAAAAAGGAGGTACTTAATTCTGTTACATGTTTTTTTTAAATTAATAAATTTGAAAAATAATTAAAATAGCTACGTCGAAATGTACATATATTTCAGTTTGTTTCAATCAGCATAATATTTAGAGCAGATCTCTGTAAACCGTTTGCTTGTAGCGGCCGAGGGTCTAATCTCGAGGGTACTTTTACAGACCAATATTATATAAATATATAAGAATTCTTAGATATAGGTATAGTAAATATAATGAACGTTAGCGACACATTCATACATAAACTTTTAATCTTATTTATTAGTGTTTCGAAGCTACATAATATAATGCAAAAACGAATCTTATAGTTTTGTCATATCCGTCTGTCCATTATAGGCTACAGCCACTTTATTGGGGGACTATGGTTCTATAGAGGTACGGAGGTAGGTTTGGAACGTACTTACATAGCTTAGATAGGATATTTATAGTTTTACTGTCTTTCTCCGCCAGTTCAGCAACTGCAAAAATAACTTTGTTTTTCTTAGTATTTTTAGGAAATACTATGAAATACAAAATTTTTGATACTGTTCTTGCTTATATTACGTAAAGAGTAAGTTTTAATATAAAAAATTACATAAGTATTTTATTGAATGGAACGCTTGGTGCGAATCAAATTCGCACTTTCCCCTTTCTTATTGTATAAATATGAAAGTATTTTTGTTGGGTTTTTTCCGTAAAAACAAACCTGTTATAACAACTTGGGAAATAAACCAACTTGAGTTTTGCTCGATTGCATAATGCATAATTGACAAGCTAGATAGCGATTAGGTATTTACTATTTTATCTAGATAGATACATTCAAAATAAAAATCAACAAATATTGTAAGGTAGGTACTTTAAATTTTTGAGATCAATTTTGTAAAATAGTGGGCAGGCACTGTCTGTAACAAGTGTATAATGCCTTTAAGACGTCTATAACCTCAGTCTCTCTCGTGACCATGCTTGCTGTAAATTATTCGAAACGTCTGGAACCTAAAATCAAAATAAACCCGCGAAATAATCCGAAAAGATAGTTTTATTTAATGTCAAATATTCGCGTAAATCTAAGAAAGTATTAAATAGATATAATATGTAGTGTTCCACATGCAGCAATAATATGTTGGCTAAAGCGAATAAAATACTATTATAATATAAATAATAGAGTAAATAAACTTTGATATTATATAATACTAGCGACTCACCCTCGCTCCGTTCGGGTTCGTCCCTAATGTGGCCACCCTTATCACTTAGGGGTATGGAAAATAGATAGTAGCCGATTCTCAGACCTACTGAATACGCATATAAAATTTGGTAAAAATCGGTAAAGCCGTTTCGGAGGAGTACGGTAACTAACATTGTGACATGGAAATTTTATATATTAGATGTAAGAGTAGGTGTTTACTTGTTAATGGAGTATTTAAATATATTGAACCAGTTAAACATTCGTGTAGTATTTATTATTTACTCCAGCTATTGATTGAAGTCAGTAGCACCGTAATATATGCATTACATTACCGTGTCAGTAGTGACGTAGTTTGTTAGATAACTGGCAACTTACGAGCTTACCTAGGCCCAGGTTATTCTATCTGTTTACTACATAGAAATCCGTTATCGTTTCATAGAAAATTTTCATAGAAATCATAAACACACACTTAATTTTTTTGAGGTTTACTAGTTCTACAGAATATTTCGATAATATCATGTATAGGATGCAAGGTAATTCCATTTCTGATTTCATTATTATATTGCTGTATTTGGTCTTTTGTCTCATTTACAAAAGCTCTTTCGCTGAAATCCTAAAAATGTTATATCGTAAAAGATATTTTGCTGAGTTTGTAAAAGCTGGTTCATAAAAGTTATGTTGAAACTTATAATTAAAAATCGTAGATTTTAAGACTACTTACAAGATATACAACGTCTGCTATAAAAATTGAGCAACTCATTTCTCTTTCAAGATTTATCGCTCTAATTTTTTTGACATAAAATATAAAATGTAGACTTAAAAGACTTCATCGCGACGAAACTCCTGGTAATAACTTTCAATAACCTCACTTTGATATTGTATGAAAATAACGCTTGCAAGCAAAATAATTTTATTAACTTGTAATTAAAAAAGTGATTTTAACTAATCTTTTTAATTGGCATAAAACACAGCGATATAAAACAACAAAACCGAAGTAAATTACTTAATTACTCTACATATTCTGGAAGCGGAATAACATCTATTGAAATCATTTATCAGTCATCCGAACCATATTGTGTGGGGGACAGCTAAAAGCATATGAGATTGAAGATTAATGGTCAGAGCTACAAAAACCTATTTCGTAAAGCTCATATACGCATGCGCCTCACGCGACGCGATCAGACTCCCTCATCCCTCAGTGCTTTCCCGCCAGTCGCGTTCAACACCCACGTCAACCCTATCGCCTGCTTGCGACCCCAAAAACCTTTCATAATCATCAACCTGTGAACATCTTGACTGCGAAGTGAACATAAATCGGTTACCTGTTTCAAACATGGCCCAATTCTTATGCCAATCGATAATAGTACAGTTGCAGTATATAATTAAACCAATGTTAATCATCTCCCATCTATTGTTCTCCATTATGTGCCACGACGACGAGAACGAATCCTTTTAGACAATAACTCAAGTTAAGTTGGTTTTAAATTTGATATTTTAAATTTGGGAAACAAAATTAACTAAAAATGGCGAATACAGCACATTTGATGAGACGTCAAAGCTCTCGTGATTTATATGCACAGCGTTCGTTAGACAGAATGGAAATGAAAGAGTTGAGGGGTCGGTTGGTAACACTGGAAAATGGTCATTCGTCTCATCGTACCCACGTTATGTATGGAGCAACTAATAAGGCGTTTGAAGACACGAGCCCTAACCGACGTTCGTCAGAAACTCCAACAAGTAAAGCTAGTTCTGCTGATGAAAGAGCTGAATTAAAACCTGAGGGCGTAGCAGTTGAACGAGAATCTTGGGATAGCAAGTTAACTTTTCTACTAGCAACAGTTGGGTACGCGGTCGGCTTAGGCAACGTGTGGAGATTCCCATATTTAGCTCAAAAAAATGGGGGTGGTGCCTTTTTAATCCCTTACTTCGTGATGTTGGCGATTGAGGGTATACCGATATTTTATTTAGAGCTAGCTATTGGTCAGCGATTGAGGAAAGGTGCTATAGGTGTGTGGCACCAGGTGTCTCCGTACTTGGGTGGTATCGGGATCAGTTCTGCAGTGGTGTCTTTCAATGTGGCTCTGTATTACAACTCTATTATCGCATGGTGTTTGTTCTACTTCGCACAAAGCTTCCAGGCGGAACTGCCCTGGTCTGAGTGCCCTAAGAAGTACTTCAGCAATGGATCCTATACAACGGATCCCGAATGTTCTGTAAGTAAAATAAAAAGTTTTACAATGAAAATTTCTAGGTTATGGTTCTTTTTAGATGGTGATTAACTAAAATTCTTATAATCCAAATTAAAAAATAAAACGGAGAAAATAGACATCCTTACATAATCAAATTATGTACGTGTATATTTTTTTCGCTTTTCATATTTTCATATATTTTTTTAACATACAAAAATACAATGGATAATACTCTTCTGCACTTTTATTTAAAAAAAATGGGATTACTGTATAACTAGAATGTGTTTGCTCAGGAATAGCTCCGCAATTTCTCGATTATATTTATTTTATTCGTATGTATGTATGTTTTTTGGTATGGCGTACCACTTTGACGAATTTTAACCAATGTGGTAACACCAGATTCCTCTTGATTTTGGGAGTGATATTGCGTAAACTATTTTAAGATGGCGTCTACTATTAAAAAATATTTTGCTAGTAATAAGAGCATATAGGCCAATTCAATATATATATATATATATATATATATATATATATATATATATATATATATATATATATATATATATTATAACACTTTTTTGCTACTGTTTTAAGAATTGAAGTTGCATTTTTTTGACGCTAATCTATATTTATAAGCACTAGGACGTTTAAGTAATCAATTATTCCCTGTGCATCTATACGATGCGCACATGTTGGATGTTTTATTTGTTTTTAATTATTATTTCTTATCTGCGCACATTACAAGAAATTACCAGAACCCAAATTGATTTACTTTTAATTTATAACATTGTTTTTTTCCATTAGTGGGTATCTAAAGAGCTTAAATATTTCAAAGGTATAAGAAATTAGGGTGTGTGACCGACAGACGGAGGTAGGCAGGCGGAAGGACCAGAAAAATTTCGTTTGTTCATGGCATGAAAGGAATCGTAATTTATTTAGAATTATCCGGAATTGGGATGGAAGAGTTGGGAGGAAAATGGAGAATGGATTAATGTTAAAATTATTCGTAAATATTATGTATAAATTGTGGCTTAAGATGTCACATTTTTTATAAATCACTAGCGACTCATCCTAGCTCTGCTCAGGTTCGTCCCTACTTACGTTTTAAGGTTTAGTATAGATTTCTCAGAGATGAGATATTTTGCCGCAGTAAAAAGTATGCTATATTTTAATCTGGATAACCAGCTATTATCATAGTAAATTTCATCAAAATCGCTGCTGCGGTTTTTCGGTGAAGCGGTCACAGACAGACGGTCAGATAGACAAAAATTATAAAAACTATAGATTCTGCCTCTTTACCGATAATAATGACTATTTCAATAAAATATTCCAAAAAATATTTAAATGTAGTTTGAATTGTTTGATCTTCGTGATTTATACTTAATGTCAAAGTAATAGCTTTTTACTAAATGCTTATGAAATTATATACGGTACCTACTTATAAGAAGAAGACATTTTTTCAATTTTTGTCTGTCTGTCTATTTATCTGTTTGTTCCGGCTAATCACCGAAACGGCTGGACTGATTTTTATGGGATTTTCACTGGCTGGAGTTATAAGGAGTAACTGAGCCTGCTTTTATTTTAGGAAAAGAATTAGGGTCCCGCTCAAAAAATTTAAACATACCCGGAGGAGCACCCCAGTCCAGTGAGTGTAAGTCGCTAGTGTCATATAAAACTACTCATAGTTTTTTGTTTACTACATAACCTTGTCATGAAATACCAAGCAGTACCCGACATGTGATTTAAAACTAAAATAATCAGATAAGGCTGTAAACGAAATCTAGTTATATAATAATTTAGGAAAAATGAACAAAAAGAGGATTAATGAAAACGGCTCTCTCATTTAGCAAAAATATTTACATTGCTCGTCTCTTTATTAGAACTCGCAGAGTAAAGTGGGGATTTTAGGTCTCTTGTCTATACATATAATAAAATTGTAACTGAGCCGAATCTGTACATTAGATATTTTTTGGATAATCTTATTGAAATAAACATTATCGACACAGAGGCCGATCTATAGTTTTTAGATTTTTTATCTGTCTGTCTGTTACCGCATCACAGAAAAACCACTGGAGGCATTTTGATGAAATTTGGTATAGTGATTGGTAATCCGGGTCAAAATATAGGACTTTTTATAATTTTACATTTATATAATTAAACTATTTACCACGGGAAAATATCTCATTTCTGAGTAAAAATACAAAAACTGTAATGTAAGAGTATACTAATATGTAAAACCTAAGAATTTGGTTTTTGGTCATCTGAACGCGGGCGGAGTCGCGGGCAACGCTAGTACATTATAAGCGTTGAGAGTAGATTATATTAGTAATTGAAATAAATATGTAACTTTTATGTTCAATAGCATAAAGTTTATTTAGTGACTAGCGGCTCACCATCGCTTCGCTCGGGTTCGTCGCTAGGTACGTTTTAAATATATATAAATAGTTATTAGCCAGCGTTAGCCATAATATACATTTTTTTTTCGTTAATTTTTCATTTTTTCTTTTTATTAAAACCTTCCATGGACCTTAAGGAACATACGAAAAAATTAAGCCGAATTGGTCCAGCCATTCTTGAGTTATGCACTTACCAACATTCGTTTTAATTTATATAAGAAGATTAATTAGCTTAAATTAAATATATTTATAATAAAAAAGAAATAGTCAAGTGAGAGTCGAATTCACGCAAACGAGGCTCATCATTTTGATTGTTTAAAAAGAATGAAGATTTATGTTATTCCTTTTATTTTATTATGTTAGTCTTTTATCTTAATCTTAATAATTTAATAAACATTTTACTTAAAATGAACACATACACCTACTTCATATTTATTTTTAATTTCCAATTAAAGTACTAAATATATTTATTATATTTTTATCTCTCTATATATACATATTACATACGTATGTATGTATGTACCAAAGCTTTCCGACCAGTGGAGTCGGAGAATATAGGCTCCCTTTAAATTAATATGTACGGCTTATGCTTAAATATTATTTGGAAAATCTTATTAAAATAGTCATTAATCATTATTATCGACCAATCTATAGTTTTTAGAATTTTTGTCTGTCTGTCTGAGAAAGTCGCTGGACAGATTTTGTTGAAATTTGGTATGATGATAGCTAGTTACCCGTGTCAACATGTAGGATACTTACAATTTACGTCATACCTCAAATTATTTAAAGAAACAGTAATATTAATCATTAAAAATAGAATCCCCTAAAACCTGTTGTCAACATAAATCTGTAGTGCATTTGTTACATTTACAACTTATTTCAACGGCTGTTAATTATACGAGATTGGTTCGTTGTTTATGTTTGGCGCTAAACAGAGCAGTGGATTACACTGATAGATAGAGTAATTTTCTATTTAGAAGAATAGAGAGTCATTTTAATTTGGAGATTAGTAAAAACGCTTAGAATCTAAAAAATAACTACTATTATTATAAATGCGAATGTTTGTTTGGGGGTTTGTGTGTATATGTTTTTTAATCCTTCACGCTAAAACGGCTGGACGAATTTATATGAAATTTACTATACAAATGGCTTTTTTAAACGTTGGCAAATGCATTTACGTATACCAACTGCATACGTATACGTACAGGTGGTTATGAGGGACAGCTCTCCCTCCCTCGGGAGACTGGGGAGTCCCAAGAGGGACTCCCCAGCCAGTAAAGTTATTTCTCAATGGGGTGTCTACGGTTGGCTGCCGAGGCACATCATAAAAACCATGGGGTTGTTTACAAAGTCAACTCTGCTATCAGACAAGTACCAGGAGTAGCCCTCCAGTACGTTTCGTGGTTTCATACATGACTGGATTGCTGGATGTTAAGGAATCCGCCACCACAATAAGATGAATGCACATCTAAGTTAGGCATCTAGAGACGTAATCGAGTGTTGTAAAGGAAAAACGCTAATATGTGATAAAAAAGTAACGTTGTAAGTAACAAAAATGTTAGTTTAGTAGCTATTGCTAGCAAGATCAAGAAAATAATCAATAATAACATGAAGTCTCAAAAAAGAGTCTACAGTTCATCGGTAGAGCGCTCGCTTGAAATCTCAACAATTTTTCATGAATTGAGTATTAAGTAGTGTTGCCCAAACGCAAGAACAAGACGAGACTTAGCCAGTCTTGGTCTTGGTCTTGCGCCAATACACCTGGTCTTGGTCTTGGTCTTGGTCTTGCGCTCCCAGTCTTGGTCTTGGTCTTGGTCTTGCAGCAAGAGTCTTGCAAGTCTTGCAATTACCTATTAGTCTATTACTATTTATTAAAGTTTACTTTAAATCCTAGAAAAACGTATTAGAATTGGAACATTGTGAGCTTGAATGAATATAGCCATAGTAAAGATCAAGCAGATTAATAAATAACTGAAGATTTGATAAGAAATTCGAAAAATCAACTGACCTATATGTCGTTTTCCATGGAAGTAACTGTTTCTTAATAAACATTTATGATTTATAAGCTTACATTTGCTAAAACATGTAAAAAAACAAATTAATTACAATAACTTGACTGTATTTTAAAGAACAATACTTATCTGTCTAAAAAGAGATTGAACCCTCAACTTATAAGAAATTTAATAAAAGAGTTTTACGATTTATCATTTATTTGAATAAAAAATAAAATACAACACAAATCAACAGCTTTATCATTAGGTTATGATACTTTATATCAATTTTTTTGACCAAGAATTAATACAAAGTAACCATCTGGCTGACTCATCACTTAACCTATTTCTATGTTTTCTAATTACTAATGATGCTTTAGAAAATAACCTCTCAGCAGGTACTGAAGTTGCAGGTATTGAGAGAAAATCACGGGCCATTTTCGATAAAATCGGATACTCTGTCTCATGCGTCCTCCACCAATCTAAAATGTCTTCCGAGCTGGCAGTTCTTGGTTTTCTCAGGTACTCCTCCAACTCGTCTATCACTAAGCCTTGAAGACAAGATCCAGATGACGTCGAGGGACATTCATAGAGTTTATCAAAGTCTATTACGTCTTCATCTTCATCACATACTTCATTTTTTTTTCTGGTAATTCCAGAGATTTGTTCAGTGAGTGTAGACTTTTATATTCTTCATAAAGTTCCTTGAACTTGCGCAGACTTTCTGTTTTAAGTTGCTTCCCCCACATTGTCAGGTCAAAAGTCTGAGCCTTATGCCTTGGGTCTAAAATTAAAGAAGTACAATAAATCCAGTTGCTCTTCTTGTAATGTTTAAGCATTTTGTCTCGAGCTGCTTGGAAAGCTAGAATGAGCCTTTCATCCACTTCAGATCGATTAGGTTTCTCATCTAACTGTTTTACCATGGATTCAATTTTATCTAGCAAGAGATTGAATGATACAATGACTAGCGGTAATGTAACATATTTGTCTCCACCAAGTTTTGTACTTAAAAGTTTAAAGTTTATTAGAAATTTATGTAATTTTTTCGAGTACCTGCCATTCATTAGCTGTGATTTGAAATCATTCAATTCGGTGACAGAACTGCACAATATGTCAATGCCCGCTCTCACTTTTAAACCAAATCCAATCATATCATGTGTGGAATTCCATCTCGTTGGACAGTCAAGAATGGCATTTAGATTTGATGGCACGCCAGCTGCTTCACAAGCAGACTGAAACTTCTTCTTGACTATCTCACTTCTTTTTATTTTACTGGAAATACTGCGTAACTTTGTTACAGATGTACGCGAGTCAGCAATATTTGGTGCAGATTCTTCATCTTCCTCATCCTCAGTTTCGTCTGCATAGTCTTCGTACTGCTGATCTTGCGCGTTAGTGTCAGACTCACAGTGTAATGCTAAGGTCTTTAATAAATCTTGTACACCAAGGTTTAAAATGTGAGCAAAGCACCGGAAATGTTGATTGTCTGAATCAAAGTGTGGCGGCAGCTGTTTGCCCAGTTCATACATAAATTTGGTATTTGCAGTTGCGTTGTCGACCGTGATACCTTGTATTTTATCAATTATGCCATATTCCAATAAACATTCATGGAAAATCGTTGCAATATCTTCCCCAGTATGTCGACCGCGTGATGGTATAAAATCAAGAACTACAGATTGATACTTCCATTCGTTGTCTATATAATGAATAGTAACCCCGTAGTAACTCCTACCAGCAATTGACGTCCACCCATCAATGGTAAAAGACATTTTAGATGATAATTGTTGAAGTCGTTCCTTGAGATTCAATTGGAGCTCTTCAAATCGCTCTTTGACTTTCCTTCTAAGTGTAGACCTTTTAGGAAACACCATATATTTATAGATATTTTTTCACCACCCAATCAACTGTAGCTGTCGTGATGTTGTCACTGCTGTTTTCCGACTTAAACAAAACAATAAATCTTGTATTATTATTTAAAACATACTAGGTTTGAGCGTATAAGAGGAGGAGGTTTGTTGTTGTTAAATCGAGAAAATCGTTAAATTGATATTTGTTATATTAAGGTTGCACTGTACTGTAATTTACCAAAATAAAGTACTTAGTTGTTACTGGCCGATTAAATGAAAATATGGGTGTTTATAAAAAATATTTAAGACGATAATTACATACTTAATATGTCGCACCCCTAGATGAAAACACCACTAACTCAAAAATACACTGATAGAAGGATTTTTTTGTACCTAATAAGATTTGTTACCAGTTAAGAAATGATTTGTTAGAGAGAAGACTCCTAATAAATATTTATTAGCAGTTAATAAATCATTTGTTAGCGGATATTTTTTACTGCCAACAAAATATTTATTAGTATGTAATAAATGATTTATTGACATATAAAAAATAATTTATTAATATTCAAAAAATCCCTTGAACATTACGTTCATTGTTCTAATTATTAAAATTACAGAGAATTAGAAATTTTGTGAAACGAATAAAGTTAAAATATAATAAATAATGAATTGATTAATAGTATATAATTCATTTTTTTATGACAACGGTATACATTTAAAATTAAAATAATCACTATTATAATCGATACGTTGGTATTCGTATACGAGTCAATAAATCAAATTTCTTTGAGATATTACATAAGAGCCATCTGACGATACATGAATTTTTAACGGTTTAAAATATTCATCGAAAATTGATAGGATAAAGTTTTCTGGATCGTTTGTTTTCGGTAATATTAATTGATAGCTTTTTATATGGGGATTGAGTCCAATAGTTACACATTTTTTGGAAGAAATATGAATAGTTTTGCCATCAGATATAATTGCAGTAATAAAACCAAATACATGATTATTCTCAGAGTCATTGGAAACGTGGAAGGCATACGATGGCTCATACAAAGCTACGCATGAGTGCCGCCATCTATCAACAATGACCACAAATAAAATATTTGTTAACCGTAAACAAATCTTATTTGGTGGAAATAAATAATTTTTTCAATACATTAAAGCTTTTTAACAGTAAAAAAATTTTTGTTTTAATAAAAAAGCGATTTAATTAATCCTAAAAAGTGTTGGTAACAGTAAAAAAATATTTCTTCCATCCAAAAAGATACCTTAAAAAGTTTGTAATAAATTGATTTATTACTCCCAAAAAAATCCTTCTATCAGTGTACTTACGTAAGTTAATGGCGTTTTTGAAAGTATCGCATGAATAGCTACGCGGAGTGAAAATTCTTTTAACTGTTAAATAAATATTCTTACCTGTCCACTTCTTCCAGCGGTTACTAAAAGCTTGTGATATCTCCACTGAATTTTGGTTTAACAGGAAGAAATATTTCTGATTCCTTTTTATGGAAAGATATTAGATGTTTCCTTAAGCCTGAAGTGTTTCTGTTTTTCATTTTTATTTCAATCTTTTTATGTTGGCACAATTTACAGAAGGCAGTTTGGGATGCATGAATTATTTCGAAAAATTCCTCAAATTTGCTTTTGGGTCTTTTAGATCTGTGACTCAAACTCTCGTTACTCGGACTAGAATAATTTGAATCTTCGTCACTCATATTAAATTGTACACGTGATACGTTTTTAGAAAACAACGAGAATTAGTAAAAACAATTATTAAGTTAGACTCGAAGCACAGCTCAATTGGAAATGACTGGAATTAAAATAATTCCTTTATTTATAGTACGTTTCCTTGCTTTCTACCGCGCCGCCTCGCCACGTGCCGGCTCTATGATAAGGATGCCGCCGCAAATCAAACAATAATATAAAGCGTGTAAAAAAATTCGAAATTACGGCCTGTCCGCACTGCGATATTTCACCGCACGTTTTTATTCCCGCAATTCTGTAACACAATGAATCTTATAGGAGTATCCGCACTGGCGGTTAAAAATTCGCGCGGAAAAAAAATCTGTGATTTGATGCAAATTGAACGCGATGCGGCGCGGATTATTTCCGCGCGAAAGTTTTGTACAGTATATAATATGTATGGCTATGGCCGCACTGCGAAATAAAATTCGCGCGTTTCGCTCAGTCGTGCACCGACGCTATTGGTTTATCGAATGATTTTGTAGTCATTCTGTAATATCCGAAAAACTTTTTACTGTATTTTCGCAGCTCTTGATATTTAATGTAGAAAAACATCATTTTAGATTACTAAAATGTCTCAGTAGATATAGTAGATTTATCATTTTAGACGTTTGTCTCAGTCGGGAACTGCATCAAACTGACAAAAATCGTACGAAATTTTATTCGCAGTGCGTAATAAGTACAATTTCGATCACGGAATATAATACGCGAGAATAAAAATCGCGCGGTGAAATATCGCAGTGCGGACAGGCCCTTATTTTGCATGAGTATACCTACACCCTATGGCGGCAATCAAATAGTGTCAAATGTTATGATTTCGGCGTGGCGGCAACGATTGTTTTAGATTTCAAAAGAAGCCGCCGGCGCGTGTATCATAACCATGTACTTCCGAAAAGCGGCAAATTTCTTTGAGAAGTAAGTACAAAACCTTTGATGCCGCATTATCAAAGTGCCGATGGTTAAAACATAACTATGCATGCACTCAGTTTGATTTTAATAATTTTTTTATTCGCTATGTTTATGGTATTAGTCGTAATGCGCATAGGTCCAGTTTTTCATATTCTTTGATACAGTTTTTTGCGTCTCATAGAATTCCTAAGCGTACCTACCTATACACCGAACTGTTACACCTAACTACTCAGTGAAATAGCGCTAAGTCCTAGCTGCAAGACGCAAGAGTCTTGCAGGCTATGTCTTGTTCTTGCTCAAGTCTTGCACGGTCAGTCTTGGTCTTGGTCTTGCTAAAAATACGCGGTCTTGTTCTTGGTCTTGGTCTTGCAAAAACGCAAGAACAAGACCAAGACTGCAAGACCAAGACTGAATTTGGGCAACACTAGTATTAAGTCGTATGAGGTCTAAGTCAACAGGAATTTTATTAATTCAACTAGCATTGATCAGATGATTCATTCATTCATGATGATTGATTCAGATGAACAAAAATCAAATTTTTAGGTTTTACATATTAGTATACTCTTACATTGCAGTTTTTGTATTTTTTCCCTAATGAGATATTTTCCCGCGGTAAAAAGTATCCTGTATGTTGACCCGGATAACCAGCTATCACCATATCAAATTTTATCAAAATTCCTCCAGTGGTTTTTCTGTGATGCGGTAACAGACAGACAGACAAAAATTCTAAAAACTATAGAAAGTCAAAATCGATCGAAGTCGGTGTGCTTTGCCTTGTATGGGCTGGCACCGATTTCGAAAATATTTGATTAGGTATGTATTTAATAGGTAGGCTTTAATTACTTAGCCAAAGCACACCGACTTCGAAAATATTTGATTAGGTATGTATAGTAAATGAAAACTACCAATCAGTTATTTTTTACTTTTTAGTGCTTTTGTTTGAAGTTGTTTTTATTTTTTTGTTAAAAAGTTTTTATGTTTGATTTGACAAGCCTAACACGTTAGAATTCTTACTTCTCGACCAGTGCACAGCAAGTAGGATCACTACAAACTGAGCCAAACGTGTCGTCGCGTCGCTAATTCTGTAATGAAATGTGAAACTTATTATAATAATGTTTAATAAAATGCATTTATCTACTATATTTATGTCAATCTTCCCATATTCATCCAACTGGAAAAACAACAAGAGCGTCCATTTATAATTTATCGTGTTTTTCTGTTATGTGAGAAATTTTACTTCACGCTCATAAATAAGTATAAGTAGTAGAAGTAAGTACAGTATGAAGTTATCATCTCAAGACCTACAAAAATTGAATAGTTTATTTGAAACCGAAAATACTCAAACGCTTTCTAAGAGATTACGTCACATGATAGAAAATTGAACTCCAGTAAAGAGACGCAATATAGAAATCGTACTCCCGTTTATTACATATTAGTATATGGCTTCTGGATTGGTTTGCGAAAATTATATTTGCAAATAGCTTTTGTCCATGGATTTGTTCTACTTGGCATATTCCGTCGATAAAAAGTATCCTTAAATCAAGATTCATTTAGTTTTTCGGAATACAAGCGCGGTTAAACAGATAGAATTGTAGTATTTACCTCTCGATGATAATTACGAGTAAGTCTCCTTATGGAGAAGTCCATGGCTTAGAGTCCTCAAAGCAATTAATTAAACTCTTCACTATATATATATATATATATATATGTATATGTAGTATATAATATATAATATATATATTTAAAAAAACATTAACATCTGTTATTAGTAGAATAAAATCTTTTTTTTTCATTCTTTAGCGGTTTAGAGAGAATAAAATCTTATTCAAGCGCCACATCCTTGTTGTGTGTGGAGTTTGTATACTAGTTGTAGACTCTTACCAGAATGCTGATCATTACACTAGAATAAGAGTTCATTCCTCTCAGTAGGTTACATAATGCATTAAGATACTGAGACCTTTCAGTAAGAATAATACATACCTGCCTAATATGTGTTTGCTAATCTATTATATTCGACAGTGGTTTTACATTATCGAAATAACATATATATAAGTTCCTCAATAGGAGGTTTCCCCACAAAAAGAAAAGGTTCTCCGCGCATCACTCAAAGTCAGTGGAAATGGAAAGAACTTGCTATTTTTAATCATATTGTAAACCTTCTCTGTACTTTGCTGAAACTGTTATTTAAAGATTTTCAATAGTCATTTTGTACACCTTATTTATATAAATGCGAAAGTTTGGATGTCTGGATGTTTGTTACTCAATCATGCTAGAACGGCTGAACGGATCTGGATGAATTTGGCTTTACTTTTTATCCCGGAAAAATGCCCGGTTCTCGTGGGAAACATTTATTTTATTTTTCACTAACGACGAACCCGAGCAAAGCGAGGGTGAGCCGCTAGTATAAAATATTTTGAACACAAAATAAAGTGCCATAATCATGAAAGTATTATGTGATAAAGTTTCGGCGAAGTTTCCTGACCGCCACGAGCTGTGAAGTGTGCTCGTTCGAGTGGCAAGTATCGATTTAGCGGAAGATGCTGCGGTTAGAGATTTCAATGTTGCTCATCAATTTGAACTCTGGTAAATCCCTTAGAGGTTATTTTAAAAGTATATGATGGCACTGCTATTTTACACGTGTCTGCTTGTTGATTGGTATAATCAACAAACAATATAAAAAAACACATTAAGAATATTCATTGGTGCGAATGTTTGTGAGTTATGTTTTTTGCCTATAATTGTTAACATACTCGATTGAGACTTAGAAAGTAACTTAGATACTAAATTGACAAGACGCTTATTTTTATCGATGTCCTTTCGATGTAAGTGCTGCCTCGGACAAAAACCCGTATGTAAGAAATCTATAAAATGTGCATTTCAAAAAGATGGCGCAAAAATATTATTAATTTTTATTTTAATTAGGTCCTTGTAAGTGTGTAGGTATATATATTATCATCTTCTTCTGTATCAGGTATAGCTGATTAGATTAGATCTCATAACCTTAAATACTGTGCTTAGGAAAGAAAAGACCGGGACATAAAGCTTTCAGAATTAAGCATTTTCATGCAAATAAAAGCGCAAATTCTTAGCTTCGGAATGACACTAATTCTTGCCAAAAACCGTATTTTCTCGATATTTTTCTAGATAAAATTGATTTTATCAACTATTTGTAATCCAGAAATTGCTACCGACTAATAAATGTAACATCTGAGAAAAAGCGGACGATAAAAGAGTTTTTAACATTTGTTACGTTGAAATTTATGAGAACCTAACTCGAAAAACTAAAGTAACTGAGGTAAGAAATGCTAAAGTTTTTTCATTACTTCTTTAAACTCATGTTTCAGAATCTAATAAAATTTGATGCTGGAAAATTTATTTAATCACTTAACCAAGATGAAAAAAGACGTCTAGACGTCTTTAACTCCTAGGAGTTAAACAGTATGAAATAACTTAACGTGCTTTTTCATTATTAATTTTGTCTAATCGGATATTTTCGTAGTCGTTAGGTACAAAAATGAACAATAGTTTTATATAATATGAATAAAGCGCATTCACTCTATTTATAGCTAAAATGAATCGATTTATGATATACTCTAAAGGCTCACCTTCGCATCGCTTGGGTTCGCCTTTAGAAAAGCAAAAACAGATCTATCCCACGGGAACCATTCATTTTATCGGAATAAAAAGTAACCTGTTGTTTGACTGGCAATATAAGGTATCAGTGTGCCAAATTTTACTAAATTAGGTGCATAAAATGTTGTGTACTGAGCCGTATAAGTTACTATAGTTTTTTAACTATCTAACGGGAACTTTTTAATTTTCCGGGATGAAAAGTATCTGAAATGTATACCGCGGATGTAAGGTATCACCATGCAAAATTTCATTTAAATCAGTCTAGCAGTTTCGGAGATTAGCCTGTACAAACAGACAAACAGGCAGAGAAACAAAATAATAAAAAAAAACAAGATTTGTTCTATTTCTCTTTGTACAAATGTCTATATGTTCTATCGCCAAATTCAAAAAAAATGTTAAAGAACGTTTGTGTGCTAAAGGCTATTATACAATAAATGATTTTATAGAAGATGGCACACCTTGGGAATGAAATGATCACCTCCAGGCTACTTCACTTCACATCACTACTACTTGATAGATATATTGTAAATTATAATTTTACTTTAAAAAAAGGTAATTAGTCCCGCTGAGTTTCTTTCGCCAGTTCTTCTCAGGTCTGAGGCTTCTTCTTTCCGAACTGGTAGTAGACTCATGACGTTCAGTAAAAAAATGTAATAATTTAATGCTGAATAAAATATTTTGATTTTGATAGACATCCCCCTGACTCGGTTTTTAGCATTTTTTTCTATATACGGACATTCGACCTCTACTGTTTTATTATATTTATACTCGTATGTAGATTAACACGTGTATATTGAAATGTATAAAATAATTTTATTTTAGAGTAATTATCGTGAGGAATGAGAAAATACATAATATTTTTTTTTTATTTAGTTTCAAACATACGCACCATATTGAACTCTTGTTTCTATTAACCTTATCTTCAACGTCCAGCTGAACAAACTTTTTAAAACTATATATTATTTCTCTTAAAGCTGTAGGTCACGTAATCACTCGTGGGTGTAAAGTTAACCTGTATATAATAAAAGCTTTAAAAAGCTTCTTTGTTTATTTATTTTTTAATACTTACAAAAATGGGCAAATAGGTTAAAGCTAAGAATAACAAATGATCTGGACAAAAATGAATTTGAAAATTTTAAAAATATTTTCACCGTAGTCTCCTCTCGTTGGCCGAGGCAGGCATGTACAGTTCTGAATACAAGCCCTGTTGAGCCTAACATTGGGTTTTTCTCCCAAGAAATTGTCAGAAACAGCTCAGTGAGGACACGTTTGGCTCAGTTTATAGTGACGGTCACGGGTTCGAGTCCCGCTGGGGGCATTCATTTGTGTGATGAGCACGAATGTTTGTAATCCAGTCATGGCTATATTTATAATATGTATGTATTTCAAGATATATATGTGTAGTGTATCAAATGGCCAAATTAGAACAATTAATTCCTTTGCGTTTTTAAGTGACATAGATGATTCAGTTATGTTATACGAGATTAAAAATTAATGAGCTTTCTGATAGAAACTAAGCTAAAACAGATTGCTAACATTCTATATAATAATAACACCTAAGCAATTTCTGCGCTTGTCTCAAAACACGAGGATTACTCTATTATTCCAAAAGCTGTATGCAAATAGAATTCGGAGCTTTAAATGCAATTTGAACTTATAGAAGTTAAATCACATTTATTTTAAAATGTATTTTAACTCGAAGTTTTAAAATAAGTAAAGGAAATGAAAATTTATTTATTTTGTGTAATATATTAGCTGTATTTCATATTAACCCAATTTTACTTAAATAGAGATAAAATAGAAAGACAAAATTCACTATGTATAGCGAGAATAAGTATTTTTAGCTTTGATTCCTTATTCAAAGGAAGGACGTTGGTTAGTTTCGTATTAGTTTCGTGTTTATTAACTATGTTCATCGATTTTCTTTTGTAGGGATCACGTAAAATAAATATGCTATTTTCTTACTGTAACACGCAAGAAAAACCGTGGGACTTTATCAGTATAGTGGCAGGTGGAAGGATATGTTTTTATTTATTACCTTATAATATAACTGTAGTGTTGAGGATAACATCAAATTATGTATAATGATACTAGCGACTCACACTCGCTTCACTCGGATTCGTTCCTAGCTTCCTTCCCAATACAAAATTTCATCCCCATTTTCATGTCCTTAAGTGGTGATTTCCGGGATAAAAAGTATCCTATGTCCTTTCCAGGGTCTCAAACTATCTTCTTACCAAATTTCATCTAAATCGGTTCAGTAGATCCAGAGATTACCCTATTCAACGTCACAAACTCACAAACTTTACCTCTTTATAATATTAGTATAGATAATATGGGTAATGTGGTATTCGTAGTCAGCTGTTTAGTTCAATAAACGCTATCACCCCACTACTAGCGAATTACCCCTGCTTCGCGGGGGTGCATCCAGAGGTACCTTTTAAATAGATAAAAATAGTAATTGCGAGTGTATCTTAGGAGATAGACATATGTTATTACGGACTTATCTGTAAGCCATTTGAAGACATACAATTTTCTAGTACATTGCGTTGATGCATCTCTTCAGGTGTAGCCAGTGTTAGCCATATAATTTTCTAAGGACGACTCGACGGAACCAATTATTGTGTTTTCCAGCGGGAATGATTTTTTTTCCTGAAGCAAAAGATATGTCAAATTCTTATTCGAGTAATAAGTTACACCACTATAGAAAATTTAATTATTGGTACAGATATCGGTTCAATATTTTTAACAGAAAATTCACACAGATATACAGACAAACGGACATACAAAAAACAGACAAAAAAATTATATCTTTATTGTTTTAGGGTTTATATTCTGTACATAATACGTAACAGTCATTGTTTTCTTAATAAATATATTTTATGTAAAGATTACTCTGTGTTGCTATTTTATTATATGCATTGATGTTGTACCTATATATATATATATATATATATATATATATATATATATATATATATATATATATATATATATATATATATATATATATATAATATTATATAACTATGGTGTTTACAGATCTGTATTTGTATATATTTATTTAAAAAAATACTTTGATGCAAAGTCGGAATTTACGTAGTCGCAAGAAGATCTCGAGTAGATTTGACCCGTACAATCCTAGCGCTACGAGAGCTTCTTTGTTGTGTTTTTACACCATCTTACGTTGCGAACATAAAATAAGCTTGGTTTTTAACTATATTAATATAGCAGAAGTGGGTTAATGAATTTCCATTAAAATGTGTAGTATTTCTCACTCCTACTCGAAAGCTCATCTGTGTCTTTAAAATGTTGATATAAATAGATGAATTGGACATTTTTATATCTTTATGGGATGTATTCAGCCCTTTATAACGTCCCACAGCTGGGCAGTGGCCTCTCCTCAGTTACGAGGGGGATCAGGCCATAGTCCACCACGCTAAATAACAATTTACTGACTTTAGAATGGGCTATTTCATTGCTACTATGCATAGTTTGATTTAAAAATTCATTTTGTTAAGAAAAAAATATTATAGTACTTAATAATATATTCATCAATGCTTCAATTCAATACAGTTATATTATTTTTATTCAGCGTTAAATTATTTTACGATATTTTACTGAACCTCATGAATGCTTCACTAGTTCGAAAAGAAAAAGTCTCAATTCTGAGAAGAATTTTTTTTTTCGTCTTTATAAAATTATAAATTACAACAATTCTCTAATATTTATATAGCCTAAACTGAAGCCTTTTGTAAAATATAATATTTATAAAGAAATTTTGTAGTGACACAACTTGTTGTGCCAGTGGTCGCACGTTCGAGTCATGCTGGGGGCATTCACTTGTGTGATGAGCACAAACGTTTGTACTCTAGTCATGGGTGCTTAGATTTATAATATATATGTATTTAAAGTCAAGTGCGGGTTTGTGGATTAAACAATATGTCTTTCGAAAGACTTGCTGGGTTCTCTCAGACATGCAGGTTTCCTCACGATGTTTTTCTTCACCGTAAGTCAAGTGGTAATCATGTTGGAAATAATTCGCACATGAAAATATCAGAGGTGCGAGACTCGGGTTTTGACCCGCTTCATTCGGTTTAGCAAGCGAGCGCGTTACCACTGGACTACCACTGCCTAACCAAGTAATTTTGAGAAGTAAAATACTTTTCAAATAGGGAAAATGTCTTTGAAATTATTGAGCCGCACATTTTAAATTAAATTCTAAATTAAATTGTTTCTTTGATCATTTACAGGACAAAAACGAAGAAACAGTCCTAAAAGTTCTTTTTCATGCAAGTCGACTAATTCATATTTTTATTTATTATACAGTATATACATACATATAAAATGGACGTTTGTATGTATTAAGCTTTATTTATATAATGGAGTAAAAAAAAAATCCTTTTTTTTATGCTCGTTTGGTACGTAATTGTACATACATATTTACTCGTATAAAATGAAAACAAAAACATGATATATCAATCAGTTCCCACCCGAATTTTACTTAAACTTAGTGAACTGTAACAGTGTGAAATAGTAACAAACACAAAAATGATAACCTTAAACTATACATATAATAAAATTCTAAGCCGAATCTGTACATTAAACATTTTTTGGAAAATCTTACTGAAACAAACATTATTATCGATACAGAGGCCGAATCTATAGTTTTTAGAATTTCTGTCTGTCTGTCTGTCTTTTACCGCATCACAGAAAAATCACTGGAGGGATTTTGATGAAATTTGGTATGTAAAATATCTCATTTCTGAGAAGAAATACAAATACTGCAATCTGAGAGTATACTAATATGTAAAACCTAAGAATTTGGTTTTTGGTTATCTAAACGCGGGCGGAGCCGCGGGCAATGCTAGTATGTAATAAAGTATGTATCCTTTTTTTAATGTTACGAAATGCATTTATGTCTACTACCTGAATATATAGGGGCTTATATTGGAGTCTTACCGGTTAGAAGGACAAGTACTACCTTTTTTTTTTTTAACGTTAGGAAATGCATTTACGCACGAGGTGTGGGACTCACCGGCAAAGCCAGTACTACCCACTAAAACCCAACAAAGCCTTCCCCCGTCTTAATTGGGCGTCGCAGGATCGCTTACGCATTCAACTACGACGCCCGGACGGCAGTTCTGCCGAAGCAGACCACAACAACCACGGGGTTGCTCCAAGGTCCACTCTGCTATCAGAGAAGTACCAGGAGCAACCCGCATGGTACACCGCCCTCCGAAGAGGGCCACCTCCCACCGCCCACCGAAGTGGGCCACCTCCCTGTGCGTTTCTTGGCTTCGCGCCCGGTTGGGTTGCCGGGCACTACTGAGCCCCCCCACCACGACAAGGTGAACGCACGTTGGGGGGGCTTAACTAAATCTCAAGGAACTTACGCAAACAGCGTAAGCTTAGTATAAGAATATATGAAATATTATAATAAATTGACGATACCTTTGGCTCAGTTTGTAGTGTGCCTCGCTGCCAGTGGTCGCGAGTTCGAGTCCCTCTGGGGGCATTCATTATGTGATGAGCATGATTTCATGATTTGCTTAAAAATATTGTTGTTGACGACACGCTGGCTCAGTTTGTAGTGACACTACTTGTTGTACCAACGGTCGCGGGTTCGAGTCCCGCTGGGGGCATTCATTGTGTGATGAGCGCGAATGTTTGCACTCCAGTCATGGGTGTTTATATTTATAATATGTATGTATTTAAAGTTATATATGTGTAGTGTATTAACTATCTGGTATCCATAACAAAAGTCTCGTAGCTTATTATGAAACTAGATGTATGCTGTGTGTTAATATCTCAATATACTTATTTATTTCTCCTGATACAGGCAAATCATTTGTTTAAAAGGGGATCTCAACCACAAAATTTGAAAAAACTACAATCTCTTTATGCAAATAAAATATTATTATTATTTAAAGGTTAAAAGAGATAAAAAAATAAGAATTCTCACGTGATTTTTCTTTACAAAAGATTTTAACTAAATTCATTACTCACAGTGTAGTTTATGTACATACCTATTTATATGTATAAAAATGGTCAAAATTCGATAACAAACAATACTAGCTAATATACCTACAGCCAAGTTGCCTCTGTGTGACGACACCCTACAAAGATTAATTTTAGAGATATCTCTCTTTATACAGCTTCAGAACCTACTTTTTCTCCTTCATTAAACTGATATTGAATTTATTGACTCGATATTATAACAAAGGAACAGATGGCGACTCATTTATAATTTTATTCTGTAATAATTATTTTTTTGTTAAGTTAATATTAATGGAATTGCTTATCAATAAGTTAAATTAGTAAAGTATAAGTTAATGTTAGGATTTTGGGTTGTCACTTGTTATAGACACGGCAGTAACTTGTGTACCGGTCAGTCGCCATAATCGATCGGTCCTCACAACTGGAGTGATTAGACGCAGGTTCGATTTCTTATAAGTCTTTCGAGAATGCAGACTGTAATAAAGAATTTCTTGAGAGAAAACTTAAAACAATTTTAACCTGACTGATCCGGGGCTCGAAGCCAACAAGAACTCCAGTTGTACAGACCTTCGAGACGTTATAAGAATATATTGAATATCAAAATAATATGAAAGGAATTTATTCGAACCGCTTCAGAGGATCACGGGCGTATCACAGGGGATTCTACCACAGCTATAGCAATATTACATATTGTAAGTATAAGTCTGGGGGTTCCACAGACGTGCAAGAATATATTGTTACGAGCAAGGGTTCTAGGAGCGGAAATTAAAACACGTCCTTTGCATTATAGATGTTTAAGTATTTTAATGACAAGTACTGTATATATATATATATATATATATATATATATATATATATATATATATATATATATATATATATATAGCTTATAGTCTAGTGTCTGAGCACTATTTTACAACCAAAAGCCACTTTATTTCACTTTACCAATTTTCTTATTTCTTATCGATCTTCACTTAACTTGAACTGATATGAATCTGAAAAAGAACAGTTCTATTAATGTCAATTCGTTTCTGGATAATATTTTGTCTCTCTCACTCACGACAATTTACTATCATTTAATTTGCTAATTTTGTCGATGATTGCCATTAGTTAACAACTGTCTTGGCATCTATTCTGTAGCATAGTTAGGAGGAGCAGGCGTGCTGTTTTGATGTTAAGACTTTCTGTTGTGTAACAATATAAAGCAGACGAATTTTCTTATAAGATTTTGTAGCCGTTATGTCCGTCTGTCACATTCGTTTTACTTGGGAACTATATTGAATATTTAGATTGAAGGAGTCTTATGTAAACTGCTAGACACAATCGTAGTCAAATGATTTAAAATAGTAAAATAAAGATGCCACTCCATGTTAAGGGTGAAAAACTGAAGTACACATAAGCTTGTGGGGTATTTTTGGATAAATCTTCAAAAATTTTACAAATGCGAACCACTAAATTATTAATTATTCTTTTATTTTATTAGTTTACTTTATACGACTACTCAATTTTGTTTACATTTCATTTAATTTTATTGTACTTTTTTAATTATTTATTATTCTAATTAATTTAATTTGTTACCATTGTATGATATTTATGATTATTTTCGTTTTGCGTTATTTGTTTTTGTGTAATAAGAACGTAATCAAATAAGTTTATGAGTACCTAAACTTAACTTTAATTAATTATTTTTTTACTTTTATCTAATATTGTGCAATGTGCATGCTGTGATCGTCTGTAAGTGGAAAAGCATTTAATCAACGTACTAATAGCATATTTGAAATTATCATGTAATCATGTATTTTTGTTGACGATCCTAAATAAATAAATCGCTGAACAATTCACGAGGGTTAACTCGATAGGTATTAAAGCCCTCGACCCCCTTGGCCTCTTTTGATCCATCACTCATGTTTCAATGTCCTATATGGGTCGCCCTTAAAAATAATTACAAAAATCGATTTGTAATTAACGAATATACCTATCGATTTGTAATTAACAATTATATATATCGATTTGTAATTAACGAATATATGTATCGCGTAAAGCAAAAAAAAAACGTACTACATTTTCCTTGAAGCCAATAATTGCTGAATAATATGCTTCTAAGTCGTAAACTGTGTTTTATTTTAATTGATCAAGTGAAATCAACTTATATCATTTTTTCGTTCTATTTTCTTTCGTACAAAAGGACATTATGACCATGACATGACCCCATTAGCTGTTATCGACTAAACAGAATATGGCGTCCTGGGATGGCCTAAATAAAGGTTTGCCATAGCTATTCGTTGACGTTATGCTAGTCGTTGTAAATATTTGTTTCTAATAAGTCCTTCGATTATAAGAACAATAATAATCAATCTTACAGAGTGGCAACGTCAAAAGAAATCTTAATATAAAGTTTATACAAGAAACTTATACTTCAAGTTGTTTTAAGGCAAACTGAAGCAAGCAAGCAAACTAAGCAAAGAAAAAAAGATTTCTATTCAAAGTAATTGCAAAAAATTATGTTTAATGAAGTACATAATATACATGGTGAAACAAAAGATGGACGTAGAAGAAAAATCTTTAATATTGAAGATATCAAGTTTCGCTCAAAGAAAACATTCCTATGTTTAAGAAAAATTAAAACGGCATTTAAATATTAAAAAAAAAAAGCTTAACTGAGCCGGTAGTTAGGATCCAGATAAAACTAGAAAAAAGTACCTACAACCTCACTATTTTATCGCCATTGTATATAACTTTAAAGCCTACTAGCATTGCCCGCGGCTCCGCCCGCGTTCAGATGGCCAAAATCCAAATTCTTAGGTTTTACATATTAGTATACTCTTACAGTGCAGTTTTGTATTTTTCTCAAAAATGAGATATTCTCTCGCGGTAAAAAGTATGCCATATGTTGACCAAGATAACCAACTATCATCATGCCAAAATTCATCAAAATCTGTCCAGTAGTTTTCTCGTGATGCAATAACAGACAGACAGACAAAAATTCTAAAAACTATAGATTCGGACTCTGTATCGATAATAATGTCTATTTCAATAACATTTTCCAAAAAATATTTAATGTACAGATTTGACTTAGTTACAATTTTATTATATGTATAGATTTATTATATGTATAGATATCATCTTCTTGTCTTCCATTCCGTAGTTATCATTTCAATTAAAAGCTGTACTTATGTAAGTTTTAAACGTCGTTTTTAATTTAACCACGATGATGGCCCTTGCTTTAAGTGACTTTTCATATTGAGAATCTTAAGCTCAAGTATCTCGAGGGGGTTTACTAGATCGGTTCATATTAAATTTAGTCCATATATTGTTCTCAGAAAAAACCTAAATACATAATATAAAAGGTCACATTCATTCCATTTATATATATCTGTAAATCTGATGATTTATACATAATAATATCTGTGGATCTGAAGATCTATAGATGACGCGCACAAATGTAAAAAAATATAGTTTTTTTAATTGTTTTTTTTTTGTGTCGTCGCACGTACATATGTGGACACAAAGGTACATAATATGTACATATATACACACATGATTTTTTTTCAAGTGAACGTGGATGGCTGAAATCGTATAGGTAACAGTTCCCTGTTCCCAAGCTCAAAGGAGTACCCATGTCGGACATAAGGATTACATCAGGACTGTCATAAGCTACTTTTATCCCACATAGACAGCTAAAAGAATTGCGGTAATTTTTTTTATTGAATACAAATTTAAAACTAGCGAATTCGAAGCGTAGGCAGGCGTCCCACAAGGTGGACCGACGACTTGGCCAAAGTCGTTGAAGCCATCACAAGACCGGTTGTCGTGGATCTTTGGAGGACGCCTGTGTCCAGCAGTGGACGTGTATGGGCTAAGACGATGATAAGATTAGCTGCTTTAAATTTAAAGCGTTAGCTTAAAGATTAATTAGAATTAAGATTAATTTTTTTTTATTGAATTTTATTAACTAATTTATTAATTATTTTATTAACTATTTTTTTTTAATAAAATTAAGATTAATATTGCTATATATAATTTAATAGTGATTGCTAACAGACGCGATAAACTTGTATCATCACGATACCGACGGGTACGGAAAAGGAAAAGAGGAAAGTTAGCTCTCTTTATCTATTCCGTCGGAGAATATTATGCAGCTATAAATATAGTATATATGTATGTACACATATAAGTATGTATATACATACAGCATTATAATGGGTCAAAGTTGTATTTTAATTATTGGAAACTACGTTTTGTTCGTGGATTCGTCCGCGAGGCATATATTCTTATAACGTACCTATTTTTGATTGAGATTGAGATATAATATTACACAGGAAGTGAAAAATAATAAAAATAGTACTGAATAATATGTGTTAAATAAAATGTAAAATAACTTTTGAACTTGGTAAAAATATTGTGAAAAAAATCTTAAAACTATCCTACTCCTGATACTCTATTAAATTCATCTCATTCTCGCGTAGACTACTTTTCTGAAGCATCACTTCTACTATGTGAGAGAATTGCGCGCGCGCACACATAACACACGCACACTTTTAATTTTTTTTTAGTGGCTTACTTAGACTTGTCATCAGGCGCAATACATTCTGCCAGTGTCAAGTATCGTGAGGAAGACACGAATGAGTTTGAGCGGTTTGTTTAGAGTTTTAACGTGGAATTAAAATTTTTTACGTACACATTACCTACTAGATACAAAAACCCATGTATTTCTCCATGAAATTTAGAAATCCACTTCTGTAAATCTAAACTATTGTTAGCAAAGCAATTTTAACTCCACGATATTTAATAACCGCAAGTTATGTTAATATGTTATGTTAACTCGGTTATGTAATCATGTGAAAACGTGTGCCGTCAACAATGTATGCCGCAAAACTCTTTATGTATTTAAATACTAACTGTAATTAGACTCGTAGGCTATTTAAAATACTAAGTAGGTACTATAATAATATGGAAATATCTATACCTAATATAGCAATTTAGATTGTTCGCAGATTTCGTTTCACTACCTATAAAGTGTTCGCCCGTGTTCGTAATTGATCATTATTGAAAATTTGAGGAAAATATATATGAACTAGCATTGCCCGCGGCTCCGCCCGCGTTTGGATTACCAAAAACCAAATTCTTAGATTTTATATATTAGTATACTCTCACATTGCAGTTTTTGTATTTTTTCTCAAAAATGATATATTTTCTCGCGGTATAGTATCCTATATGTTGACCCAGATAACCAGCTATCATCATACCAAATTTTATCAAAATTCCTCCAGTGGTTTTTCCGTGATGCGGAAACAGACAGACAGACAGACAGACAGACAAACAAAAATTATAAAAACTACAGATTCCTCAATGTTTGTTTGTACTTCATCTAGATAACGATAATATTTATTTAAAGAGCTTTTACAGCAACGAAAGTTGGTTACTAAATCTACACAAATCCTTTTGAAATGACATTAAAAATTAAAATAAATAACATACAATGAAAGTGTTTCTACATATTATTTTTAAAGATTTTTATACGAGTATGTAATGTAATCTATAAAGCTGCTACTTTTCAAAACTTCGCGGATAATTATAAAAATAGTAATTTAGCGAAAGCTTAGCTAATCTTAGCGTGTTATATGCATATGAGGAAATTTGATAAGTGGAGCGCGAAGTTAAAATGGTTGTGACAATGACCCGCGAGTCGCGTGCTCGACCGCGCGGGTACGTACTCTCAATAACTTTTTATTTTCGAAATAACCGTTACACCTATTTACACTATAGGTATTATTGTTAGTATTGTATTTCCACAATTTTGTAAACTAAAATAAAGCAAAATATAGAAATTACTTAAAAATAATATTTCTTTTAGTACACATATTTTAATTTTTACTAATTTTAGGTTCTGTATCTATAATAAAGTGCATGACGCAAATATTACATCAGAATTCTCATAAAGATATTTGCAGTTCAATTCATGCAATAGTAGAGGTTAATTTTAATGCGTATGCCGTTTCTGCTCTAGAAATTGACTGTTAGTTCTACTGCCCTTAAATACTTTATTACGTTATAATTCTGATATTGTGTTTAATAATTAAAATAACACCTATATTTCGTATTAAAATCTAACATTGAGCTTAGCACTTAGTCGGTGTTAAATTTACCATACTAATTTATTGATTTTGAATGGTTGTGAAAGAAACAGCCTGTTTTTGATATAAACTTAGGCCAGAGTAACAAGTAGTTACAAGTTGGTGATATTTATAATATGTATATAATTAAAGTTATATATGTATGTATGTAGTGTATGATCTATCTGGTATCTATAACACAAGGCTCGTAGCTTACTATGGAACTAGATGGTGCTGTCAGCTGTGTATTAATGCCCTTATTTAACAATGCAAAAACATATTTTAATAATTCAGTTCCTACACAATAGTATCAATTTTGTTGCTTCGTAACTTTCAAGATATTCGAAATTAGGTATTCTTTGTGCGTCTCAATTTCGTTTCGAGTTAGGGAAATATCTAGAACTATATTAAAGAGATTTTCTTCCAAGATTTGATGAAAAATTGTAATTTTTATATTTAAGGGACAGTAATAATCTATACGGATTTGAATTGAATTGTTTGTTTGTAATGTCAAAATAACAGCTTCTTAATAAATGCATATGAAGTTATATACCTACGGTACATATAAGAAAGATACAATTTTTAAAAACTCTGTCTGTCAGTCCGTTTGTTCCGGCTTATTTCCGAAACCACTGGACCGATTTTAACGGGACTTTCACTGGCAGATAGCTGTTGTTATAAGGAGTAACTCAGGCTATTTTTATCTTAGAAAAAGAATTAGGGTTCCGCTAAAAAAACGTACATAGGCACGCACCCGAGCGAAAGTAGGGTAAGTCGCTAGTGTAAAATAAACACAGAAAAAAAGTAATAATAAAATGAATGAATGCGTGTCTTTCTACTTTAAGCTATAAAGGATAAGCGGTATCATATTATTTACAAAGTAAATATTTATTTCCTTTATAATTTATCTTAAAATCTTCATTTCCAATAGGCACATGGAAGACATGTTTCTATTCTGAATAAAAAATATGTCTGACTTTGATTGATATTGGCCCCGCCAGTGTGCGTCTGACGGAGACGAGAGTGTAATTAGAACGTCACCAGAGACATTGTTCATTAAAATGTACGGAAAGTATTAGAAAAAGGAAACGAAGAGGAAAATCGATAATAGAAAAAAGAAATTAACTATTTCGCTGTATAATATAACGATATTTGTGCACAGTCTATTTTTTTAACTGCCTCGTTGAATGTCACTGTTTTTAGTCCTAAAAAGAACCAGTTAGAAATACTATATTGTGATTGTATTCAGCCCTTTTTGACGTCCCACTGCTGGGCACGGGCCTCCTTATACGAGGGGGATCAGGCCGTAGTCCACCACGCTGACCAAGTACGGGTTGGCGGACTTCACATGTCTTTCGAAAACTTGCTAGGTTTTCTAAGACATGCAGGTTTCCTCACGATGTTTTCCTTCACCGTAAGGCAAGTGGTAATCATGTTAGAAAATGATTCGCACATGAAAATATCAGAGGTGCGAGACCCGGGATTTGAACCCGCTTCACTCGGTTTCCCAAGCGAGCGCACTACCACTGGGCTACCACTGCCTGTGAAATACTATATGGGTATTATAAATTATATTTCTTTATTTAACACTAGAGGCTCTCCCTCGCTTCACTCGGGTTCGCCTCTAGGAAAAAAAAGCAAACCTATCCCACGGTAACTGTACTTTTTTCTGGAATAAAAAGTAGCCTATGTTCATTCATTCGTTCTGGCGTGAAAGAGTAACAAACATCCATTCTCACAAACTTTCACATTTATAATATTAATACGGACTGTATACAAATGAAAGTTTCAAAATTTTAAAATGGATACCTACAGGATGTGATACTACACATTTTAAGTGATACATACCGTGTAGGTACTAATTAGGTATATAGGTATAACGAATTTTAAGAAGACTTCCGTCATATTTTTTATATTTAGACTGTATATAAAAATATTTGTGTAGATGAATAAAATTAGTAACAGATTTGGCGTTCATCCAAAATGCAATTCACGTTTATAATGATATATTGTAACTGTGACCTTTTTGAACCCCTGCTACAGCTTGTCACGCGAACTCTCGCTCGAGTTACGTTTTAGCATAGATTTCTCAGAGATGAGATATTTTCCCGCTATAAAAAAACATCCTATATGTTGACCCGGATAACCAGCTATTATCATACCAAATTTCATAAAAATCTGTTCAGTGGTTTACTCGTAATGCGTTCCCAGATAAACAGACAGACAAAAATTTTAAAAACTATGAATTCGGCCTCTGTATCGATAATGAAGACTATTTTTCAATAAGATTTCCCAAAAAATATAATGTACTAGTCCGACTCAGAATTTTATTACATGTAAGTATAGATTAACAAAATCTAGAGCATACTAATTTTCATTATAATTTGAGATTTAATTTAATATGAGACTTGTTTCAGTTAAAATTATTATTGAGCGAATAGTAAAAATATTAAAACAAATATATCTAAAATTAGAATAAACTCTTTTCGTTTTTTTTTTAATTATTACTTGTTCATATGATCAAATATCAAAGGTGATTCCATATACATTTCAACTAATTTCAAAGGGGGAACGAGTGAGAATATCTATTCAGATTTTTGAGACTTCAGAACCTTTTTTTTGAGACGTCTAAAACCTTAGAATTTTTAAGATGTCTAAAATTTAGTCTCTCCCGTCCTAGTGATCATGTTTGCTGTAAAGCATTCGAAATTCAGTAACAAAAATATAAAATACTAGCATTGCCCGGGGCTTCGCTCGCATTCAGATGACCAAAAACCTAATTCTTAGGTTTTACAGATTAGTCTACTCTCACATTGCAGTTTTTGCATTTTTTCTCAGAAATGAGGTATTTTCCCGCGGTAAAAATTATCCTATATGTTGACCCGGATAACCAGCTATCACCATACCAAATTTCATCAAAATCCCTTAAGTGGTTTTTCTGTGATGCGGTAACAGACAGACAGACAGACAAAAAGTCTAAATGCTATAGATTTGGCCTCTGTATAGATAATAATATCTATTTCAATAAATTTTCCAAAAAATATTTAATGTACAGATTCGAATTAGTTAGAATTTTATTATATGTATAGAAGATCGTGACAAAATCCGAAAAGAATGTTTGATTTAAAATAAAGAAAATGATGCTAAATACATTTAATTACCTATTAGTACGTGACATAATAGCACCGATAATAACAAATATGGAACCCTAAAAACCAAATAATGCAAGTATATAAGTAGGTATATATATATATATATATATATATATATATATATATATATATATATATATATATATATATATATATATATATATATATGGCAAAACCTTTTATGCTTGTTGCTAACGTGGGCGGCTCCACTGCAAATATGATATAACTACATCAGTACAATCAATATAACTACTTGTGTGTAGGTGGAATACTTGCAGAGTTTGCGATCTGAGAGGATAATATAATAATAACTTTTTTCACTATCCGAATATTAGTCCCACTGAGTTTCTTTCGCCACTTCTTCTCAGGTCTGAGGCTTCTTCTTTCGGAACTGGTAGTAGACTCATGACGTTCAGTAAAAAATTGTAACAATTTAATGCTGAATAAAAGATTTTGAATTTGAATATTTGGTGTTATAAAATGTGCTTAGTTTATGAACTACATATATGTATGTACGTTTATAAAATACATTTTGAATGATATTTTACTCAATTTTACCGAGGTTTTAAGTCATATTGATCTAACATATAGGCGGCTAAAGTCGAGAAATTAGTCCTTAATCGTTATAAATTATTATACCTCTTTTTCAATAGGATGCATCGATCAAAAAAGTACACAATCCCATGCAAAGGTTGTCTTAAAACTGTCACCAATTGTGTTTAGGTAATTATTCTACTTGAAATAAATATACCAAAATGTAAATTGAACCTTAAACGCAATGTTTAAAGTTGTTTTAACTTTTTTTTTTTTTTTTTAAATTACAAGCGCGCTCAAATTTTAGAAATAAGCGCTCATTCGGTGAGGACATTTTTTTTTGTCGCTGACTGTGTATCTAGTAATTTTTTTGATTGATGATAGGATCGGTATATATTTCATAAGTTTTCATGAACATTTCACATAATAAAAAAGATAATATATTTTTTCAACTTATAGTAGGTACGATCTTAGTACGATCTTAGTGCCCTACCCTTGTTGGTCGTCTAAAGTTTCCCGTTTTGACTCCACGTTTCAGTAAGTAGTATGAAGACTAATCGAGCTTAAATTATTATAAACCTATTAAATAAAAATTTTGGCTGTTTGTGAAATCATAGAAATTATTTGTTGAAATACGACTCACGTTTAAATGTCTTATTTGTACGGTACTGCCCCTGACAAAGTGGTTTAAATGGAAAGAGTTTTTACAAAAAAAAATAACAAAATATAACCACCATTTAAAAAAAGTCTCAGAATGAGTTAAAATTATTTTAAATATCAGAAACATTCCAGCTCAATGTTTATAAAACATTCAAATTAAAATGTGAGCTCTTTGTAATTCAGTCGTAGGCGGCTGCGAGCTGTACTTGGCGTAGGCATGACGTAGGCGTTTTGCTACGTAGTAATGCTGCGACGGGGAAAAACGGGGAGGTTTTTTGTGGGTAGTGCTGGCTTTGCTGGTGAGTTCCACATATCCACCCGCATGTACGCAGGTGGTATGCGTTTTATTACACAGGTCTTGGACTAAAACAATATGACTGGGATGAAAAGCTTCGTTTTATTTAAAAAACCAATAAGTTTGTTTTATTTTAAACACATTATTATATAGGTTTAGGAAAAACTATATAATTCTTTTTCGCTTTTTTACGCCATAACAGTACTAAATAAGTATCTGATAAGTAGCTTTAGTCTAGGAGTATTGAGTACCGACAACTCCAGCGGTGCCAATGATGAGACCTGAGATGTAAGGGATAAAGAAAATAGTAGGTTAAGTGGTTTAGTTTTATGATTTCACCTATCGAATGAAAGGCAACGGTGCTGGTATATTTTGTGAGATGTTACTTCCCTGACTGTAGCATCATATTACTAACACAAATGACACAAAAACGTTGAGTGTAAAACACCATTTTATTTAAAGTTGTCTACAAATGCTTTTGAAAATGTGTCTTATTAAACTTTAAAACATTTCATGCCATTTATCAATCCATTCCACTTTACCTACTTTGCTGTACAACATGGCTTCTTACAAACTTACTTCATGTGAGTAATGAACTTACGACCCTTGATTTTGTATTTCAACTTTATAAAAGCTTACAAAGTTTGCTTTGAACAAAATATTAATTGCCAACTTTATAATATTTCCTTTAATATTAACCCAATTCAAAATACAACTAATATAATTTAAAGAATGGACAAAATGATATAGAAACAATAGAATCAAATGGCTTTTAAATAAATGGTTATGGGAGACGTGATAGTGCAATTATTGCTACAAATGCAATTTACTGGACAGTTTTATTGTAAATCGAAGTAATGGAATGAACAGATGAAACAAATAAAATAGAACATTCTCTTCTGGTCGATCGGTGAAACTATATTAAAATAAATAACTTTAAATGCTTCGAATCTAGCTTAAAATTAAATGTTATGTTGATTAAACTAAACATTTAAATTTAAATCACTAGATGGCACTGTGCTCTAATCTGTGATCAAGCTAACAATAATAATTTATATTCCGGAAATATAACATCTGCCGGGTTATACATTCCTTTTATGAACCCCTATTCTATATAAAAATATTGCACTTTAGCCATAAAAGGGTGGCCTTGTTCCCTTAATCGATAGTTCCATATACAGTGTATATCAAGTGAGCCAGAATCTAGGACGATGAATGCTGAGCAAGGGCTTCCTGTGCTGGATTTTAATTTTGAACAGATGGGGACAAATATCATAAAGTCTATTTTATAATATGCTAAGAGATATTGCTTTTTTAATTCTGGCTAATACTTCAAAAAATAGTAGGTACTTAATTAGAACGTTTTTAGAAAAAAAAACAAGTTTTTACATAGAAATGCTTAATTTTGCCCATTTTTGTTTTTTCTAATTGTTATCCCCAATTAGCTTAACATGTAGGTACAATTTAAATATATTTTTGTGATGGCTTTTAAGAGCTCTATTAGATATTGAACATTCGATAGGTTTGAAAGAAAAATATTTTCGATTAGACTATTTGGTTCTCGGCAGGGACTTCAAAAACCCAATATATTTTTTTAATAATTTTAATATACTTTATGACACTCGCACTGTCCAGACGAATCGAATGACGTGTTTTTTCGGGCATACATACATATATGTAGGTCAAACACATAACCCTTTTTGGCTTCACCGCAGTCAAGGAAAATTTGTTGACCAAATCAAAAAAAATAATTATTTATTTAATACTCGCCCTCAGGCTGCTCAAACAGTTGACCATACTAGACCTTATTTTAGTATAGTATACACTTAATTGGACTTAATGTATTTTAATTTACAGGCTTTAACTTATATTATAGCTATATAATATGATTATTAAAAAAAATATTTATTTGCAGGTAAGCAGTCCTACACAGTACTTTTGGTACAGAACAACCCTCCAGATATCCGAAGACATCAACTATCCTGAATCTTTCAATTACAAAATAGCCCTCGCGCTTATAATTGCCTGGATTCTTGTCTACATGTGCATGATCAAGGGCATCGCGTCTTCTGGAAAAGTAGTATACGTGACTGCGACGTTCCCTTACATTGTCCTAGTCATATTCTTCTTCAGAGGAATAACCTTGAAGGGAATGGGAGATGGTCTGGTCCATCTGTTTACTCCAAAGTGGCACAAAATTCTAGATCCTGTAGTCTGGCTCGAAGCTGGCACCCAGATATTCTTCTCTCTAGGCTTAGCCTTTGGAGGTCTTATTGCATTCAGTTCATATAACCCAGTCGATAACAACTGTTATAGAGATGCAATTATGGTGTCAATGACAAACTGCCTCACATCCATGTTCGCTGGCATCGTCGTCTTTTCAATCATAGGTTTTAAAGCGACCATGGTATATGAAAAGTGTTTAGAAATTAGAAATGCGACACTGCTCGAAGTGTTTGGATCGGCATACAGATCTATGACGTTTCCTGAGGCGGGACAAATCGTTACAGTGGACTTAAATGGCAATCTAACAAAATTAATAATGCCAAGCTTACCCGAATGTGATCTACAGAAGGAACTTGATAACGTAAGTATTTAATTGAATTTGTCTTTTCGTTATGATAAAAAGTAAGGGTAGGGGGTTCATCCTATAATAATAATAATAAATGATGTATAGATAAATTTTAAATTTTATTATAAGGGAATATCAATTCCTATGGCTCTACCCGGACTCGAATTCAGAAAGTTTCCTCATTTTATGCTACGACAGGCACGTCACCACTAAACTAAATATAATATTCAGTAATAATACACTTTATGTCGTATTTGTCTGATAAATCATTTTAATCATTAATTATGCTGGTCCCAAATAATATACAGTGGTTCATGTTGCTCGACGATAATTAATTTGCACCCATCAAGCGATAATTAACATAGTGGTTTGGAACATTTAGCTTAGGATGTTGTAATAAACCAACCTTGTATTATATTTATATTATACTAGCAACTCACCCTCGCTCCGCTCGGGTTCGTTCCTAGATACGTTTTAACGGTTAGTATAGATTTTTCAATGATGAGATATTTTCCCGCAGTAAAAAGTATCTTATACGTTGACCCGGATAACCAGCTATCATCATACCAAATTTCATCAAAATCTGTTTAGTGGTTTTTTCGTGATGTGTTCCCAGGCAGACAGATAGACTGAAAAATTTAAATTCTTTAATATAAAAGTTATAGATTCGGCCTCTGTGTCGATAATAATGACTCTTTCAATAAAATTTTCCTAAAAATATTTTATGTTTGTAACGTTAAAATAACAACTTCTTATTAAGTACCTAGTTGTTATTTTATTACAAAGAGTAACTTCAATTTTATTTATCTGTATAGATTAGTATAGATTATCCAATAAAGATTTTTTTTTCAATATTTCTGTTTTAAAGCCATAATACTAAATTTCTTAGCCTACTCTTTTGTTGCCTTTATAGCAATCGTGAAACAGCGACTCTTTTAGTACAATTTTTTATTTAACTTGACATGATTGATGATAAAATTTTAATCCATTTTTCAAGTACATACTGAAATCAATTACAACTGGGCATATCTATGTAACTTTTGTGAAAGTAAAAACTATAATAAGTAGTTCATATAATAATAGAGGTGTAAAAATGAACATAAGTACTTTTAGATAACACAAGTAAATTATAAATAAAAGCTTGTTTGTACAAACCCTACCGTAAACACGTAACCAAATTACCGTAACGTAATCAAATTTTAGAAGAACATTCTATCCTACGAGTACGTATATTCCGAGAGCTGGCGACAAATTTTGGAAAGGTCCTTTTGGCAAGTTTTTTTTTATGGGACTAAGGGGGCAAACGGGCAGGAGGCTCACCTGATGGAAAGTGATCACCACCGCCTATGGACATCTGCAACACCGCAGGGCTTGCAGATGCGTTGCCGGCCTTTAAGGAAAGAATACGCTCTCTTCTTGAAGGTGACCAGGTCGTAGCGGTTCGGAAAGACCGCCGGCGATAGCTGGTTCCACAGAGTTGAATTTGTGAAAAAATATAATTTCGTGAATTGGCGAGTCCAGTCCCGCGAGTCTGGTATAGCTTTAGCGGTTATTTCGTTACTGCGCAGTATATAACATTTGCAAAAAAAATATCCAAAAAAAAAAAACATATTTTTGGCAACTTGATTTTTGTTAAATCTTTTAATTTAGTTTTCATATAATTTTAAAAAAAGAACCCCATACGTTTTTGTCGGTTATAAAGTATTGCCAGACCTCTCCAAAGATGCTTTATTAAAATTCCCAAAAAATATACTTTTGGCAATCTGAAATTTTTATAACGTATTTATTGAGTAATTTTCAATAATACTTGCAAATCGCCAGAAGAATTTACCGGTTATAAACCATTCCCAGACGTAAATAAAGTTTACAAATTAGTACTGCAAAAAAGTCTTATGCGTAGCCATAGGTGCGAGAAAGATAGCTAATCGAGGTATGCCAGCAGCTGATGGGGGCCCAAGGTCCTTGCGGTGTGCTTGGTTATCGAGAAACCGCACGTTTGAACTTATTTTTCGGGCTCTGCGTTCACAACAGAGTATTTTAGAGTAGTTTATTAGGGTTCCGTACCCAAAGGGTAAAACGTGACAATATTACTAAGACTCCGCTGTCTGTCCGTCTGTCTAAACGTCTGTGACCAGGCTGTATCTCATGAACCGTAATAGTTACAGTTAAAATTTTCACAGATGATGTATTTATTAACCGATTTGGACAATTTTTGTGTTGTTTGAAAGTGTATACTTCCAGATTGGTCCCATTTAAATTTCAAAAAAAAAAAGAACCACCCCTAAGGGCGGAAAAATATATAATGATGAATTTAACCTACTTCTAATTGTCATATTGACTTGAAACTTTGCAAGTGTTTCTATTTCCGTTGATAGTACAGTGGTTTGGTATTGTTGACCTGATCTGATGGTAAGGCCAGAAGGTGGATAGGTGGAACTCTTCAACGGCTAATAGTAGATACTTTGAGTTTAGGCTTATTTTGTTTGATTTGACAAGCCTAACACGTTAGAATTCTTACTTTGCTACTACTGTCTACACTAAAAAGGGAAAAATAAAAACTTTTTAACAAAAAAATAAAAACCGACTTCAAACAAAAGCACTAAAAAGTAAAAAATAACTGATTGGTAGTTTTCATTTACTATACATACCTAATCAAATATTTTCGAAGTCGGTGTGCTTTGGCTAAGTAATTAAAGCCTACCTATTAAATATATACCTAATCAAATATTTACGAAATCGGTGCCAGTCCATACAAAGCAAAGCACACCGACTTCGAAAATATTTGATTAGGTATGTATAGTAAATGAAAACTACCAATCAATTATTTTTTACTTTTTAGTGCTTTTGTTTGAAGTCGGTTTTTATTTTTTTGTTAAAAAGTTTTCATAGATAATGGTACGAAACCCTTCATGCGCGAGTCCTAAATTAAAAGATTAAACAATAATCGAGTTGCCAAAAATATATTGTGTATTGTGTAAGCGTAATTATTGTTTTATACATTTTTAATTAATTCTCAATTTTAAGAAAAAAATAAAAACTTGCCAAGTGCAAATCGGACTCGCGCATGAAGGGTTTCGTACCAATATCTATAAAAATAGCAAAAAATTCTCGTTTGTTGTATGGGAGCCCCCTTAAATATTTATTTTATTCTATTGTTTTGTATTTGTTGTTATAGCGGCAACAGAAATACATCATCTGTGAAAATTTTAACTGTTTAACTCTCACGGTTCATGAGATACAGCCTGGTCACAGACGGATAGACAGACGGACAGACAGCGGAGTCTTAGTAATATTGTCCCGTTTTACCCGTTGGGTACGGAACCCTAATAAACTACTCTAAAATACTCTGTTGTGAACGCAGAGCCCGAAAAATAAGTTCGAAACATGCGGTGTTTCTCGATAACCAAGCACAGCGCGAGGACCTTGGGCCCCAATCAGCTGCTGGCATACCTCGATAAGCTATCTTTCTCGCACCTACCCATAAGACTTTTTTGTAGTACTACTTTGTAAACTTTGTTTAGGTATCGGAATGGCTTATAACCGGTAAATTCGTCTGGCGATTTGCAAGTATTATTGAAAATTACTCAATAAATGCGTTATAAAAATTTCAGATTGCCAAAAGTATATTTTTTGGGAATTTTAATAAAGCATCTTTGGAGAGATCTGGCAATACTTTATAACCGACAAAAACGTATGGGGTTCTTTTTTTTAAAATTATATGAAAACTAAATTAAAAGATTAAACAAAAATCAAGTTGCCAAAAATATGTTTTTTTTTGGATATTTTTTTTGCAAATGTTATATACTGCGCAGTAACGAAATAACCGCTAAAGCTATACCAGACTCGCGGGACTGGACTCGCCAATTCACGAAATTATATAATTTTTCACAATTTCAACTTGCCAAAAGAACCTTCCCAAAATTCGACGCCAGCTCTCGGGCTAAATAGATATCGCATCGATTTAAAAATATAAGTACTTAAACTGCGGATGATGAGACAATATTTTGCCTGCCTGTCACAGATCCGGAGGCCCTGGATTCGAGTCCCGCGTCGGGCCAAGTTTAGTAATAGTCAGTAAGGGTAACTGGCCGTACGATTAACTGTCAGTAAGGGTAACAGTCTGTAAGATTAACTGTCAGTATGATTAACTGTCAGTTTTATGAACAGCTAGTAAGTTTAACTGTCAGTTTGTTTAACTGTCAGTAAGGTTAACTGTCCGTAAGATTAACTGTCAGTAAGGGTAACTGTCTGTAAGATTAACTGTCAGTATGATTACCTGTCAGTTTTATGAACGGCTAGTAAGTTTAACTGTCAATTTCTTTATCTGTCAGTTAGGGTAACTCCTAGTAAGATTAACTGTCAGTTTTATGTACGGCTAATAAGTTTAACTGTCAGTTTGTTTAACTGTCAGTATGGGTGACTGTCCGTAAGATTAACTGTCAGTAAGGGTAACTGTCTGTAGGATTAACTGTCCGTAAGATTAACTGTCAGTTTTATGAACGGCTAGTAAGCTTAACTGTCAGTTAATTAAACTGCCAGAAAGTTAAACTGTCAGTTAGCATGACTTTCAGTTAGTTTAACTGTTAGTTTGTTTAACTGTCTGTTTGTTTAACCGTCAGTTTGTTTTACTGTCAGTTTGTTTAACTATCAGTAAGGGTAACTGTCTGTAAGATTAACTGTCAGTAAGTTTAATTGTCAATTTATGACCGGCTAGTAAGTTTATCTGTCAATTTCTTTATCTGTCAGTAAGGGTAACTCCTAGTAAGATTAACTGTCAGTTTTATGAACGGCTAGTAAGTAGTAGTAGTACTGTCAGTTAGCATGACTGTCAGTTTAACTGTCAGTTTGTTTAACTATCAGTAAGGGTAACTGACTGTAAGATTAACTGACAGTTTTATGAACAGCTAGTAAGTTTAACTGTCAGTTTGTTTAACCGTAAGGGTAACTCCTAGTAAGATTAACTGTCAGTTTTATGAACGGCTAGTAAGTAGTAGTAGTACTGTCAGTTAGCATGACTGTCAGTTTAACTGTCAGTTTGTTTAACTATCAGTAAGGGTAACTGACTGTAAGATTAACTGACAGTTTTATGAACAGCTAGTAAGTTTAACTGTCAGTTTGTTTAACCGTAAGGGTAACTCCTAGTAAGATTAACTGTCAGTTTTATGAACGACTAGTAAGATTAACTGTCAGTTAGCATGACTATCAGTTAGTTTAACTGTCAGTTTGTTTAACAATCAGTAAGTTTAACTGTCAGTTTTATGAACGGCTAGGAAGTTTAACTGTCAATTTCTTTATCTGTCAGTAAGGGTAACTCATAGTAAGATTAACTGTCAGTTATATAAACGGCTAGTAAGTTTAACTGTCAGTTAGTTTAATTGTCAGTTTGTTTAACTATGAGTAAGATAATCTGTCAGTAAGATTAACTGTCAGAAAGATTAACTGTCAGTCTTATGAACAGCTAGTAAGTTTAACTGTCAGTTAATTATACTGCCAGAAAGTTAAACTATCAGTTAGCATGACTGTCAGTTAGTTTAACTGCCAGTTTGTTTAACTATCAGTAAGTTTAACTGTCAGTAAGGGTAACTGTCTGTAAGATTAACTGTCTGTAAGATTAACTGTCAGTTTTATGAACAGCTAGTAGTTCTGTACACCTTTTTAACCGACTTCCAAAAAGGAAGAGGTTCTCAATTCGTCGGAATCTTTTTTTTATGTATGTTCAGTGCCAGTAGTACTACAAACTAAGCCAAACTTGTAGTCATCGTTATTAAAACTAAAGGATAAGATTAACAACCGCCAATCCTATGTTTTTCCCAAGCGACAAAAAAACAATAGATTAGAAGTAATTAAGCACGCTGAAAGACGTACTGTTTTTCGCTTGCAAAATTAAAATAGTAATATATTTAATATTTAATGCAATAAAATATTTTTTTTTAATTATAGTAGGTACTAGGTACTAGTGGTTCCTAATGATCTCTAGGTGATTCCAGTAGCCTATATATTTACTTAAGTCACTAAATTTTATCAAAATCTGTACAGCCGTTTCAGCGTGAAAGACTAACAAAAATACACATACACATATAATACAAAACTTCACATTTATAATAGTTCGATAGTTAAAGGCAAACCATGTGAGTAGAGAGACGGTAATACTCTTTGGGTTCTACAAATTTAGTTAGTTTTTCTTATATTTAGTACCTCCATCACATTTTACCCCGGGTACTGAAATGATTACTGTGGGAAATTATTTTGTAGCAAAAAGTGCCTTGCGACATGCCCGAGCGAAAAATATCTAGAGACGATGCGGCAGACTGAACAGCCCCCTGAGACAAGTTGACTTTTTACGTTCGATATTGCTAATAGCTTAATTTAAAAGTATTCATATAAGTTAAAATTTTCTATACTAAAATTACTAAAGCCATGTGAAATTATGTAAAGGTATTCATTTCCGTACATTATTCAGTGCTTTTTGTTTTTTTTTTATAAGTATATTGGTTTGATAATTTACCAAACCAATATATAAAAAAAACGCAAAAAAAAATTTTAGATATTTTTTTTACAAAGTTTTCAAATGCAAATATATTTCTCGTACATCAAACAGTTCTTTTTATATCAGGCTGAGATTTAGCTTGACAACGCTTTAGTATTTTTTAATGTAGACTATAATTATTGTTGTTCTGCCTCATTGCTTACAAATATTTTTCTTGAATTAAGAAATAACTAATATTGCGGTCAAGGCCTTTTGTGTTTAATTTAAAATAAATAATAATAATATTTAAAAATAAAATATATACATACATTTATATATATATATATATATATATATATATATATATATATATATATATATATATATATATAAATGTATATATATATATATATATATATATATATATATATATATATATATATATATATATATATATATATATATATATATGTGTGTGTGTATGTTTGTTATTTGTTGTAGTTGGCTCGACGGATTTGGATGAAATTTAGTACAAAAATAGCTGATGGAAATACTTTGAGTAACACATATGGACATACGTACCAGAGTGAAGCCAGAATAAGTTTGGCTAAGTAATTAAAGCCTACCTATTCAATACATACCTAATCAAATATTTTCGAAATCCGTGCCAGCCCATACAAAGCAAAGCACACCGACTTCGAAAATATTTGATTAGGTATGTATAGTAAATGAAAACTACCAATCAGTTATTTTTTACTTTTTAGTGCTTTTGTTTGAAGTCGGTTTTTATTTTTTTGTTAAAAAGTTTTTATTTTTCCCTTTTTAGTGTAGGCAGTAGTAGCAAAGTAAGAATTCTAAAGTGTTAGGCTTGTCAAACCAAACAAAATAAGCCCAAACTCAAAGTATCTACTATTAATCGTTGAAGAGTTCCACCTATCCACCTTCTGGCCTTACCATCAGATCAGGGCAACAATACCGAACTACTGTACTATCAACGGAAATAGAAACACTTGCAAAGTTTCAAGTCAATATGACAATTAGAAGTAGGTTAAATTCATTATTAGCTATTTTTCCACCCTTAGGGGTGGTTCTTTTTTTTTTAAATTTAAATGGGACCAATCCGGAAGTATACCCTTTCAAACAAAACAAAAATTGTCTAAATCGGTTAATAAATGAAGTTCTGAGGTAACAAACATAAAAAAAAACATACAGTGGAATTGAGAACCTCCTCCTTTTTGAAGTCGGTTGATAAATATATTTTGTACATACGATTTACGTCGTGAATTAAATAAAAGTACTAATACAGAAAAATATGGGATAGTAATTATTTTTATTAGTTATTTTTTTATTTTTTTTTATATTTAGTTATTTTTAATAATATTATTCTTTACCTGTAATCGAAGGACAGAAATAAACACTAAGAGTTTAAAAACAAACTTACAATCTATAAACGTCCAATGACAATTCTATACATAATATAAAATTCTAACTGAGTCGAATCTGTACTTTAAATATTTTTTTGGAAAATCTTATTGAAATAGTCAATATTATCGAAACAGAGGCCGAATCTATAGTTTCAGAATTGTTGTCTGCCCGTCCTACTGTCTGTCTGGGAACGCATTACGAGAAAACCACTGGACAGATTTTGATGAAATTTGATATGATGATAGCTGGTTATCTGGGTCAATATTTAGAATACTTTTTACTGAAATCTATACTAACTTTAAAAATAAATAATTAGGTAATCCTTTGTCTTCCTACGCCCATCATACATTTGCACGATAATGACTGATATGAAGAACGTGCCTTTGTTTATCTTTGACGCAATAGAATACTAACCGCACTATTATTAGTGCATTGTTATCGTAAGAAATGATAGAGAATCGAGTGTCGAAGTTTATACTCGTATAATACTTCAATATTTAGTTGTATATGTTTTTTTTTAAATTGAATGAACTTCACTAGTTTGGAAGCTTTGTTTTTAACCGAGTTTGAGATAGGTGTACCTCTATCGGTTGTATTTTTTTTTTGTGTGACGTTACGCGACATATTTGCTTATTATGAATTTAATATTCTTAATATGAACATCGGCGAGGGTCATTTAATTAAAGCAACATTTCACCCCTAAACTATACTATGAGCGTGCAAAGGATTTTATATTTATATCTACATTGTATATACTCGTACATACATATACGCAACATTTAGCCCCTTTTTTTATTATTAGTTTTCATTATGTCATAAAAAATGATAATTAATAAATGTAAAAAAAAATTCACTACCATAAAGTATTTATTTTGTTTCTACTTTTTAATTTTGTGGCTATGAAATATGTATATACGATATATTTGAATATTTATATTCTTCTCCACAGTATAATACGTTATTATTTACTAGTACTGATTTTCACGTTACTATTGCAATTATTTGAGTTTATAGTTTATACCTTAAACTCAATTAATAGTAAAAAAAATTGGCAGTGGTAGCCCAGTGGTAACGCGCTTGCTTGGGAAACCGAGTGAAGCGAGTTCAAATCCCGGGTCTCGCACCTCTGATATTTACATGGCGAATCATTTTTAACATGATTACCACTTGCCTTACGGTGAAGGAAAACATCGTGAGGAAACCTGCATGTCTGAGAGAACCTAGCAAGTTTTCGAAAGACATGTGAAGTCCGCCAACCCGCACTTGGCCAGACTCCCCGAGGACTATGGCCTGATCCCCCTCGTATTGAAGGGAGGCCCGTGCCCAGCAGCGGGACGTTAAAAAAAAGGGCTGAATACATACATACATACCTTAAATGCATATCCCAACGCCTTCTACGTACACGTGTATGCGAATTTACGGACAGGTGTCCGGGTTCGAATCTCGGTCGGATACAAAGTTTTTAAGTTTTGTTTTTCATGATGTTTTTAGTTTAAAAAAAAAGAAAATTGTACTTTTGGCCAAAAACTCCATGCGAAGCTCGGTCGCCCAGGTACTGGATACTTATACGTAATAATATGCGTACTACTATATTCGTATTCCCTTCCATTTTGCAAATTTGATAGCCGCGTGTAGTAAATATTGTGTCAGCTATTTTTGGTACTTCTCCTTAACTATATCTCCATCAAAATACATATTACAATGGTTAATATTTGTTATACACCTAAAAACAGCTTAGTGATAAAGTACAAAATAGTGTATTGTACTTGTTATTATATAAGTATTGTTTTTAAACCTTAAGAAGTACGAAGCTAATTTTGAACACATTATAATAATTAAATGAATAAAAATTTCTTAATGTAAAAAAATACCAACTAAACAAATAATTGCTATACTTTTTATTTTTGGATTAAAGAACCCCATCTTCTTTTCCAGACTGCATCGGGTACAGGATTGGCCTTCATAATTTTCACAGAAGCTATCAACCAATTCCCAGGAGCCCAGTTCTGGTCAATCCTCTTCTTCTTAATGCTGTTCACCCTCGGCATAGATTCGCAGTTCGGAACACTAGAGGGTGTGGTGACCTCCATTGTGGATATGAAACTATTTCCAAATCTTCGCAAAGAGTATCTAACTGGAGGTCTATGTCTACTCTGTTGCTTATTGTCTATGGGATTTGCTCATGGCGCCGGAAGCTACATATTTCTACTATTCGACATGTACAGCGGAAACTTCCCCTTGCTGATAATTGCGTTTTGTGAATGCATTGGAATCGCTTACGTGTATGGAGTTAAGAGGTATTTTTAATATATATTTACCTGTAAGAATGTATTATATAGAAATACATACATAAATGCTCCATATTTTCTGTCTTTAGATTTTATTAATTTTATTAGCGACTCACCCTCGCTCCGCTCGGGTTCGTTCTGAGGTACGTTTTAATGCTTACTATAAATTTCTCAAATTTCATCAAAATCTGTCCAGTGGTTTTCTCGTGATGCTTTCCCAGACAGATAATGTTTCTGACGTCATCAACGGATTTGGGTGAAATTCGAAATGAAGATAGGTTATATCTGAAACATTTATTATATTTTCCACGCGAAAAAGTGAAAAATTAATAACTTATAAAGCTTAAATAGCATTTAACGAACTTCTCGGTCATTAGAGCTATTATCATTAAAATGTACTACTTTTAATAATTTGAATTAATTTACAATAGCTGTAGCGAAAATTAACAATAGCTGTCTTATTCCGTTAAATTACTTTCTCGATCCCGTCTTTGTTTGAGAAGCGATTAGTATTCAAGATTCTAACTTTGAACGGAAGCAGGCATGAAATGTTGTGAAGTTTTTAATTAGGATTTTGCAAGTAGACACTTTGTGGACTAGTTTATAATCTAATATTGAGTAGTTTTGAGTTATTGAGTTTTACACTTTCGGGTATTTTCATTATATACAAACTTGATAACTACACTTGGCTCGATTCAAGACTAGAACCCTGGACTCCGGCCTGCAGTCAAACATTCTAGCCACTACAGAGATTAAGTTGTAGACAATTCTTGTTGGTATTCTCGTAATATGACCATGATTTCTCACATTTTTTTTTCTTTTGTGTCAGTGCGAATTGAAATTTATATCGTAGCTTGGAGATAAAACTCGCTACGTAGCAAAAGCTAATTTATGTTCCGTTCAAGAGCTTTCATGCCATCAACATATATTTTGACACATATAAAAGAGCTACCTCTTTTATTTATTTGAGTTTTCATTTGTTTCTTTAGAAATTATAAATTGTGTACAATTTTCTTTGATGAATGAAATAAATGCCTATACGAATTTATTAGAACGTTTTCAATTTATGTAAGATGTAAATCGGTAATTCATTTATTCGGTTGGATAAGTGCTTTTAAGTTCATCGCTGAAAGTTTTCAGATAAATTGAATTTTATTAAAAGTATTCAATTGAAAAACGAATTTCAAATCAATAGTATTAAAGGCAGTTTTAAATCCGGCCCTATAAAGTAGGTATGTTGAGTATTTTTTAGATTTGTATTTAACTCTTTTTTTAGTTTACCAGTGGTTTTAACTATGTTTTTTTATTAAAATATCATAAAATACAAACTTATTTACACTATCAACTAAAGGAAAATTGTAGATGAACAAATGTTATTTCTTTTAACCTAACAAATAACGCATGTTAAAGCATAACGTACAACATAAAAACGCGACTCGCATTTGTCCAATTATTACAAGCTTTAGTTTCACCTGTCAAAGTCTATATACCTAATGGAATCTTGAACGTTAAATTTGACCCACTTCCCAATGTCCGATTGAGCTGAAATTTTATTTTAAATATTACATTCTTGTTTATCTACACAGGTACATTTCGCAACAAGCTTTTACATCATATAAATTGTGTAATGTAATAATTTTGGGTTTGATTTAATTTATTTAAAGTTTATTTTCTTCTTTTGCAGAGCATTTAAATAAAAGCTTGTTTTTAAAAATATTTTTTTTTACTTTTAATTTATTTTATTTACTTTATAAATAAATATGACACTGTCATAACGGTGTTTCAGCAAAAGCAGCAACAAGTAAAAGCTTACAACGTGGAGGTGTTTTTCCGACGCGGATTAAAAAGTGTACCTTTAAAAGCTGTAGCTGTAACAAAGCTTTTTCATGAAAAGTTTGATGTCACTAACAAAAAATTCTGTACTTTTCGACTTGTCATGTTATTCACACGTGTTCTCGAACGGAGAGCGTATTTTAGTGTAACCAACATGTACACACTAACTTGTATATTTATAAAATTGATGAAAACTTTCATATATAATAGGGTAGACCGAATTTTGTTTTCTTGGTTTGGGGGTAGAGTTTGTAGGTTATAAAAAACAAAATGTGAAATTTGATTAGAAAATGACTATATTCATCAATTCTTGAATGTTTTCAAAGATGATCTCTCGAAAAAAGAATTTTTCATCCAAACCGAAAATTTTAAATAATTGTTTTAAAAATCAGTGGGCCACCTTAAACTGTTGAGTAATTTTTTTTTTAAATGTTGTTTTTTTATAAGCTAAATATTCTATCTCCAAGCTAAGAAAGACAAATTTATTTTCACTCCACCATATTATTAAATAACTTTTTTTTCATAATGCCAACCGTTACTTACAGATTCGCAGATGACATAGAGTTAATGACAGGACAGCGTCCAGGTATATACTGGTTGATTTGTTGGAAATACTTGTCTCCTCTTGCCATGCTTTCGATCCTCATATCCTCGTTTGCTGAGTTAGCTATGGAAGGCTCAGGATATGAAGCATGGATCAGCTCTGAAGGTGATACTGTAAAGAAACCCTGGCCGATATGGGCAATTCTGTTGGTGCTTGTTCTGATATTGGCTTCTGTGCTCTGGATACCCGGCTTGGCTATATGCAGGTAAATAACTCTTGCTAATACTGTTAAATGATTTAAACGTCGTTTTTATGGTAAGTAACGTGTCTGGTTGGCATTACTATTGTGCCAGAAGTAGTAGATTCGATCCCGTCGGAGGAGAATAGTTCTTTTGTTCGTTTAGATATTTTTCCAGTTTAATAATGACAAGCTGAACGTTGATAGTACATACGTAACTGGAAAGAATAGGTACAAAGAAATATGTTCCTATATATACATATTAACTTCTTAATTTTTTCAGATACTTCGGCATACCTATAATAGATGATGAGGAACGTGCATGGTTCCCAGCAGATGATCTTCGAGATTTCCACGGGATTGAACCCCGACCCGTCTCCGCTATTGAAACTGTACTATTCTGCACTCGACCAGATGGTACCGAAGGATGTTGCTGGCCGGGATGCTGTGAGACAGATGACGAGGAATAAGGAATTATCTGGGTCCGATAACCATAAAATATTTTCTCTCTATAATTATACCTATAGTTTTGTACGCTATATTCAAATTTTTATATTTTTTAATATAATTTATATTCCGAACGTTATATAAAAAATATTTAAACTTAATAATTTCTTTATCTGTACTTTTTGATTTGTATCTTTTACCTTCTTTTTTAAAACTGCAAATTACAATAATTATTGAGAGCCTGCTGAATAATACAGGTTAAGATTAACGCGTATTAGTGACTTTTATGAAGACTTAAATCAGCGACAATAACTCGAGATAAAATAATTTTTAAACAGTGATTTTTCACTATTATTTATCTTTCAAAGTTACTTTTTTTATATACACACAACATACCGTTAAGCTCTGGTTAAGGATTGAAAGAAATGTTGATTCCATCGAGGTTAGAGAAATGTTAACGAAACAAAACGATTGAGAGAAATTATAATATTATCAAATATTCAAATTAGAATTTGTGCTAACTATATTTTTAAAATATTATTTTAGAATTTATTTATAAAAAAATAAGATGTATGTACTTTAGATGACTGCAAAAATTTTGTAGAGATCTCCTCTGTTATACAATAATTTACATATATTTTATGAAATTATACGAACGTTTAACTTTAATAACTTTTATAAAATATAAATTCATTTACAATCAACTAAATCTTTTTTATAAGTGTGATTTTTGATATGTTGAAAAATAATGTTATGTTAATACTTCGAATTTTGATATACTTATAAGTATTTAACGACATGACAATAATATTAAATGATAATGACAAAAATGAGTAATGACGTTAATAGATTCAAGACTTACATATAATTAGAATGGACAATACATACGCTCAAAACTTAGGTGAGTCTAGTAATATCAATATCAATGTTTGATGTGATATATAATTGTTACCCTTTTAGAACTGTATTACGGTATAATCAGATTTTTTTATATATTTAAGTATTATACTTCTTTTTCTTATACAAACAGAGCAAATAATTTTAAGTAGTGACAAAATATATATCTTAATTGCAATACTGTTATGTAAATTTAAAATTATTTAAATAGGTGTTTTTAAGATATTTCCTTCTAAATCAGTTGAACAATATAGAATCTTAGAGACGTAATAATAATTTTCTTATATAATAAAATGTCACGTATTAACTGTTCTGGAACTGCGACAATATAGAACCTATTACGTAATATAAGATAAAAATTAATGATAAATGTTATAAACTTAAAATTTAATTATTATGTATAAGCAAACATATCTATTGTATTTTAAATTTCATTTTAAAAATTTCAAAAATACGTGCATAATTTATTCCAAACGATATGTTTCAAGAAAATTCTCTGTAACAGGGTTTTAAATCAATATCATAAATTGAAACTTCGCATATCAGCGAAATATCAACAAAAATATAAAAATGGCAGCTGTAACTACTTATTCGGCCTATAAATAAATTTATGGTATATCAAACTACCAATAAGGTTCATATCAGCTCTTTATATTATGATTTTGTCGATTATGGCCTTTAGAATGAATATATCACTTTCTTTTGCCTATGTTCAGTTACAATCAATTGTAAATTTAATTTTATTACAAAAGTAAATACTCGTATAATAATTGTACTGCCGCGTAATATTGTTATTAGCTCAATGATGTTTGTTAAGAATAGTTTCAGAGAAGAAAAATTATAATACGAGTAAGTACTATGTATATTAGTATAGATATTAGAAGTGTATGTACTTAATAACTATAAAACAGGTTCTTTCTGCAGAACTAGAATAAAAAAATGTATCTTATGATAATATAAGTTAAAATAAGCTTATAGCGACTGTATACTATCTATCGGCTATGGTTGGGCCATGTTTGCCAATATCTAGCGTCCGTAATCTTAAAATGCAGTCTTGTTAAATAGTTATAGTTTTATTGCTGGTAGTAAAATCAAAAATAAAACAACTAAGGCAGGCGGCCGGTCGTAAAACTTTTTCCAAATCCTATCAGCAGTACATAAGATGTACTGCGCCAACCTCAAGTGATTGGGAAATGGGCAGGGAGAAGAAGAAGAGTAAAATCAAAAATAAATATCAATATTTAAAAAAAGGCAAAGCTTTTGGTATTATTTTTATAAAATGTGTCAATTAATTCTCTTTTTATTGGTATTATATATATTCGCAGAGAGATTGTTACATTATTTCTGCAAAATTATTGCTGTATATGTATAATTTTGAACATTTATTGCCTTACTTTTTGTTATACATGACTTACTTGTTAGGAATGCTTAATAAGCGCACATCGAATCATATTATACTATTAAGAAGTACCTATTATACGATAATAAATGTTTATTTTGTAGACGTTTAAAAAGGCAGTACTTTGTTGAAAATGTAGGATAAAATAAATATAAAGACAATAACGTAACATGCGCGCTGGTGTTATAATATAGGTACGTATGTGAATTTTTTTGAAATCAATTTGTGCAATAAAAAAATATGAATAATTCACAATTCATATAAAACCTTTTGTGTATCAGCTGACAATAAAATCATAGATGAATAATATTAAAAAATAAATAACTAGTACGCGCATAGCCTTACTATTTCATCGCACTTGTCACGATTCGCACAATTTTATAATCGCCATAGATAATTAAGAAAATGCTGAGAGAATGGTCTTTTATTGAATATTTTATTTATTTAATAATTATTTTTTTCAATAATTAATTAACTTATTATTTAATCGATAGTCTTCTTATAAAAAAATAATTAATGTTCCATTAATAATTGAAACTATAATAATATTTAATAAATTATATATTTATCTATAAACATACCGACTTAAGGATAATTATAAATGGATTTGACATCGATATTTAAATCGATTCAAAAACTTATTGAAGTTGCTACTCTACAGAAAAAGTATTAAAAAAACCAAAAATCGATTAAAAAATATATTTAAGTTCCAAAGTTATTTCAAGTTTCAAATTAATTACAAATATATTCAACCAGAGACTCCTTTCTCAGCAACCATTTTATAGTCAAGTGGACAATAATGTAGTGAACTGTTGTATTGAATAATTCAAGACATACTATTCCTAATGTTAATCTTTGGATTGCATATCTTGTTGTTTTGTGTACCTATTGTAAATTTTGTCTAACTATTGCGTGTTGATGGTAAATAAATGTTTAAAAAAATATTTTGTTTTATATTTTGAACCTTGAACGAATTAACCACTTCGTTCATGTTTTGAACCTATGAATATAAAATGTTGTATGTATACACTTTTTTTTAATGACCTGCCGGGCACGGGCCTCCCTTCAATACGAGAGGGATCAGGCCATAGTCCACCACGCTGGCCGAGTGCGGGTTGGGGATGTATAATAGTTGCGATTATTAGAAGGACTCTACTATAAGAAAGTACCTAATAGGTTTGTTAATTAATATTATGATTCTTATTTAGCACTGATTATTATTCTCGAAGACCGAATGTTTTTTGGAAAATATATAAAAATGTTGTTTTTTCATGAAATAGACCAGTGTTAGTAGTGAAGCGGGTTCGGATCTTGGGTCTCACACATCTGATATTTTCATGTGCGAATCATTTTCAACATGATTACCACTTGTCTTACGGTGAAGAAAAACATCGTGAGGAAACTTGAATTGAATTTTATTTATCTGAATACATTAGAAACAATCTAAGAAAGTATCGTTAGGAAAGCTTCATGTGAAGCCTGCCATCCCGCGCTTGACCAGCTTAGTGTACTATGGCCTAATAGAGAGGCGTATTGAAGGAAGGTCCACGTACCCGGCAGCAGGACGTTAAAAAGGCTGAATACATGCACCTATATAAATAAACTTATCCGGAACAAACAGATAGACTGACAGGCAAAAAAAATGTTGTTTTCTTACAAGTAACGTATATACTTAAATACACATTTAGTAAAAAGCTGTTATTTTGATATTAATACAAATAAACACTTTAATTATCTGTATAGATTAGAAATATCTATTTTAGGGGTTATCCAACTTCATTAAGTAATCTAAATCTAAAACGCCATCTAATGAAATTTACTTGAACTATTGTTTTCTTAGTTCCTGATATGAGCCCACGATACATGTAAACTTTATTCAGACAGATATAAGAAAAATCTTATTTAAAAGGTGAAATAATACTTTGTTAGATTTACACGAATATTTGAAATTTAAAATAAAACTATCTTTTAATTTTGATTTTTGGTTACCATGCCTACCTTATAACTTAAACCATAGCTTGGGAACCAAAAATCGAAATAACTCCGCGAACAAATTCAAAAAGATAGTTTTATTTAAAAGGTGAAATGTAAATTAGGCTTGAGACGATTATTGATTTCGTAAAACGATATCAAAGCATCATACATTATAAAAATCGGAGTGTGGTGTGTATGTATGGCTGTGTGGTGTCATAATAGGGTGATGTCATTAACCTACTTTAAGTTAGTATTTAAGCTATTATATCTTATTATATTAGAGACATATTAAAGTGTATTCGAACCTAGTAGTTGTCTTATTACAATCCCGCTCCGAACCCTATATGGCGACCCTGCCATGGACCAGAATCAACCATGGACCAGACATACATACATGAATGCGTACAGGTCAAACGCATAACCCTGCTTTGGGCTTCACTAATCAGTAACCTTCCGAATTTTTGAAATTTTTTATTTTTCTTAACTGGAATTTAAAGATTGATACGCAAATGTAGTGATTCCCAAAATCCCTTTAATTAAAGTGATATGGAGGAAAATATATGAGCATGAAAGTATAAACAACACATAGTTTATGGTCGCCATCTAAGAGGTTCTGGAGGGACAGCTGCATAACCAGTTTTCAATTTTCATAGGGTGAAAATTATAATATATAAAGTAGAAATACGAGCAGCGGTTGAAGTCAGCAGGATGATGTAAACGAGAATGTATAATAACCACTACGTTTTGATGATATTAGTATGTACACAAATAATGATCTTACTATTTATTAGACATACTAGCATTGCCCGCGGCTCCGCCCGCGTTCATATGACCAAAAGCAAATTCTTAGGTTCTATATATTAGTATACTCGTATTAGTATATTAGTTGACCTGGATAACCTGCTATTACCATACCAAATTTCTACAAAATATCTCCAGTGATTTTTCTGTGATGCGGTCACAGACAGACAGAGAAAAATTCTTAAAACTATAGGTTCGGCCTCTATTAGCGATAATAATGTGTATTTCAATAAAATTTTCCAAAAAAATATTTAAAGCACAGATACTGCTTCATTAAATTTTAATGTATCTATAGATGTAACTGATATATATAGCCAAAAAGATTGTTTTTTGATAATTTAAACATTCGAATTTGTACTTTCAATTTTTTTGAATTAAAACTACGTATTTTAAAGACACATGGCGACATCTATTGACAAATATCTAAATAATACAAAAATAAACAATCATTAAAATATTTTTTTAATGAATAAAATAGTGCTATTGATATATTTTTTCAAGATTAGCTATTTTTAATAGTTTTCGACATATTGAGTAAGTTAACTTGCTAAAATCTATATAGTATCATCGCTTTTATATTCTAACCAGTTTTTGTATTTTTTCTCAGAAATGAGATATTCTTCTGCGGTAAAAAGTATCCTATATGTTGACACGGATAATCAGCTATGACCATACCAAATTTCATCAAAATCTGTCCAGTAGTTTTTTTGTGATGCGGTAACAGACAGACAGACAGACACAGACAAAAATTCTAAAAACTAAAGATTCGGCCTCTGTATCGATAATAATGTCTATTTCAATAAGATTTTCTAAAAAATATTTATTGTACAGATTTGACTTAGTTAGAATTTTATTATATGTATAGATGTAATGCCTTGCCTATTTTTAATTTTGTTTTCCTAAAAATGTATTATTTTTTTTGTTTTTGTATGTACATATTCTTTTTTTAATTATGCTGGTGAAGAGCACCAATAACTTCAGTAATTACGATCGGTTTTTATCTGTTTAAGTTACTATATAAATAAATTTTAATAAATCTTTAAAAAATTTAAAGAAAGGCTTATAAAAAGATGTTTAACTTTATATCTTATATTGTTGTTATTACATACTGAAACTTAAAATGTTTGAACTTACCATCAGGTACACAACTTAAGATATTTAAAAAAAAACACGTTTTTTCAGTGCACAAAAATCTCAAGGAATAATGATAACAAAAAAGACAAAATCTACTAGTGTTGGGCAAAATATGTCATCATAATCAGTCAAGTTATATTTTAAACATTGATTTTCTTTCCATTAAAAAAAATCGATTATGATAAGAAAAATTTGCCCACAAAATTATAGGTATGAATCGCATATCAGTGAACAGAAAGCTAGAGTAAACGCTTAAATGATTAATCAAAGTCCCGATAACGCATCTTAAAATAACTAAGGTTCATATGACAGCAATTGATCTAAATAAATTTTAATGTATAATTTAATTCTACTGTACTAAACTAAAATATTTTATGAAAACAAATCATTAATATGTATTTGACATTTATCAGTCTATGGAAAAAAGGCAGTACTCTTGTCTATGACTCAATATGTAACATCTTTTTTATCCCCTTTCCCTTACTAGATAATAGTGGACATACATTTATTTTTCAGTCAGTAAGTCCAGCTTATCCATTGCTTTGGATTACAATTTTTCTAGTTTTGTTAACACTATTTTTCTAATAAAACCTAATAATTTAACTAAACAATACAAAGCTATGTGTAATTGACAGATGTCTGTATTTTTTTTATAGTTTTACTATTTTACTAATAATAACTATAATTTAACTTTTCAATTACAAGAAAAGTTATGGTTAACAGTCTTATTTTATTAATTATTACTTGCAACTATCTTATATCTCACTATATTTTAATTTTTAGATGACAATAACTTTGTAGAATAAAAAAAAATTGTTTGATAACATGTCTTCTAAAACCAATCATGATTGTTTATATACTAAAAATATGTGCCGCAATGTTTATAATTTATTTAGGTAGTATGTTACCACAAAATTACTTTAGTTCATTTTGCAGTAAAGAATAGAATTGTCACTATTTCTGTGATGAATAACACTTGCCTGAAATAAAAATTAAAAAAAGCAATAAGTTATTCTTACATGCATTGGGCAGTAAATGAAAGTATCAATTTTTTCCATGTTTGATGAAGTATGGTAAATATTGACATGTTTTAAATGAATCATGTATGATGGCACAGATTCTTAACACCAAAACACACAGATTCACATCTAAAAAAAAATTTAAACTACCATGGGCTTCGGGAGGGTGGTGCAAGAGGCCCAGAGGGTGCACTTGCACCCCCCTGCCATGAAAGAAAATATATAGAAAAGGTCAAAGAAATAAAATTGTATTAGTAAAATACCTATTTAAATTTAGATATATGTGTAAAAAAGATGATAAATACGATATGAATAAAAATTATGAACTTAATCATTTAAAAATTAATTATTCCTGCACTCCTTGAAAATAATTCTGCCACCGCCCATGGAAACCACTGTAGTGTTACTAAGTTGTGTAAAAATTAACTAAGAATATTATATGTTTACAGGATTATAAAAAGGTTACGGTTATGTTCTGTATACACTAAAATCAGATAACTTCTCTATCGGCATTTTGTTTATCAATCTCGGCTTTTTTTACTTTCTTGGCTTTAATATCTGCCATTGTTTGTTCAATAGATCGTAAATCTTTTTTATTTTCACTAGGAACTTCTCCATAGCTTTTATTCATATTTGTTTTCTGAGCTGCCTCTATGGCTGCGTCTTGACCAATTAAATGTGCATACTTTTGTTTATAAAAAGTCCCACTTAATTCCACTTTGCCATGTTTACGTTTTCTAGTCTTTTCTTCTTCGTTTTCTATAGCAGCTAATTTCTCCATTTCCAGGCGTTTTTGTGCCATTTCTGCTGCTTTTTCTTCATCCCAAATACCTCCTGCCCTACGTACTGTCAGTTCATCTTCGGATGGTCCTTTGTCTTTTAAATAAACTACACAATATCTATCAATGCCTTCCTGGCCAAATGAATATACTTGAGCTCCAGCTGTAGTTGCAACATCTCTTATTACTGATCTATACATTTGATCCATGGGATCAAATTGCAAATATGGTTTAGTTCCATCCTGTATGAAGTTACTTACTTTTTCTTCAACACGAGCACAAAATCTGTTAAGTATATTCTTTTCTTCTTTATGTTTCTTTTCCAATGCTTCTTTGTGTTTCTTAATTGCTTTCTTTTGGGCTTCACTTGTTGATGGAGGTTTCTGCATAGAATTTAAAATAGAGCCTAGTAGATCCATGTTTATATTTTGTTCTCAGAACAAAGGGATGTATAAGCTATTATTTCAGGTATTTTCTTCTGCCAATCTGATGAAATTTTAAAATTATCAACTAGAGACTGTGTATATAGGCCCTTGAAAGCAAGCACACTTAATGATGTTTCAATTTGTGCAGATACTTGTCCTCCAAAAGTAAGGGATTCTTCAGCAAATTGTAGGATTTGTTCAAGAGGTGGCTGGAATGGAGTCCCCTTCACAAGTAAGGTTTGTTGGCTAAGATCAATTTCTTTAACACTTCCCAATAAACTTTTGTGTTTACTACAGAGCTGTTCAAATATCTCGTCCACTTCAGTCCTGGAAAGTTTAATTATGATTAAAAAAAACTAACAAATAATATATATGTTTTATATTAAAGACTATTTTCACGAGTTTAATATATTATCATACTCACCGTTGTCTTTGAATTTCTTGAACTTCTTCAGAGATTAGGTTATGTAAAGCCGATAACAATTTACTTTGCAAACCTACAAACTCTTCCAAAGGCGTTCCAGTTAACGTAGCCCTAAAAACAAAGAATGTAAATATAAAACATATTCACGTTTTGCATTACAAATCCATAATTAAGAATAATCTTACTCTTTTATGCTTTTGCACCTACGAATCACTTTATTAATAGATATTGCGCAGTTTTGGCAGATTTTCAAACACGTTTTGGATGTATTATAAAACTCTTCGAAAAAGGAAAAGTAGTCAATTATTTGTTTTTGTACTTTTGTTTCCATTATACGAATTCAATTGCATGTTTATTACTTTTCTCACAACATAAAGCAATAATTTTTAAGTGTTGACTGTTGACCTTGTAGGCTTGTATCAGTGTTCAATGTTGCCATTCACACGTTAGTCAACTTCCAACGACGAATTTATATATGTAGCAATATACTCTATGACGACGAATCACGAAATGATGATTGAAGAATAGTATCGATCGTACTTAGTTTTGCCCATCGATAGTCAACTATCGATAGCATATAGATAGTTAATAATAAATAATAGGGTATCGATACTATCGATAGATGAAAATGTGACAATACTATTGACAGACCACAATACTATCGATACTATCGATAGTGTTGGTGCTCACAAATCATAAACTATTGATAGTATCGATACAATTGAAGTTTCCAAATAAAATAATATCGTTGGTATCGATGCTATCGAAACTATCTATAGTTTCAGCTATCGATAGCAGCTCATTTTTCAATAGTATTGTACACAGTTCACTGGTGGCAGTAAACAAATTGAATTTTTAGACTAACTTTCATCTAATTACATTGCTTATAAACTTAAAACTTACCTAATTCTATCGAAAAATTAACATCTATCGATAGTCCAAAACTCAAAAATATCGATAGTAAAGATTCTTTTACTAGTATTGTTTTTCAGAAGATTGATAGTATCGATTTTATTAATACTATTGATAATTTACAATTCATTAGTTACTATCGATAGTATCGATATCATTGCCCGTCGTTAACACCTCAACTGTCGCTGTCATTTTACAAGAATATGGCGCATCTGTCAGCTACTTTCCGAGGGCCAGCGCGAAATATGTACGCATCATTAAAATAACAATATTTCTTAAAAATTTTATATATAAGCTATATATAAAGCTTATATCGTTAGAATCGTTTTAAAATAAACTAAGAATGTATATATAAATAAGTTCAATTGTATTTAATAATATATAGTTAATTCTAAGTTGAAATAACTGAAAGTGATTTTTTATCAGCATATAGTATGAAAACAGGAATTATTACAAAATAAAACTATTATTTTAAAAAGTTATAATTTCATTTAATAATAGATACAATATTTTATATTAATTGATTAAAACAACACAACTCACTGTACATTTTTTTTATACCACAAGCTTTTACAATAACATGTCTCCATCATAGCGACTTAGCGCCGAATAAAAAAGAGGTATTTTTTATACTTTTATTCTGAGAGCATTGAAGGTCAAGAGATTTAGGATAATCATTTATATTATAGTATAGTCCACATACGTTATACTGACATAGTTTGAGTTCTTATAACTATTTAGTTTACGAGAATTAAACAATAAACCAAACACTTTAAAATAAGTACTAAAAAACGTCATCTCAAACTTTGGATCGCAGAGCAAATTCTGTTTAAATTTTCATTAAAATATATGAACATCTTACAATTTAGTAATATTTAAAATTAGAAAAATATAATAAAAAGACATGTTGCCTTATTAGAATATTTCAGAAATCAATTCTGAAAACTAACAATTTCAATATAAGAATTACAAGGGACAGCTAAAAAAGTATGGATACGACCAATTCCATCACAACTGAACAGATTATGTTATGGAAATAAAATGATAATAAAAACATTAATACAAATTATAACAACTTCAAATATTAATTCGGACAGAAATTATTTTTTTTCAACTGTTTTTAACCTCCGACGCAAAAACGACGGGGAGTTATAAGTTTGACGTGTTGTGTGTGTGTGTGTGTGTGTGTGTGTGTGTGTGTGTGTGTGTGTGTGTGTGTGTGTGTGTGTGTGTGTGTGTGTGTGTGTGTGTGTGTGTGTGTGTGTGTGTGTGTGTGTGTGTGTCTGCCTGTCTGTGGCATAGTAGCTCCCGAAGAGATGATCCGATTTTGTTTTTGTTTTTTCTTTGAAAAGTGAATTATTCGGAAGTGTTCTTAGCTATGTTTGATGAAAATCGGTCCAAGATGGCCGCCGCCACAAAATAGCGGATTACATATTTTTTCACAACTCCCTCAATATGGGTGTCAAATGGATTAGGGTTGACTAGTATAATACACACTACGACTAATTTCAAATCAAAGATGGCCGCCACCACAAAATGGCAAATTACATGTCGGGGTTACTTTTAAATTTTTAATTTAAATTTTATAAGACTGAAGTATTGTGCCAGTTACTGTATTGAGTATTTAATGGACTCTATAGTTATAGTAGTAAAAAAATATAGTAGAATATAAAAATTTTGTAATTAGTACTCACAGATGTTTTAAATCTGAAGTTGAAAATTTTGGATGCCTTTTGTTAAGTAAAGGACACTTTTCAATGAATATTGCTGGCAGGTAGAAGCTTTTATACATATTTTTTTAATTGAAAAAAAAAAGATGAGCACCTACCCTAAAAGCAACAAATACTAATTATCACTAAGTAAAGATACATACGTAGCTATACTAACCTATGGGAGGACCCATATAATGTTCAGCATGTCTTCGATGTTCATTCACGTCGTCGAAATGAACAAAGGCGTGGTATAATATATAAATCAGATATTTTCGAAGTCAGTGCCAGATACAAAGCACATCTAATTAATTTCGATACGAAAGCATATATTTATCAATTAGATATTTATATCTTAACATATTGTCGGCTGGCACCGACTTCGAAAATATCTAATTAGGTATCTATTCTAAATGAAAACCTCCGATTAGTTATTTTTTACATTTTAGTGCCTGGAAGTCGGTTTATATTTTTTTTTTAAGTTTTTATAAATAGTTTTTTATACTAAATCCTTGTTCGCTTCCGCTCTATGGGGTACATTGCCTACAATTAGTCTTTCTTTTTCACCCCACCGATCATAATATTGTAATCTAATAAGGCATGTTTTAAGCAATTGTGGTGCATCTACAATAAACATAAAATGCAACATGATACTAGTGTAAGAGATGCAAATAAACATATTTTTTACCCGACAACGCGACGCAAAGGAGGGTAATGTGTTTATCAGTCTATGTATGTATGTATGTACATATGTATGTTTTTTCATTTGTGGCGCTCTAGAAACCAAACGCGTGGGCCGATTTCGATGATTCATATGTCGTTAGTGTCGTATTTACGCGAGTGTCATAAGTTATATATAGCCTATGATACTCGCGTTATAGTTAAAAATTAAAAATAGTTAAAAATTAAAATAGCGGATATCAGGCGCCAATTTGTGTGTCTGTAAAAAAAATCTTCCAAATCAATCAAATGGGGTCTCAAAATAAAGATTTTTGCTGATCACAAAAAAAATTAAAAGAACACAACTTACATGTTTATAGGTAATTTGGGATAAGAATTTGCTAAATAATAGGTTATACCTATGAAATTGTCGTTTAATATACAGAAAGTTAAAGTATTTTTTTTTTATAAATATTTTTCATTTCTATTAATCAAAATATGCACCCATGCTATTGATGCAATTTGATGCAAATTGACCAATATTGTTTTGATGCTAACGTTGAAAGCTGCTGCTATCTCAGCCACAGATTGAGTATCGTCAGCTTCCACTATAGCCTTTAATGCGTCGTTACTGATTTTAGTTTTCGGGCGACCACGGGGTTAATTTTTAAGATCAAAATTTCGATGTTGGAAGCGTTCAGACCAATAACGAGTCGTGCGTTCGTTTGTAGTGTTCACTCGGCACTCCGTACACATCATTAATATTGCGAGCCGTTTGTGCGGGATTGCTACCGTAATGGAACTCGTATTTCATAATTACTCGTATTTTTATTTTGTTCATATTGATGAAAAACAAACAAATGTAGTGAAAACAAAACACTAATTAATAACCAAACGAATGAATTAAAAAATAGAACTACATACTTTTAAAATAAAATTCATTTGAATTTAGAATTTATTGCCGGCCATTTATAAATTACGTTTCCAATGGCCAATAAGTATTGTAGAACAGCAATTTCAAAAGACCTATTATAACTTCAAATGTCTAATAAAATTAAAAAGCTGTAAATAAAAAAATACGTTTCATCCTTGTAGCGAGATGTACATATGTATGTCACCAATTGCATAATACTTTATTCCTTCGTCAACTTGTTTTCATCTTTTTAGTTAGCTTATATGCATTTTTTTTTTATTTTTATAATGTTTTAAACTAATCTGTAAGTTGAAATTATATCTGTAAAATAAAAATCGTTCTGTTTTAAAAAAGAAAAAACAATTTTTATTTTTGTAGGAAAACAGTTAAAATAATTTTATAAAATACTAAATTTCAAATAATGCTAAAAAAACATCAATCTGAATATTCTAATGAATATTAAAAAAGCCTTCCCCATACTATCCAACAGCCGTCAAAAATGGCGGCTCGAATTTGGGTTACGTGTTATTATATTAATAATTACTTAAAATCCAATGGAAAATTTACAAATTCAATTATACGTAGTTATTTAGTTATAAATTTAAATCATGTTAATAAAAATATTATGCTTTCGCTAGTGTATTTTTTATTCAGAAATAGTGAAAATATAAGGACTTAGCGCGCGTGAATGCTTACGATGTTTGACAAATATAACAATTTCTGTATAAAATCTTTATTCAATACACATCCTATGAAATAAAAACTGTTAATTACTTACCCTTCCATCATATCCAATCCTTATACTAATAATTTTACACTATTTTATTAATTTTTTACTCACAAGTATTGAGTTCGAAGACCGCCAAAATTTAAATAAATTGTCTGCACAAATTACAAAATATTATGTTATTGGAGTTATTACTTTTTTGATATGTAGTATGATATTATTGCTTGTATTTTCCTTTACACGTTACAAAAGTTAGATAAAAATAAATATAGTTTAAATGCGAGAAATCACACATTAAATGACATCGGGACCAATCGACCTTTAAAAGGTCGCTTGACAGACAGGGGTCTTTTTGACATCGACCTTTAAAAGGTCGATCGACAGACGAGGTATTAATAGTATTGTCACATATCTAGCTATCGATACTATCGATAGCATCGATACTATCGATAGCATCGATATTATCGATATAGCTATCGATATTGTAGGGCTGTTTTGGAAGAAAACTATCGATAGTGAACCTTTCGATACTTCGACAGCTTAATTTGTAAAAAAGAGATTGTTTATTCTCCATTTTATGCATGATGGATGGAATAATTAAACTTTGGATTTCATGACAGTCAGTGTTTTTTTAAGTTAAAACATTCGTAATTCTATTGTAAGAGATATGTCTAGTAAAATTTTATCAAAATCGGTTCAGTAGATTCTGTGTCAAAGCGTAAGAAACATACCAAACATACCTCATAAATTTTCGTTTAAAATATTCGTAGCATTTTTTAATAATAACCATATGAATGAAAATTGTAAGTGCGAGTTTACATTAATAAAATTTATGGTATGTGATGAAAATTGACATTATTATATTCGTTATGGCTAGTTTATGTAATAAAATAATTATTAAACATTTAACCCTGTTGGACACTTTCTAGTTTCATTTCTTGCGGTACACCAAAGAGAATGTAACCACTACGTTTTACGGTAAACCGGTAGAGTCACAAGTGCGGCAGTCAAGTCAGTGTTGCCGCTTTTAATATTTCGTTTTCATCTATTAGATATTGACTTAAGGAAAACCGGAACGTAATATTTAGAAAGGTTATTTTTATTAAGAGATAAAATAAGTATTAAAAAGGAAAATTTAACTCTAACTAATTATAAATATAAATTATGTTTCTAATTTGTTTTCAGTGTGTATAATTATGAAGTTAGGAGATGCTTCACAATATTGAACCAATAATCGAGAATACCGCGCATCGAAACGGCGCTTAAATATTTTCTTTCTGCAGTGCGCGTTTAACTTCAGTATAAATCTGTCTTTGACAGAGAGACAGTGTAAAACTCTATCGCGTTTTATTTCGATTTAATTTACGCTGTAAACCAATATAATTAAGTGTTTTGCAAATATTTATGACTGTAGTGTAATAAAAAAATAGGTGTAAATGATGAAGCTTCAATGCATATTGTATTCTAGATAAAATTGTGATTTTGTGAAAATGAATGGCAAAATGCATAGTGAAACGGGCACTTTCTCGTCCGATGGCATGCGAGCCGAAATATTAAATCCATTTGTCCATAAACTGGAATTAGATAATACATATGACAAAATACGGGTAAGAATATCATTAAATCATATTTTTAAATCTTAGGTTTTAAAGAAAAAAACAAGACCTATCGTCTGCGCAAACTCTAAAAGTCGAGTTACATGTGCCGTAATGATTTTATATTTTATTTTAATCAAATAGTTTATCGTATCTTTGATTTTATTAGATGCAATAATATAAGTTTCTTAATTATCTATATTTGTGTTCATTCCACACTTTCACCGGCTTGTTTTTAATTAAAATAAGAGCAACTATAACTTACTGTTTATGTAATCGGTGTGTTGCATTGAAATACAAATTATGATTAAAAAGTATTTATATACCCGATGCGGCGGTCATTTTATGCAGCAAATAAATAAATATTGCTGTAAATATTGCATTTTCAATATTGCTGTTACTTTTCATTAAACATAACAAAAAAAGTTCATATTTTTAACATTCATTAAAATGAAATATTGGGAAAGGGGATTGATTTATTTTTCCTTGAATATATAATAGAAAAATATATTTTAATACAATATTAAAAAAAATTATCAAGTAGGCATAAAATATATACAACATAGGAAAACGTTCAAAAAATATACAAGTACAGTAGACCGTAATATTTATTAACAAATGAAAGTGCTATTAGAAGTTAACCTAAATGTGCTTAGAGTATTATTTTTCTCATACCTTTCATCTTGATACAACAAACCGGTTGGCATAATAATAGAAGAATTTTGTTGTGACCAAACCGGTAGTTTTCTTTAAGTGTTTTATATTAGCATCACTAGCGACTCACCCTCGCTTCGCTCGGGTTCGTCCCTAGGTACATTTTAAATTAAAATGGATATAGTATGTATCCTTAAGAGATAAACATATGCCATCGCGGACTTTTCTGTAGACCTATGTAAGGTACACAATTCCACATTACATTATTTTGTTATATCTCAAAGGGTTTAGGCAGCGTTTTCGTGGAAAGCTCCCAGACGTCTTATTTTTCCCGACACTCCAACAAATATCGTTATATTTTAGCCAATGTATACAAAAACTTAACAAATTATATACTGAAACCTTCCTCTTGAATCACTCTATCTATTAAAAAAACCGCATCGAAATCCGTTGCGTAGTTTTAAAGATTTAAGCATAGATAGGTATATAGGGACAGAGAAAGCGACTTTGTTTTATATTAAGTAGTGATTTCCGAATCTTTACATATAAGGACGTGATCTTTGCTAGGTTAAGGGACGGGCTAATCTCTAAAACGAATTCGCGAGCATGTTTTAGCATTTTATAGTCGTCTATTTGTTGAGGATGGTTACTTACTGCATGTACAAGATTTTATTCAGCTCCATTATGAAAGAGCGGAACAATCTATGTATAAGTACATATAATAAAAATATACCTGATCGTTGTCTGTACATGGAAGATATTTGAGAAAAACTATTATTAGGAGGGTCTTTATTAACGCAATAGAATGCAAAAAAATGATTTTTAGAATTTTCGTTTGTTTGTCTGTACGTTAGTGCGCGCTAATCTTAGAAACGGCTCAACCGATTTGGGCGCGGTTTTCTCTTATGTATTCAGGTAAGCTTCACTTAATATTTTGGGGTTTTTTTTTTATTTCAATCGGTTTATTCACTTGGGGACGAATCCGAGCGAACCGAGGGTCGTTGCTAGTTATCTATACATATAATAAAATTGTAACTAAGCCGAATCTGTACATTAAATATTTTTTGTAAAATCTTATTGAAATAAACATCATTATAGATACAGAGGCCGAATCTATAGTTTTTAGAATTTTTGTCGGTCTGTCTGTCTGTTACCGCATCACGGAAAAACCACTGGAGAGATTTTGATGACATTTGGTATGTTGATAGCTGGTTATCCGGGTCAACATATAGGATACTTTTTACCGCGGTAAAATATCTCACTTCTGGGAATAAATACAAAAACTGCAATGTAAGAGTATACTAATGTGTAAAACCTAAGAATTTGATTTTTGGTCATCTGAACGCGGGTGAAGCCGCGGGCAATGCTAGTAAATAAATATATGTACTTAAATATAAGCGACGCGAGCGGAGCCTCGAGCAAAATTGCATGTAATGAAATAGTGTAGTAACTTTAAATGATCAATTGATTTAATCGGAAACCTTTTCAGTATATAAAATTCATATCGATCCATATACTATCTTCAGACTAAAGAATTATAAAGACGGAGCTCGCCAAGAAAAATGTGAAAGTCTAAAATAGTAGCGTGATTTTCTGTCTATGCTATTATCCTCGATTTTGCCATATATTATGTAGGTTGTATACTTTCTTCAAAGAATCAGGGAAATTTTATATAGGTATTAATCGTTAGTTTATAATTACTGAGAAAAAAATATGATTAACAAAAAAATACTATAAGTACTCCTTTGTATTTAAAAAAAATAGTTTTCTCTCTCTCTTTCTCTCTTATCTTTGAAATAGAGATATCATAATATTGTATTCAGCCTTTTTTAACGTCCCACTGCTGGGGGTGGGCCTTCCTTCAATACGAGGGGGATCAGGCCATAGTCCACCACCCTGGCCGAGTGCGGCTTGATGGACTTCACAAGTCTTTTGAAAACTTGCTAGGTTCTCTCAGACATGCAGGTTTCATCATGATGTTTTCCTATACCGTAAGACCGTAATCATGTTTGAAATGATTCGCACAACAAAATGTCAGAGGTACGATCCGGGATTTGAACCCGCTTCACTCGGTTTCACAAGTGAGCGCGTCACGACTGAGCTATCACTGCCTTATCATAATTAATTATTTTTTTCTTTATTTTAATGAATTTCGTCATTTATTAGATTTTATTAACATTTATTTACATATCAAAATCAAAGTAATGAATATTCTATTAACATTTGTTTTAAAATACAATACAATATTTTAAAATATTTTTTGGCCTCATATTTAGTTCTATAACACTATGTTATTCCTTAATCTGAGATCATCTTAACTCATTGTGAGAAAAGTTTATTCGTCACGATCATAATAAAAAAAAATCATAACTTTACGACCTCTAGAGGGCGCCATATTCAATTAAATATGACTTTATATATCCTATAACCAGCGGACGATTAAGAAGCTTCCATCGATACTTCATTTTTCAAATTATGATAAATAGTTAAGAAATTAAGAGGGGACCGATAAACATACATACCGGTTAAAAGCATTACAGCATCGGCACCAATTTATTCAATAAAAAGAGATCACGGTTTTGATAGTCCAAGAACGGTTATATTTTACTTGGAACACACTACCTACATACAGTTATTTGTTTTTGCCTGCATGCAAAGGGAAAGGAGGGCGTTTGACTTCTAAACCTACACCTTAAATCAGGTTTAAATTGTTTCTTGTACGCTTTTACTTAAGTTTTATTATTATAACGGTTTTGCTAAGTATAATTAAATGTCGTTATCTAAACTGTTTTCTAGATTTCCTCACTGGTTCAAACTGTATCATTTGGCCAATATCACCTTAAGATAAATAAAAACCGTTCTATTTACCCGACTGCGCGATACAAAGGAGGGTAATGTGTTTAATAGTCTATGTATGTATGTTTGTTTGTTTTTATGTGGTGTTCTAGAGACCAAACGCTGGGATCGATTTTGATGATTCATATGTCGTTAGATTCGTCTTGATAACGCGAGTGTAATAGGCTATATAAAAATAGTTAAAAATTAAAATGGCAGATTTCAGGAGTCAATTTGTGTGTCTTTAAAGAAAATATCTTCAAAACTAATCGAATGCGGTATCAAAATAAAGGGTTTTAAGAAGCGATAAAAAAAATATAAACAACTTATAATATTTAAAAGTAATAAAAGTAATTTAGGATGAAAAATTGCTAAATTTGGGCAGGGATGAAATTTGTATATTTCCGATTGCATAATACTATATTTAATCCCTCCACGACCGCGGACACGCCAGCGTTACAGTTAACAATAGATTTCTTAGAAATTTAATAATTTTTTTAGAAATTTACCAGGAGGTGATATTCCTTCGTCAACTTGTTTTCATCTTTTTAGTTAGCTTTTATGCTGTCGGTTTCTTTTTACTTTTATAATATACTAGCTTTTGCCCGCGGCTCCGCCATCGTTCAGATGACCAAAAACCAAATTCTTAGGTTTTATATATTAGTATACTCTCACAATCCAGTTTTTGTATTTTTTCTCAGAAATGAGATATTTACCCGCGGTAAAAATTATCCTATATGTTGACCCGGATAACCAGCTATCATCATACCAAATTTCATCAAAATCTGTCCAGTGGTTTTCTCGTGATGTGGTAGCAGACAGACATACGGACAAAAATTCTAAAAACTATAGATTCGGACTCTATCGATAATAATGTCTATTTCAATTAGATTTTCCAAAAAATATTTAATGTACAGATTCGACTTAGTTACAATTTTATTATATATATAGATTTTTTATTAGATTTCCTCATTGGTTCAATCTGTATCATTAGGCCAATATCATCTTAAGATCTAGAAAAACCGTTCTAATTTTATTTCTATCTTGTTTCTGAGTACTTTGTTAAAAGAAAGTTGCAAATTGTTCGTTTACTTATTGATCATTGAGGGAAAGTTGACTCACCGTTATATGAACGAACCTCTACTTGAACGGATATGACCATGCATTATGTATATTGACATTTAATTGAGATAGGTTTGCATCAATCAGTTAAAAGGTATACCGATGTCAAATTAATTATTCGAACGTATGTTATTTTGAAATTTGTATGGGTGTATATAGACATATATTTAGTTAAAGTATTACTGCTGGGCACGGGCCTCCCTTGAACTCGCGGGCTTTTAATGTCTTTCGAAATCTTGCTTCTCAGACTTGCAGATTTCCTCACGATGCTTTCCTTCACCGTAAGACTAATGGTAATCATGTTGGGAATGATTCGCACATGGAAGATATCAGAGGTGAGAAACCCGGGATTTGAGCTCTCTTTACAGTGCATTTGCAGTGGTAACGCACTCGCTTGGGAAAACAAAGAATTATGAAAATCAATAAAAAATGACCAACAAAATATCGCATTACATGTACAAAAAATAGTACACACGTACTGAAAGTTTCCTCCTTTTTTGAATCGATCAAAAATAACGAGTTATTGGAAAATGTACCAGCACTTTTATAAGATTTTTTTTTTTTTAAATTAGTTTGTATGGAACCCCAAAAAGAAAACGCAGGTAAAAGTTAGGTTTTTGATGTGGATTATTTTAACATTAAAAATTAACGAAATAAGAATCAAATACATCGATAAGTTCAACCAAACAAGTTTATTTTATGTATATAACATTTATAAACTTTCAAGGTCTCATCAAGTCGAATTCATTACACTGATGAAATATATTTTTAAACGGATTTATTCGTGCTTCGGAGAGCATGATGATGATGTTCTCCTAGCTGTTTTCGGCTACGGCGGCCAATCTCATCGAGACTAGCCAACTGCGCAGGAGATATTATAGTGCACAAGTGTACGCGCGGACACAAGTGCACTCTCTATTCTCATACTGAAACACCGTCAACTTCCCAACTCCGGGCTGTTACTGAGACTTATTATACAGAAAGACTCAATAACTAAACTTGGCCCGACCCGGGACTCGAACCCAGGACCTCCAAGTGTGCAGCCGTACATGCTAGCCACTACACCACCGAGGCAGTCGGAGAGCATACAAAGCTGTATGTGCATTCCTGTATCCGTTCTTCCGCCGGTCGGTCGTGTCGGATTGCTATATCGCTCGTTCTTCTCGGGTCTGAGGCTTCTTCTTTCCGAAATGGTACTAGACTCATGACGTTCAGTAAAAAATTGTAATAATTTAATGCTGAATTAAATATTTTTAATTGAAAAAAAAATATAGGAGCCCGATAAGGATCCCCTATAATAATTATAATTACTTCTAGGTAAATTTCTAAGAAATTAATTAAAATTCTAAGAAATCTATTGTTGTTAACTGACACGCCGCCGGCGTGTCCGCGGTCGTTGAGGGATTAATGTTATCTACCGTAGAGAGATCACCTTATTTGTGCACATCTAATTGTATTTAATCAAAAATCTGTCAAAAAACAATGCAAATTACCGCCGAATTAAATTCTTTTAAATATTAAAAACTTTTTTTATTTTATAATTTAACTAGCGACCTACCCTCGCTTCGCTCAGGTTGAATGACCCTACGTTTGAATGGTTTAGGAACGCATAAAAAAAAACGTCTAATTTTTTTTGCGCCAAAAACCTACGCAGGCGTATACAGTATAACCCACCAGAGTTTCATCAAAATCGGATCAATGATTTAGGGACGCATAGACGATAAATGTACGGACATTTTTATTGATAAAGATAAATAATATAGATAAGATTAATTTGTTTACAATTTCAGAGGTTTACATAGAAATTGAATAATAGATAAAAAAACATACATACAGACGAACAAAAAGCCTCCTCCATTTTTGGAAGTCGGTTAAAATTAGAACAAATGTAACGTTCATTGTTCTGTATAATTAATTATAATTATTATTCTTGCAAATTAATTAGACAGACGAAATTTCTAAAGAAATCTTTGTTGAGGATACAACTTTATAAAATATTAGAAAACTAAAGTACTCGTACTATGTATCTCTAAAAAAAATATTTTTAAACCGGAAGTTATTAATCGTATATATTTTTGTAATTTAAAATACATTCATTCAATAAAAAATTTACTCAATAAAAATATTGTCGCATTAAATGACCTCTAAGTTTACTATTAGAATTTATTGGAAGTTTTTATAATGATTAAAAACTAATTTATTATTCATATCTACGTAATTTTTTAATTAATTGATATTGATATTACAAAGAATAAAACCGGCAAAGATGACCGATATTAATAAGACCGATTTACACGGTCCGATATCGGTCTGGTAAAGTATTTTTGTACAAGAAGCGTTGCTGGGAGTGTGATTCGACCGAAATTTCTCTCTTACTGATAGCGTTAATGTAAATATTATTTCTTGTATAAAATTTTACCGAACAATACCGAACCAAGAACTTTAGTGTGTATCATCAGGCTACTTACTACTTTCTCGTAAACTAGAATCAAATGTGAAATGTCTCTTTAAACTTTATCCTTTTTTTGACGACACGTTTGGCTCAGTTTGTAGTGACCCTACTTCCTGTGCCAGCGTTCGCGGGTTAGAGTCCCGCTGGGGCCATTCGTTTGTGTGATGAGCACGATTGTTTGTACTTCAGTCATGAGTGTTTATATTTATAATATGTATGTATTTAAAATTATATATGTGAAATGTATCAACTATCTGGTATCGATAACACAAGCCTCGTAGCTTGCCATGGAACTAGATGGTGCTGTGTGTTAATGTCCCAACATATTTATTTAACCAAATTTACGTACTAGATTAAACCAAAATTTGTAGAGGTGCAAAGGCTTAATGAACTAACAAACACAAAAGGTCATTTTAATAATTAAATCATTGTTAGTGATATAACAATGAATAATTAATGTCCGTTTTCACCAACATCCCATAAGCTACCACCTACGTATGGGATCCCTAGCTTAAAAGTTCCCCTAAACTAGCCCCTGAATTAAATTTCGTCTTACCATCGTCAGAGCCTGTATTTCTAGTACCCATATTAAGGTGACATTTTAACATTTAGGTCACCCCTAACTGTCGGTGAAACAGAAACTGTCCCCTAACAGCCCCCTAGCCATGCTTAGGGGATCCTTTAAACTTAGGTGACGTTGGTGAAATCGGCCATAAGACTGATATTATAGCAGCAATACCTGCTTAAAATGGTGGTCGTAAAACCAAACGTTTTTAGTAACCAGTTTACAAATGCATATATTTTAGCCTTGATTCAATTAATAGCTATATACATATTTGCGTGATTCCGCATTATTATTATTAGTCTGCTACACTCCTCTAATAATGATGCGTGGGACAAACGAATGGGACGTGGAAAAGTATTTTAAATATTGAAGATATCAAGGTTTCGTTCAAAGGAAACTTTCTTTTATTTTTTTAAATATTACTTAACTATATTTAATTTCAATATTTTTTCAAAAAACCTTACCTAGGCCGGTAATCGAACCAGTTAAATGTACAAAAAGTACGATACTATTTTATCGAACTAATCAATATGGTATGGTATACTATGGTAAAAGGCAGTTGTAGGCCAGTGGTGACGCGCTCGCTTGGGAAACCGAGTGAAGCGGGTTCTAATCCCGGTTCTCGCACCTCTGATGGTTTTCAAGTGCGAATCATTTCGAACATGATTACTACTTGCCTTACGGTGAAGGAAAACATCGTGAGGAAACCTGCATGTCTGAGAAGACCTAGCAAGTTTCGGAATAACTATGGCCTGATCCCCGTCGTACTGAAGGGAGGCCCACCCCCAGCAGTAGGACGTTAAAAAGGGCTGAACACATACATACTATGCTAAGGATTAAACTCAACTCAACTCAACTTAAACTCACATAAAGAAAATAACAAGGAACAAAGTGTTATTAAAATAATCGGGTTTTAATCATAATCGTAATTAACGTCGGTCAATAGATAAACAAAAAGTTTTTAGCTGACTTATACGTTTAATTCATGAGTGGTTAATTCGTTCATGGTTTAATTTAATATCGTAGTATACAGCATGGGCTTATAAATACTTTTTGGAGTGTGTCAGCGTTTTTTTTTCAACATTCAAAAAATGACAAAAAAAAAAACATTTTGGAAATGAAAACTTTTACAGGCAGGTTTGGATGGGGAGTAAATTTATGTAAGTCGTCATCGACATGGTCACGTGACGTGTCAACGCTAACACTCAGATTGCCGATAGATGTCAAAACCAGATAAATGTAAACAGTTTTAATTTACAAATTTTAATTTAAGATCAAACAATTAATTTCAATATCCAAAAATAACAACTGTTTGTATATAGTTTTTAGTTTTCACTTCTGTCGGCAGTCCTCATGATTTTTTATTGATAACACTAAAGCTTGTCACACCAATAGCTCGTTACACCAACAAGCAGTAGGTATGGACGTACTGTGCCGAGTGAGGTGATAATAACTAAATTTCGTCAATAGCTACTAAACAAAAAAAAATCTATAGTTGACAAATTGAGAAGAAAAAAGTCCTGAACTGTTTTAGTTTTCAGTTTGCCTATTTACATATACATTTTACAAAATTTTTATGTATTCATTAGGAGAATGAAAACTTATATAGGTACTTACATATTTTTTAACACCAGTCTTCTTATTCTGATCATATAGTAACAACTTATAATTAATAGTTATATTTTATATTATAAACTCACTTAATTTTTATATTATAAACTCATGGTACCTGCTTATAATTTATATTATAAGTAGGTACCATGAGTTTATCTCTTACTTGAGAAATGATTGATTCCCCATATATACTTTTATCCCCCTTTTCACCCCTTTTAGGTATGATTTCCGGGATAAAAACTATCCTATGTCCTTCCCAGGGTCTCAAACTATCTTCATACCACATTTCATCTAAATCGGTTCAGCGGATTTTTAGTTTATCCATTACAAACAAATTCATAAACTTACAAACTTTACTTTTTTATAATATCAATGTAGATAAAGGAACCAATAAATTGTACTTGAATAATATAAAGAAGAGCAAATAGACATTAAAAATAACTGCATCTTGTGCGGAATAGATTTTTGAAGGCTATGTTAGATTTTATGAATGGACTCTAGCGGCTTGTAAGGTTTTTGTAGTAATGTTTAGTAAATTGAATGAACTCATTTAAAATTAAATTGAATTTCTGCTCATACAATGCTTTGTGTTGTGAAAGAGATAAAAAGAGGTTGGCTATTTACAATTCGACGTTCATTTTGGGGTTTAAATATTGCGAAGTAATTATATATTTTTCGCGTGTGGATTCATAGTGGATTTTTGCTTAAAAACAACCTTTTTTGTTAAGTGTTTCATGTCATATGAAGGGTATGTGAATGATGATACAAATTCATAATTGTAAAATGCATAATTTAAAACATTTTATAGCGAAATTATGACTTTTGCTTGTATTATTAATTTAATATAGGAAAATTTAAATGAAAATCTAAGTCTTACGTAAGTAATTTCATTTTAATAATCTGTGTAACATATAATAAAATTCTGAGTCGAATAAATTAAATATTTTTTGGAAAATCTTATTGAAATAGTCATTATTATCGATACAGAGGCTAAATGTACGGTTTTTAGATTTTTTTCTGTATGTCTGTCTAAGAACGCATCATAAGAATACCACTGGACGATTTTGATGTGTATAGTGATAGCTAGTTCGATTTTGATGAGTATAGTGTTAGCTAGTTTTAATACGGGAAAATATTTCATCTTTGAGAATTCTAGGTATGATGAAGATATGGATCATATGAAGAGAAAGTTCAAAGTATACTTATTTAAAAGCATTATCGTATCGATCACTTTATAAAAGATCATTAATCAGTCATACCTAAAGTAAGTTTCTAACGATCAAAGTTAATCTTATTCACTATGATTGATTAATCTATAAACAAAGTGTACCTAAAACATAAATTATTTATTATAATACATATTTATGGAAACATTAAACAACTGGTATGTGTTTTAGTTGTAAAAATATTTTTAAGTGCACATTGCACTAAAAAATCCGGTTTGGAGCAATTCCAAAGATTTTTTTGAATCTTCCGAAGTAAGAAAACATTACGTAAAATTAAAAATATAAGAATTTATTTTTTCCCACTTGAAGATTCAATTATATTAATGTTATAGTCGTTAAGTATATCTATACAATACATATAATCTATTTATATAAAAATCAATTTCTGTTCGTTAGTCTCTTAAATTAATATCTGGAAAATTAATAGAGAAAATTAATAGCTGGCTAATCGAAAAGTTCAGAAGTTAAGTTAGAAAAAATATATTATATCTAGGTATATAACAGACTTATTATAGTCTATCTATTCTTTCACAGAAAAACTACTGGACGGATTTTGATGAAATTTGGTATGGTCATAGCTGATTATCCGGTTCAACATATAGGATACTTTTTACCGCAGAAAAATATCTCATTTCTGAGAAAAAATACAAAAACTGATTAGAATAAAAAACGATACTACGAGTATATAGATTTTAGCAAGTTAACTTATTAAATATGTCAAAAACTATTAAAAATAGCTAATCTTGAAAAAGTATGTCAATAGCACTATTTTATTCATTAAAAAAATTATTTTAATGAAATTAATTTTTGTATTATTTAGATATTTGTCAATAGATGTCGCCATGTGTCTTTAAAATACGTAGTTTTAATTCCAAAAAATTGAATGTACAAATTCGACCTTTCTAGGATTTTATTAGAATTACTACTAAATTACCCGCGGCCCCGCCCGTGTTTAAATTATCAAAAAACAATCTTTTTGGCTTTATAAATTAGTTACATCTATAGATACATTAAAATTTAATGAAGCAGTATCTGTGCTTTAAATATTTTTTGGAAAAATTTATTGAAATACACATTATTATCGCTAAGAGAGGCCGAACCTATAGTTTTAAGAATTTTTGTTGTGTGTCTGTCTGTGACCGCATCACAGAAAAATCACTGGAGGGATTTTGAAGAAATTTGGTATGGTAATAGCTGGTTATCCGGGTCAACTAATATACTAATACGAGTATACTAATATATAAAACCTAAGAATTTTGTTTTGGTCTTATTAACTAACGCGGGCGGAGCCGCGGGCAATGCTAGTTTTAAATAAAACTATCTTTTCGGATTATTTCGCGGATTTATTTTGATTTTTGGTTCCCGACGTTTCGAATGCTTTACAGCAATCATGGTCACGGGAGAGACTAAGGTGTTAGATGTCTCGAAGGTATAGTTATACAGACAGCCTACCTACAAATAATAAAATGAAAAATTGCACCAATTCGTTTTATAATTGAATATGGAATATAATTTATTTAATTTTTGCTGTTATCATTATAATTATTACAGTTTTAAAAATATTAATTAGTAATCTATATTTAGTGTTGCCATTATTATATTTATAAGTTATAACCGTGGCCGCTTGTGGCCGTTCCGATCGTGTCGGTACTTGTGCACAAATCAAAGGAAATTTGCGGGAAGTGCTTGTGATGTATCCACACGTTTGTGCGTTTGTAGAGATTTGAAAGTGGCGAATGCAAGCGTGTGAACCCGGCATTACGGTTTCATTGTTGTTGGACATGAGCCTTCTCTTTTGTTTTTGAATAGCAAATGTTCGCGCTGTAGATAAATATTTACATGTATAAGGTAAACGATTCTTTTATAATATGGAAGAAATTGATGATGTTCATTCATTCACTTTTCATTTCACAACTTAAACTCACTAAATTAAATACTTCGAAAATATGTAAATCTAATTTTATTATTGTGTTGTTTTGTTAGCGGACCTTGTCGCTGCCCGTAACCTTCAGCCTTTGCCCAATCCATTAATGCCCACTTTGCCGTTTTATAATTTAAACAACCTCTACGGGTCGCTGGTCATTGGCTTGTTGAAAAAAAAAGAAAAAGTATTAGTTTTCAGTACATATAATAATAATTAATACGAATAACATTATTATGTTACGTACAAAGTTATCCATTTATACTTTTGTCTTCTTACTTTAATAAAGTGATTGCAAAGTTCCTAGCTATTAGTACAACTGCATCCATACTAATATTATAAATATGATAGTTGAGGATGGATATCCATCGATCCGGATGTTTGTTACTCTTTCACGCCAGAACGGCTGAACGGATCTAGATGAAATTTGGCACAGAGATAGATCTAGTATTTTAGATAACTTTTTATCGCGAAAAATGTACGGTTCCCGTGGGATAGATTTGTTTTGTCTAGCAACGAACTCGAAGCGAAGCGAGGGTGAGTCGTGCATATATCAAGATGTCACCTCCAGGTAAATTTCTAAGAAATTAATTAAAATTCTAAGAAATCTATTGTTAACTGACACGCCGGCGTGTCCGCGGTCGTGGAGGGAATAACCAATCAGTGATACGCACCTCCAATATTTTTGTAAATGTAGCCCAAAGTCATATTTCTATGGTTATTTTTTTATTTTTTCGATACCTTGCTTTGTTTTCGAGATATGAATTTTTTTCTGACCAAAACCGGGTGAACAACGACCGCGTATTTCACATTTCATTTTTACGATTTAGAAAAAAAAATGAGTTTCTTCAACAATTCATTTTGCACTTTGTAGCCCTCGTTGAGATGCATCTTTTGACATCCCAATCAGCCACGTTGTGCCAAAACCCACGACACCAGGGCGATATCGCGGTTTCGCTGAAAATCGGGCCTATACAGACGCGACAATAAAAACATTTTCAATATTAAAATATTCTTTTTTCTATGTTCTACATTTAGGCATTAAATTAAAAATCTGTATATTTTTGTAGGTTAATAGTTTGACTTGATATTAATTAAAAATGTGATATTGTGTTTATTTCTCACTTGACTTGCCCTGTCCTTCTTTCACACTGCAATAGAGCAAGAGGTCGTCCGAATTATTAGAATTATAGGCCGGAGAGTGGCGTAAACTTTATCCTTGTTCTTGGTTTTTCTGATATTAGTGTATTTGTAAACAAAACGCAGAAGCGCAGTGTTGCTAAGATGTAAGTGAAGCTGGAGCGGAGCTAGTATCTGATCTGATCTGATGTTGTCCTAGCCGATTCCGGCCACGGCGGCCAATCTATATGAGATTAGCCAACTGCGCAGGAGATATTATAGTGCTCAAGTGTACGCGCAGACACAAGTGCACTCTCTATTCCTATCACTCTCATACTCCGGTGGGACGACCACTCGACACGACTGGTGAGAGTTAAGGCGCAGGACCGACGGCTTTACGTGCTCTCCGAGGCACGGAGGTGAAACACCACCAACTTCCCAACTCCGGGCTGTTACTGAGACTTACTATACAGGAAGACTCAATAACTAAACTTGGCCCGACCCGGGACTCGAACCCAGGACCTCCGGGTGTGCAGCCCTACATGAATGCTTGGAGCTAGTATAATATGTATACGAATACTAGCAAGTTGTTCTCGCTTCACCCGGATGTGTCCAAAATAGTGGGTACCTTATAGTAGCCTATGTATTACTCCAGGGCCTAGTCTATCTGTGTTCTAAATTTCATACAAATCGGTCCAGCCCTTCCAGAGGAACAGAAGTAAGAAGTAACAAACTTACACACATATACACATACAAACTTTCATATATATAATCTTAGTCTGATTTGGCGTGTGTTACATTAGTATCTTATTTGTTTTTCAGACGGCGATATTCACGGTTATTCTGCTACCTTTTCGAGTAATCGTGATATGCTACTTGATCGTCACTGCGTGGTTCCTCGCCTGCATTGGTCTTTATGGGCTGAGTGAAGAAGATCTTCGCAAGAAGCCAATGACTGGATGGAGAAGGTAAATGATCACCAACTTTTAACCATAATTTCATTCATTTTGGTGAATTTGAGGAAAAAAATTTTTAAGACTATATGTACTTAGGGACTTGTACTTATTGATATTAGAAGAGGGTTTTAACTCAAATACCTTTATGTTTCAAAATACCTGACGCATATCTTATATGGAATAAAAAAAAAAGCTAGGAAATATACTCATTTTAACAAATATAGTATTGGGAGAGGTGTACTGGTGATGCTGTGAAAGAAAAGTGAGATAGTAAAACAGTCATTGTGTTGTTTCATAATAATATTTATGTTTACTTATACGGATGTCTTATTATATAATGAGTAATTATAGCTAGCCCATGCTTTTTGAAATGCTTTTTTCGTAATAATCAACAGAAATCTCTTAACAATGCTAACAAAAGTATTGTTAAAAATGAACCTTGAAACATTGAATAGAAAATGAGTGAGAGACGGCGAGCAAGGAAAATCTGTTGTGTTTAGAACAATGATGCTCTATTTAAAGATTTACCGTTTAGCATAAAAAATAATTAAACTAATTCAAAATGCAATTGTTTTTAAAAATAAGTTACATTTTCTTTTACCATTTAGACGTTGAGACTTTATCGTTAAGGTAAATAGATCCGTATAATTAATCTGTAACAGAGTTAAAGTTGTCTGGACATTAAATCTGTACAGATAAATAAAATTGAAGTGTCTGTTTGTAATATCAAAATATCAGATTTTTACTAAATGCATATGAAATAATATAAGGTAGGTACTTATAAGGAAAACATTTTTTTTTAATTTTTGTCTGTCTGTCTGTTTGTTCCGGATAATCTCCGAAACGGTTGTGCTGATTTTAACCGGACTTTTACTGGCAGATATCTGATGTAAAAGTAATTTAGGCAACTTTTATTTCAGAAAAATAATTCCGCTCAAAAATTAAATGGCACTTAGGGATGCACCCGAGTGAAGCGAGGGTGTCGCTAGTATTTTATAAAAATAAAATAAAAATACAATACATTTATTATATACAGTTCGAACCCATAACCCTCCATTGCGCTTTGCCGAAGTCGGGTAAAAATAAAATAAACATGAAAAAATGAAAATACAATTATATTTCCTCAAATAAAATAATTATATTTGATCTGCTAGAATCTACGTCGCTACGTTACTGCGTTATTAGGGAGGCACCATGGATGCCAATACAAACATGCAGGCAGAGTCACAGTAATAGCTAGTATAAAATATAATAAGGTTTACGTGTCAACAGTGTATACCGCAAGTTGAATGACGTTGCTAATATGGGAAAGGATTATTATCAAATTGCGGTATTAGGCAACATATAGTAAAGGTTGGTAGCACGCAGAATATGATTCATAGCCGCAAAACGGTACTTTTAGATATATTATAATTAGGTTTCATTCCCTAGTCATTTGAAACAAAACCGCGGATTAGCAGCAAGTCTTACTAAATAACTGTCAATTTACTTTCTTAGATTTACGCGAATATTTGACATTTATTAAATAAAAAAAAGGCTTTAATGATTTTTTCGGAACATGCTTATACTGTCTATAACAACTATATAGTAACCATTGAGACGTCCAAAATCTTAGTCTCTCCTGTGAGCATGATTGCTGTAAAGCATTCGAGACGTCGCGGGAGCCAAAAATCAAAATAAATATTAAAAAAAATATCAAAGTAATAGGTAGAGAGAGAGTTGAAATGTTCACAGAGTATGTACATTTTTCTATTGCCGCTATAACAACAAATAATAAAAATAAAATACAATATACATTTTTTTTATGTTCGTAATCGATCATCGAAGTTAATATACAACATACATAGAGTAAAAGTCATATTAATACAAAGTACATGTACGATGGTACGGAACCCTTCGTGTGCGAATTCGACTCGCACTTGACCGATTTTTATGCTATTGCTAAATTTCAAGTTACACTGTTTTTATGGTAATCATAATTAAGTATAATTTTATAGAATATACTAGCGACTCATCGTCGCTTCGCTCGGGTTCGTCTCTAGCTTGCTTCAAAATGAAAACTTTCATCCCCATTTTCACCCCCTTAAGGGTTGATTTCCGGGATAAAAAGTATCCTATGTCCTCCCCAGGGTCTCATACTATCTTCTTATCAAATGTCATCTAAATCAGTTCAGTAAATCCAGAGATTCTTACAACGTCAAAACTTCATAAAGTCACAAACTTTACCTCTTTATTATATTAGTATAGACATAGAAAAAGACATATTAATAAAAAGTACATTTCTTTTCCTTCATGTGCGAATTCGACTCGCACTTGACCGATTTTTATACTATTGCTTAATTTTCAAGGTACACTGTTTTTCTGATAATCATAATTAAGTTTATTTTATAGAATATATGTATTATATTATTTATTATCATATTGGGTCAAGACTGCTTACACAACAACTGGTAATGGATAATAAGATCAAAAGATTTTGAAATAAAGATCAAGGATCTTAGTTCGTTGACATTTTGAAGCTTACGTTATTTTTTTACCCTACATTAAGTAATTAGAGTATATTGAAACACATTTCTGTGTTAATTGTGAAAGTAATTTTTTCTCTATGCGATTAATATATATTAATACTAGCAGAACCCGCGGATTCGCTCGCGCTAAAACTACAAAAAATCTCTAAAAAGGTAGTTTCATACAAACTTTTATCCCATATTTTACCCCCTTATAGGATGAATTTTGAAAAATGCTGAAACACGTATTTATTTAATTTTATTGTAGAGCATTAATACCAAGTTTCAAGTAATTCTGAACATATTTTTTTTGGGTTGTATTATAACGTGTTTTCCTGCGGGAATTAGATAATTTTCCGCGGTAAAAAGTAGCCTATGCCACTCTCCAACCCCCCAACTATTTCGACACAAAAAAAACACGCCAATCCGTCATTCCATTTTGTCAAACAAACAAACAAACACACTTTCACATCTATAATATTAATAGTAATACTCGTAGTATTACTTGTTTATTTTACGTTAGCAATTGAAAGAAAGTTAATAATGACTGATATCCTGGCCCTTTTTTATCTATGTTTGCAGTGGTTAAATTTAAGCAGAATTTATATAGCTTTTCTACGCGGCTTCGCGTGATAAGTAGGGCGGGGTTCAAGAGTAGTCTAAGTTCGATCTCAGGGTACAATCTATGTTATTGTCAAATTTTATCAAAATCGTTCAGCGGTTTAAGCCTCAAAGGTTACAGGTAGAATTATTTACATCTATAATATTATTATGGATAGCGTCGCTTGAGCATTTCTATTTGATTGCCCTTTGTTTCGGATGTGGCTTGAATTATTTAATTACGTAACATAATGAGTACTGAAAAGATACAAAAATTAAGAAAAAATGTTTATTTCAAATGACAAAGACAATAACAGACTGGTTCGTCCCAAACTAAACAGTTATAAGGAGTATTTTAATTATGTCTTGAGGCTTTTGATTATCATCACAGAGAAAACTACCATCATCTCGCTGCCCATTTCCCTTGGCTCAGTTTGTAGTGACCCTACTTGCTGTGCCTGCGGTCGCGGGTTCGAGTCCTGCTGGAGGTATTCATTTGTGTGATGAGCACGAATGTGTCTACTCCAGTCATGGGTGTTTACATTTATAATATGTATGTATTTAATGTTATATATGTGTAGTGTATCAACTATCTGGTATCCATAACACAAGCCTTGTAAGCTTATCATGGAACTAGATGGTGCTGTGTGTTAATGTGTCAACATATTTATTTATTATTATTGTTGTTCTATTGCATAGAGATAACTATATCAATCGAAATTCTTTGTGTCATTTTTTGTGTATCTAATTTGCCCCAAAAGTAGCTTAAACTACTCTAATTAGCCCTCAACTATCTCGAGTCAATATAAAAACTTTTTAATCTGTCGAACTATTTCGGCGTGACAGAAGGACAAACAAAAAAACTTACTTTCACATTTGGGGCCGTTCAAGTGTTACGTAAGCAAGCTGGAGGGGGCCCGGAGGAGGAGGGGGAGGGGGGGGGGGGTCGATATGGCTCGGGTCCAATGTTTTCTTACTTTTACTAACATAGTAATGGCGGGTGGGATATTAAAATTCTTATGTAAGAAATGGAAATCCTAAATAAAAAAAATCCAAAACAATAAAACAATATTAATAATTTAAATGAATATTGAATACTATTATGTTTGTTATAAATAATTTTACCGAAATACTTTTCATTTCACTTATATTTAATTTATGTCCATAATTAATAATTACGCCGAATATATATATAAAATATAGTGGGCTTGAAAAAAATATATAATATTTACTATCATTTGTGGACAGTGTCTAATATCTGTTTTATTCTTTCAAGTGAATTAAAAATTATTTTATGAAACTTAAGTTTAGTTAATTCATAATTTTTATTGTTTTGTGTAGTTTAAAAAAAATCTACGACTTATCAAGGAGGGGTGTTTTCCTTATTTTTTTACGTAATACTTGAACGGTCCCTTTATAATATTAGGTACTTGATTCACTACATACATACTATACTACTCTTTGCATCGTATTAAATGAAAATTTTGTGAATTTAGACAATAGTATGAATTTATTACTTCTACTTTCTAGCGACTCGCTCCGCTCGGGTTTGTCTGTACTTACGTTTGAAGGTTAGTATAGATTTCGCAAAGATGAGATATTTTCATGCAGTAAAAAGTATCCTATATGTTGATCCGGATAACCAGCTATCATCATACCAAATTTCATCAAAATACGTCCAGTAATTCTCTCGTGATGATTGCCCTGACACATAGACAAACGAAAATTCTAAAAAACTATAGATTCGGCCTCTGCATAGATATTAATGACTATTTCAATAAGATTTTCCAAAACATGTTTATTTTACAGATTCAACTCAGATTTTATTTTTATATGTATACATAATAAAATATTATGATGTTTATAATTGTGATACAAAAATAAAATCTAAATATCTCAAGAGTAGAGCTATAGTTATATTATACGGAAGTATAATAACATGAAGTCTATACTCGATACTCTTATACAAATTAGATGATTATGTTAATATTGTCAAGTTTGTCAAGACGTCACAGGTCGGTCGGCCTTCGTGCAACTGTTGAAGCGGAACCGTGCATACGACACGCTATCCAAACCGTTTAGTGGCTCGTACAAGCCAAGTCTAAGTTCTTGCAATTGTATTCATCACATAGCTATGTACTGCCTGCGGCTTTATCTGTCAATCTGTTTAGTTTATTGCATAAATATTACAAATGCGAAAGTTGTACGGATGTTTGTTACTCAATCACACCAGAACGGCTGAACGGATCTGGATCAAAATTTGGCACAGAGATAGATTATATTCTGGAATAGCACATAGGTTACTTTTTATCTTGGAAAAATGTACGGTTCCCGTGGGATAGACTGGTTTTTGTTGTTCATTAGAGACGAAACCTAGCAAAGCAAGGGTGAGTAGCTAGTGATTCTACTACATAAGTATTGCCCCAAAACCAATCGATTTATAGGATCGCGAAGAACGGGGTTTTTTGGATAGATATCTGGATCTACACTACTAACTTATACTTGACACTTGGCTATATTAATTAAGAGTACTTTTTACGAGTATTTTAAATCCCATTGAAATTGGTACACTTGTTTTCAAGCTGCGCACGATTAAATAGTTTAATGTAAACGGTATATTGACTTCATAATAACTGTAAAACTAGTTATTCTACCTTTATCGATACGAGTTTTTACTTGAAATTTATATATTGTCAAATTTATATATTTAATATGTATAAATTATTCAGTAAAATAAGGAATCATGATAATCGGTTCAAAATTGACAAAAAAATTGTGTACATACACACAAAAAAACTGTTAAATTTATTTAAGAAACTCATTATTGTTATACTATAAAGTAAATTCCGTAGAAATTGGCGAATGACAGTTTTACACTAACGGATTTTAGAAATGCTTTCTACTTTTAATTAACATATCTTTATATATATATCTAAATAGCAATGATAGCCCAGTGGTAACTGGCAGGAAGTCGAGTGAAGCGGGTTCAAATCCCGGGTCTCGCACCACTGATGTATTCATGTGCGACTTATTACCTGTGTGTCTGAAAGAACCTAGCCAGGTTTCATAAGACGAAGTCCGCCAATCCGCACTTGGCCAGCGTGGTGGACTATGGCCTGATCCCCCTCGTATTGAAGGGAGGCTCGTGCCCAGCAGTGGGACGTTAAAAAGGGCTGAATACATATCTAAATATATTCTGTAAAAAATGTATGGTGATTTGTTTCGATCGTTTTATTTTTACGTGTACAGTGTGTATCTGTTTGTAGCTTGTACTCGTTAGTTCCAGAACGGCTAAACTTATTTTCAAGAAACTTTTATAGTTGCGTTAAGGACTTAGACTACTTACATGGGGTAGTTACTTTTATTATCACGGGATACGGGATAGGTACATTGCACGTTGTTTATGATACTACATGGACGTGTATTGTACTGCATATTATGTAAGTATTGGTTTAAAAAGAAAAGTTTTGAAATATCTATTTTATTTTTAAAGATTTACCTAAATAATACCCTTTTAAATAAAACAATCTTTTCGGATTATTTCGCGGATTTTTTTTGATTTTTGGTTCCCGACGTTTCGAATATTCCGAAATAATAATAATAATTCGAAAAGATAGTTTTATTTAAAATGTCAAATATTCGCGTAAATCTAAGAAAGTATTACGAAATAAATAATACCGCTTACGTTTTTGTGCACATAGCTTTTTCTCCTTCTATTACATGACTCCGTTATGTAGATATGTTTATCCACCACCACCCCTGTGTTTCTTCGTAGTTCCACTCCAGTACAGTCTAGTGGCTCACGCGATATATCAACTTTATTTACAGCTTTCTAAAATGGCTGTGAAATACCGACGTACGGACATTTATTTACCATAATTTTTATATCTTATAATTATGAGGTTTCCGACATTTCGTTTTTGGCCGCGGAACCCTTAAAAAATGCAATATAGTAGGCGGAAGACCTAGCCATATAATTAATTTTATAGGTCTTAGTTGTAATATACCATAGAATTAGTTCTATTGTGTTCCTCTATAATAGAGCCGTCAAAAAGAATAGAAGCTATGCTAGTATGTACGAAGCGTGAACGAAGTGGCTGATTCGTTTATGGTATGAAGTATTAAAGTAGTACCTAATTGTGACCTGTGTTTTTTTTTCATTATATACTAGAAACTTTCTAAACGTAGACATTATACATATATGTAGAACATTGGTTCTTCCTAGGCACTCAATTTAATCATGTGTGTTTTGTTTTTTTTTTAAATTTCTAAAAAGTTTATAATATACGATTCTTCGTAATTACTCTTTTTTTTGAGAACGAAAAAAGGCGATAAAATAGTTTACATAAGTCAAATCCATATTAATATTATATGAAAGTGGGTTTGTTTGTCCTTCTTTCACGTCGTAACAGAGTGACAAATTGGCGTGATTACCGCGGGAGATTATTTCATTTTGATTATGACAGATTTGAACGTGTTAAAAATTAAAATACAACCTAAAAATTATTTATGTTCAGAATTACCTAAACCTTCGTATTAATGCTCTTCAATACAATTAAACAAATACGTGAGTTAGCATTTTTCGAAATTCATCCCGTAAGGGGTAGAATAGGGGATGAAAGTTTGTATGAAACCTACATTTTTAGAGTTTTTTTCTGTAATTTTAGCACGAACGAAGCCGCGGGTTATGCTAGTATTAATATAAGCCTAAATATACGGAAGTATTTTAACATGGTTTTGGAAGTCAATGGACCTTTACATTTTAAACGAATGCAATGTAGATTTTTATCAAATTTTCTTAAACCTGCCTTGCTTCTTTTATTACATTGGCGGAATTATTTTAATTATAATAAATACATTTTATCTTAAGTTTTTAGGCTATCACTAAGTTTTATTGCCACCACCTTTGCTAACTAATTTTATTGTTTGTTACTCTCTCTGTATTTTACATATAAGTGCAATAAAGAATAGTATATAAATAATATCGATATATTTCAAAATATTTTTAACATCACTAATATATACTGCAAACGTATAGCTGAAGAGTTGTTTTGTTTGTTTGTTTGTTTTAATCTCTGAATCTACTACTGCGATTTAAATAATCTTATTGCGTTTTATAGTACGTTTTATATAGATCAAAGTATTTATTGTGGGCGTACATTAAGATATAGACACATGTATGGCGTTTCTTATCTGTAAGCCTTTTTAATACCTACAATTTTCTTAAACACTGTTTTTATGTGTCTGTTAAGTTTTACCCAGCGCTAGCCATGTAAGCGTACGATAACAGGTTTTTTGACAAAACAACGTCATAGTGCAGTCATTTTGTACAAAATATGTACAAATTATACACACAAACTTTTCTCGTTTATCGCTCTTTCTAGTAGCGAAAACCGTATCAAAATCCGTTGCGTGGTTTAAAAGAAGTAAGTGGAGAAACAGACAGACACAGTAGCGACTATGTTTTATACTTTTGTATTAGATTTATTGAGCAAGGTTATGTTACATCACACTATAATCAGCAGAGTAGTTCTACTAAGCTAAACTATTTGGGCAGAGCCGCGAGTAAACGCTAGTTAGATATAAAGTTTTTGTCAATAAGTGCCGGTTTCAACTTTCTTGAATCGTTAACTGCTTTGTATGTCATGTCTAGAGTGATGATGTAAAGATGTTTCTTGAGAGAGATCTTGACAGTCATTAGATTTTGAACAATTACATATCGGAAGCTCACTAACAGTATATTATTTTTATCAGACAATTTTTGTAATTATAAATGAATATTATCTATACATATAATAAAATTGTAACTAAGCCGAATTTGTACATTAAATATTTTGTGGAAAATCTTATTGAAATAGACATTATTATTTATAATGTTATGAATTATATAATAGAGGCCGAATCTGTAGTTTTTTCAATTTTTGTCTGTCTGTCTGTTAAAGCATCACAGAAAAACCACTGGAGGAATTTTGATGAAATTTGGTATGGGGATAGCTGGTTATCCGGGTCAACATATAGGATACTTTTTACCGCGTAAAAATATCTCATTTCTGAGAAAAAATAGAAAAACTGCATTGTAAGAGTACACTAATATGTAAATCCTAAGAATTTGCTTTTCGGTCATCTGAACGCGGGCGGAACCGTGGGCAATGCTAGTATTAAATAAAGTAAAAATCGGTTAAGCGTTAAGTGAGAGTCGTGCTCACCCAATGTTGATTCTGTGCTATGAATTTATATGTTAATACTTATAAATACGAGCATATAATAGCGGTTAAAATCCATTAAAATTGTGAATAAGGAGGGAGACTTATATCAAAACTAGCGACTCACCCTTGCTCCGCTCGAGTTCGTTCCTACGATAGTTTTTAACGTTTAGTATATATTTCTCAAAGATAAGACATTTTCCCGCAGGAAAAAGTCAGATAACCAGCTATCATCATACAAAATTTCATCCAATTCTGTCCAGTGGTTTTCTCGTGATGCGTTCCCAGACAGACAGACAACCAAAAATTTAAGAAACCATAGATTCGGCCTCTGCATCGATAATAATGACTATTTCTATAACATTTTCCAAAAAATATTTTTATAGGTATAGAAGATAATCGCTCGCTCGGGAAACCGAGTGAAGCGAGTTCAAATCCCGGGTCTCGAACCTCTGATATTTTCATGTGTGAATCATTTCCAACATGATTACCACTTGTCATAACGGTTTGGCATAGGACAAACTGGTTTGGCCTAAAATCTGGTTTTGTCGATAACACATATACAAAATTACATGTTACTTTCATCAACGCAGACAGTGTTGTGTTGTGCAATATAGTGTAAATCAGTATGCATGCTATGGAATAAGGACGACAGCTTAAGAAGTCTCTACATCCATTACGTGACGTGACATGTCGCCTTTTGATTTAAATAAATTAAAGCATTGCATTGCCTAATTCAATTATCTATCTATATAAAAATAGGCAAAGACAACACGGTTCAGTATCTAATACTTTCTTAGATTTACGCGAGTATTTGACATTTTAAATAAAACTACCTATTCGGATTTTTTCGCGGATTTATTTGAATTTTTGGTTGCCGACGTTTCGAATGCTTTACAGTAATCATGGTCACGGGAGAGACTTCGAATCGATTATATTCATAATTCGGGTTTAGAATTTTTCTGATATAATAATGTACTTGTTATACTTTCTACAGTACTCATTAAGTTTCTCTAGAGTAGGTAGCAACGAAAGACTATTTACTTATTATAACTCCGCTTTTATCTTTGCTTTAAATGCTGGTAAATTAGGAACAATCCCTTGCGCGAATCAAATCCGCCACCTACGGCTTTGTAGGCAGTTTCAGACAGTCATATGGCACTGTCGTGATGGTCATGATGCTTTATTATTTTACGTTAGCATTCATCATGAAAGTTTTTGCGATAAATAATTATATTATGCTATGGGAGCTGCTTGAATACTTTCCACGGAAGAGTTTTTTTTAATTTGTTTTTAAATAGTAACTAGCGACATACGAAGCGAGGACGCTTCGCTCGGGTCCGTCTCGGATGTTTTTTTTTCAGCGGAACCCTGATTATTTTTCCAAAATAAAAGTAGCTTTAGTTACTCCTTATATCATCAGCTATCTGCCAGTGAAAGTCTTGTCAAAATTAGGCCAGCCGTTTCGGAGATTAGCCGGAACAAACGGAGAGACAGATAAAAAAAAACCGGTGTTTTTCTTTTAGGTACCATATATTATTTCATATGCATTTAGTAAAAAGTTGCTATTTTGAAATTACAAACAGGTACTTAATTCTATTTATCTGTATGTATAGATAACTTAATAAGTTTATATGGTCTTAATACAAACACATGTTTTGCACGACGTATATTAAAATCATTTACAGCAAGCTAGAATTCTAATTTTTCTTATCTATACTATCTATACTAATATTATAAAGAGGTAAAGTTTGAGAATTGTGAGTTTGTGACGTTGTAGGGTGTAATCTCTGGATCTACTGAACCGATTGAGATGAAATTTGGTAAGAGGATAGTTTGAGACACTGGGAAGGACATAGGACACTTTTTATCCCGGAAATCGTCCCTTAAGGGGGTGAAAATGGGGATAAAAGTTTGTATGGGGAATCAATCTAGGGACGAACCCGAGCGAAGCGAGGGTGAGTCGTTGGTTATATATTTCTTTAAAGTCAGCCTTCGAGTCTCCGAAGCCTTTGACGATTAACCTTCTAGGTCACTTGAGTGGAACATTGCGTATCGAAGCGACAATGCCGAATGTGTCGAAATGAAACACAGGAAGAATTTCAATAACTATTTAGGCATAGATAGTGAAATCCATACTATAACATTATAAATGTGAAAGTGTGTTTGTTTGTTTGTCTGTTCTTCTTTCACGTCGTCAGAGTGACATATTGGCGTGATTCTTTGTGTGGAGATAGCTGGAAGGCTGGAGGGTGACATAGGCTACTTTTTACTGCGGGAGATTATCCCATTCTCACGGGAAAACACGTTATAATACAACCCACAATAACTAATCATACCTATGTATATCGTACCAATTTATATATATATATATATATATATATATATATATATATATATATATATATATATATATATATATATATATATATATATATATATATATATGTAGTCTATCTATTCCATACTGACCGCTAAAACTTAAAACACACCTACGGAACCCGAGCGAAGCAAGGATGAGCTGCTAGTCCTTAAGTTTGTTTGCTGCTTCTACTTTGTGTAGAGTCCGGAGAGTCTCATACACTTTAATTGCAATATATAAGGTGGTTCCAGAGGGACATTAGTCTATCTCAATAAAGTACATCTACTTCAAAATCACATAAAGTATAAATATTCGACCCTTAAGGGTGAATTTTTTTTACTTGAAAATTATAGCTTTGGTAGTTTCGTAACAGACGTGCATTACGTTTTTTGTAAATGTAACATTTGACATGTAACATATTAAGCCGCGTTGACACGATTAAAGTCTACTTTGACAAAGTAGTTTTGATGAATACTTTGACGCAACTTAAATTATGTACATGAGCAATCAAAGCGCACTTTGGGACTTGGACCGTGACCTACTTTTCACAAAGCCTGCTTTGACAAAGTAGTTTTGATGAATACTTTGATTGTGCAAACGAGCAATCAAAACGCGTTTTGAAGTCGGCGTTCAATCAAAGTGTGGTGGTGTCAAATGTTATCAAAGTGAACTTCGTTTCAAAGCTTTTTGTCAAAACTACTTTGTCAAAGCAAACTTTGAGCGTGACAATGCATGCGGCTTTAGAAAAACACAAGCCGTTTTGAAGTCAGTCAAAAAGTTATCTAGGGAAGCGAGTGCTGATTACTTGTAATCTAGGACTACTATGATATGTAATTTCTATAGGTATATTAAATATTTACATATATCCATGATTTATATTTATGCTAGTGTTTGCCAGTGGCTTCGCTCTCGTGGAAAGCGGGCAGGGAATAAATGTACCTAGCCCTTGATTGCCCCTATGATGTAATCTACATCTTTTCAAAATTTGACCGAAATAAGTTTAGCGGTTTAAGCATGATAAAGTAACAAACAGACGAGAGCTACTTTCACATTAATATATGGATTTTCACGATAAGGAAGTTCTGATCAAAGTCAAAATACAAACAACATTCACGCACGCAATATCCATTTATTTTCAAGTTTATTTTCATTGCAAAAATGATGATACCGTCTGTACGTTGAACGCGTTATATTATTATTGCATGTAAGTATATCAAGTGCGTCGCGCTACTTATTATAATGAGATCTCATTTAAACAATTTTCACTTGTATTACAATGCCATATAGTATAGATTAGTGTGAAAATTATGTTAAAACCGGTAAAATGGCTTTTTCGTCTGCCAAATATTGAGTTTTGAGGCCAAGAATCTTTGAGCGGTATTTCATCTGACTGTTTAAGTTTTTAAATTGCATATTTATTGAAATATCCATATTTGTCTGGAGAGTGAGTTGGAATATGGCTTCTATCATATATGGCAATACTCAGATAGATTTTAAGATAAATCTGTCTGTCCGTGCCTGTGGTGCTTGTACTAAATAGGTAATAAAATAAAACTATATTTTCTCCCGTGACCATGATTGTCGTAAAGCATTAGAAACGTCAGGTACCAAAAATCTAAATAATACCGCGAAAAAAACCGAAAAAATAGTTTTATTTAATATGTCAAATATTCGCGTAAATCTAAAAAAAAATAGGTATTATAAAAATACAAAAATAGTTATCTCCGGCACTTATTATGATAATTAAAAAAATAACTAAGTACTGCAGATTTTAACGTTCGTAAATCCTTCTCAAAGGTTTTTCCTCAGTATCTCGCTACTTAGTGTAGCAAATGGCAATTCAGCCATTCTAATGGGAATCCTACCATACTACTACCATACTTTTCAATGAACAAATAATAATCGTAATTAAAATCAAAGCTAAGTACATGTATCAATTGTTTTAACATTCCTAAGATACATCTTAAGATACGTTCCACGCAATGCCATGTAAAAGGTGTCATGATTAGTGGTAGTACATATGTATATCTATTTCATTTATTGACAATAATTGGCCTGTTCCATCCGCTTTATTTTGTTTCTATATAGTCACTTCGCTCGCTACTAAGGGTAATATTACCGTTCCGTAATAAATGGGATGCAATATTCGTTTAGTTTGAAGACTCAAGATTATAACTCAGGACCAACGAGACAGCTATATAACATTACTAGCGACTCACCCTCGCTCCGCTCGGATTAGTTTATACTTATGTTTTAAATTTTAGTATGGATTTCTCAGAGATGATATATTTTCCCGAAGTAACCATACCAAATTTCATCGAAATCTATCCAGTGGTTTTCCCGTGATGCGGTAACAGACAGACAGATAGACAGACAAAAATTTTAAAAACTATAGGTGCGGCCTCTTTATTGATAATAAAGTCTATTTCAATAAGATTTTCCAAAAAATATTTAATGTAGGTACAGATTCCGCTTAGTTACAATTTTATTATATGTATAAATTACTATACATGTTCGAGTCATAAGTAATTAATGTACAGACATTAGATAATCAAAAAATCATAAATCCGTTTAAGAAATGTTAAAAGTGATAACTAGTTGTTACTTTTGTTTTGGTCCATTACCTTTCCCATTAAAATTAAATGTCATTTACATAGGTATTTTAATTTGCAATAACACTAAATTTATAGTACTATTAAGATTTTAATAAGTAATTTATTATTATTTAACCCAGTGTTCTATGTGATAGGCAATGCCAAAGATCGTGGCTTCGATTTCCGCTTAGTGCTTAAACTTATAGAGGCTCGATATAAATCATCGATCGTTTGTTTGGTTACAAAAACAGAATCCCAATATTTATTGTTATTCTACGTATAATATATTCTAAGATAATTTATACGAGTGAGTGGTAACGTGCTAGCTTGAAAAACCAAATAGAATATTCTAGGATAGTTTATATGAGTGAGTAATAACGTGGTCGCTTGAAAAACCAAATAGAGCGGTTTAAAAAACCAAATAGAGCGGTTTGTGTTCTCCAGTAATTGGGGGTACATGTTAAACACTATCCAAAGATTTTTTGTATTTTTTGTATGTTTATGTACTTCTGTTGGAGATCCTTAAATAAATAAATAAATAAATAAATTAAAACCCCAGATTTCTCACTTCTGATATTCTCATGTGCGAAATATATTCAACACAATTACTACCCCCTCATCGTCATCGTGGAGAACCAAGCCGCACTTGGAAAGAGTAGTGGACTATGACCTACTCCCCCTTGCATTGAAGGAAAGCCCGTACCCAGCAATGGGACAAAAAGGCTGTATACATGGTATTTACTAGATAGTAAAATCTGAATGGAAAATGGCGCGTGAAAACTGTATGGTTGTTTCGGTTTAATATGTATAAATAAGAGTATAATTTCAATATGGTGCCATTTTGAAACCATAAAGAGATCTTCATCCTAAAACTTTGACTCTCTCGTACAGATAAGAGAAGATATAGCGATGATATAAATATATATGTCGGTGAATTTCATCGTGCGTTATTGTAGTGTAACATTTCGATAAAGAAAGTGGGAAAGTTGGCTACCAAGATAGGCTCTATTGCCGCTTTCTGCAGCCATACCATGACGAATGTCTAAGTAGCTACTTTTGATTTGAATTTGATTGCACTGTAATTTGTTTTTATTATGTATTTTTTGTAGATTTTATAAAGGGCAAGAGTACCACCATAGACGTTACATATCTTAGGCCACTTAAATAATTTTTTTTTCAATAAACTATTAGCCTGTCTATGGGCATGCCTTGCTGTGGCTTACTTTTTCGAAAAAAAAAACAATAGTTTATATAGATACAATTTGTAGCCTAGTCCCTCTCCGGATATGTAAATCATTAATTTTTCCTTTAAAAAAAAAATAACCAAGATAAAAACTATCATATATTTTAAATTGGAACAAATCACATATTTAAAAAAAATCGCTAGGATCTATCTATTTAAAATGTTAAATTTATTATTTTAAGGCTCAAACAACCCTTAAAATTTCGGTATGTCTGTGTGTAGAAAATATTAATCTCCGTTTTGACTAATCGATTTTAAAGATATTTTTAATAGCTAATAGGAAGAAATGGGGTTATTCTTTATAGTTGTGTCTCGCGAACGGAGTCGATATAGTTTCTAATAAAATATAATAATACTAACTTTAGTTAGTTTGTTTTATTTATAGTACTTTAAACCCACGACTGTCTATCAGTTACTGGTGTAATAATTTTAGCGTAGCTTCAGTAATACGACTCAGTCGTGGCATAGGTATGTATATACACAATTACGTACGTTTTTTGTGGATAAATTAAAAAAAGAATTGTTACCAGCTAATTGAGCTAACCATCATATCCATTTCCTGAAGTCAAATCGACCTTAGTAAAAAAAGATCACTCAATAAGAAGCCTGTACAATGTGCTTCGACAAATTAAGTTAACCTTTATCGGTTTTATGTTCTAATATATTGGATTATTACCATAACTAAAATTCTATAAACGTAACGTATTGTCTTCTGAGTATCTCGCTATTTCGAAATGGCGAATGTTTTATAGCCCTTTTATGCTTAAAATAACGGTTTTTTAAGATATTACTTTTTTATAGCATTTTCTTTTTTACGTAACGTTTTCGTGAGAAAGGTTGTATGGAGTAAGCTTTGGTTGACAGTCTTTAGTAGAAACGTTAGTAGGAAACAATACATACAATACATATTGTTTTTTTTATCGTTAATACTTGAACACATAGTGCAGTGCTATATAGTCAAGTGGGGTTCAAGAATCTCTGAGATTTTTATGTGTCTATTATCTACATGGTTACAGCCGTATTAGCAATAAGGTGAAAACTGTTTCGGTGGTGTAGTCCTGGGTTCGAATCCCGAATCGGCTATTTTCAATGAGATCGGCCGCCGTGGCCTAGATCGGTTGGGAGGATATTATTTACGGTGATAAGCATCGTCAGGAAACCTGTCTGAAAGAATAGGTTCTGAACACATGTGAAATATGGCTCGCACAAGGCCAGCGTGGTGGACTACGGCTTGATCCCCCTTTTCACATTAAGGGCAGACACAAACCTACATATCTGTGACTTTAAAAGGACTATACTATTATTACTAAAATACATTAAATTATCTTTTTTGTGCTGGTACCTATATAGTCTTCAGTTATTGACCACTGCAGACATAACGTTATAACAGCGTTATTTATATTTTCAAGATATTAATTCATCATTTCCTTGTGCATGATCATTCAATTTGGCATTGACCCAGACATTTTGATTTAAGTTTGTTAGTATAACGGATGATGGCAATAAATTATGCGATTATTTGGATGTTCAAAATATTATCTAAAGTTAACAGTTTATTGTAACTCATTAGTCAATGAGTAGTAAAATATATTGATGTGTTAACTTCTTTGTTTAAACTCTTGTCATTTAAATGCTTCACTTTGTTATGCCAAGTTAATAATTATTGTGGTATAGTACACATGAATCTGAAGTTTGTGAGTGCGTATGCTTGTTACATGTAACGGCTCAGCGGATTTCAGTGAAGTTTGAAATGGAGATAGTTTATATTATTGAATCAACATAGGCTACGTTTAAAACTAGTCTTAGGATAAAACTATCACAAATATTCATTTACTAATACAAGTGTATTTTCTAGCAAACTACGCTTCTCGATTCTATCTCTCATGCGGTTGGTTGTGGTGGCGGCTGGTTTCCACCGGGTGAAGGTTTTGGGTCGTCAGCATCTGCCTTCGAGTCCCAGGGATGCACCGGTAGTGGTCATCGCCCCACACTCCTCGTTCTTCGATGCGATTGCTATAGTTTGCCTTGGCGCCCCCAGTGTGGTAGCCAAAGCAGATACAGCAAAGCTACCTTTCATCGGACGTATGTTTTTCGATGTTAGCATGATCGTTGAGTAGATTAGTGTTTTGCTAGAACTTTTGCATCCATATTGTTTTATGCCAGAATGGTTTTGTGCTGATAAGCTTGTTTTTTGTTTTGGTGTTTGCAATTCTAAATATTTTAGGTTTTTATGGGTTTTTTATGTAGAGTCCTCGAGTTCAGTTTCTATTTTAAATGTAGATTTATGAAATTTTCAGTAAGGATTTATTATATATACCTAAGCTTGCATGATTATTTGGACAAGCTTTAGTTTTTATATAATTTTTGTTTTATGTTTTAGGAGCATTTGCTTGAGATTTTACGAGATAAGTAATTTTTGTAAGATATTAGATAAACGTTAAAAATATTAGATTTGAAGTATTATGGCACACGATTTAAAGCGATTGTAGAAAGTTTAGCACTTTAATATTCATGCTCTAAGTATATTTAAAGGGCGAGTAAACGACTATCAAAGTAAAAAAAAACCACATAAAACACTTTCTTAAAGCAATTAAACGCTCATTCATAATTCTCATTATAACAGTATGTAAATATTTCTAGGACCACAATAAGTGTGTAGCCAGCCTTAGGCATCTGTGCAAAACAAGTAAGTGAGGAATTTACGCCAACGTTAACGGTATTGTGATATAGAGTTAAAAACTTGACATGCACACGTTATTTGTGGTATGCACTTATACTATATTAAATAAATAAATATTTTAGGACATTAACACACAGCGCCATCTAATTCCATGGTAAGCTACGAGGCTTGTGTTATGGATACCAGATAGTTGATACACGACACATATATAACTTTAAATACATACATATTATAAATATAAACACCCATGACGAGTACAAACATTCGTGCTCATCACACAAACGAATGCCCCCAGCGGGGCTCGAACCCGCGACCGCTGGCGCAGCAAGTAGGGTTACTACAAACTGAGCCAAACGTGTCGTCTAAATATAATCTAAGTATATATATAGTTTATAGATATATACTATATATATATATATATATTGAATATTATTGAAGATAATTTGCTCTTTTTGTTTCTGTTTTTTATCCTAAAGCTTTCTAAAGCTAACGTATTCTAAACCGACATCAAAGGCCAAAGTTCAAAGCTGAGTAATTTTTTGGTATAATTTTGATAAATAGGTCTTATTATTTTATGAACGGTATCATTATGTTAGGTCTTAGGTCATAGACTATAGTTATTTAGACAAAATTGTTACTGATTATATCTGTGTTTTGTGAAAGGAAAGAAATGTCTATATTTGCAGCATGTTTTAAAAGATTTCGAAAATCGTATATGTAATAGTAAATTGGCAGTATTTTCTTTTAATAAACTTACAGACAGACAGATAGCTTTTACCTAACTTATAGTTAAAGATAACGGTATCGTGATAATCTGTCAAATGTAACAACCACATGTTACGTTTTAATTATTATTTTCGAAGTTTTAATTTCTCTATACGACCGCTTATAAGTATTTTTTTTTGTATACCATGGTTTCTCAAAACATAAGAAAGCCGTTAAAAGTGGGTAGGTAGGTTAAGTATTTTTCGCGCACGTTTAATTAAAAAGAAAACGCCGTAGTTAAAAGTTTATCTAAATGTGTGGAATGATATGGTTTGAACAAAAACTAAAAATCAAATATGAATTAAGGCACAAGTTTAGTATATGGGACGCAGCCCCTGAAGGAGTGTGTGGTATTTTTGGTTAGGGGAGGTGATAGGGAGTCCAATATATATTGAGTGTACACGAAAAAGTATGTTAACTATTCGTAAAGGTATGTTTATCTTTTGTAATGACTTATTTAGGTATAGAAATGTATGGAAATATTGTAACTTTAAGTCTACATAACTTTTGACTCCTTCGTTTTCCCAAAATATTTTTTATATATTTGGACTTCTTATCACCTCCCCTGTCGGAATTGCGTCGCATATACTCGTAGGTACTAAACTGCAGCCTGAATTAACACCTTATTATGAGTGTTTATTTAGCGGATATCAAATTAAATATTGGTCTGATGTTAGTTTTCGGCCAATATGGTCGTTTCGGCCAGTATGGACCTTACGGTACAGGGACTCGTGGTTAACTGTTTTTTTAGAAAGGACCAAAGCCAATATTTACATGTTATAAAGTAATAAATCGCTTAGAATTAATGCAAACGTAATTTGCATACATAATTTTGAAGGCTTACTTCATTACTAACCAAATATTAATTTTTATTATAAAGTTAGATTTAACAACAAAGTATATTTTCTCATGCTTTGAAACAATACATTTTCTGTATATATCAAGGTTACATATAACATACATATTATATGAGTAGGAGATCCCGATCTACTCGTATGTGTGTGGACACCTCATTTTTTTTCCAGGCGAAATATATTTTTTAAAGCATTAAACGTATTAACAAACACGACCTAGGAAGGTTGTCATCAAAAATTTGCTTCAGGCTAATTTTAATTGGTTTTATTTTTAAACTAGCATTGCCTGCGGCTCCGCCCGCGTTCAGATGACCAAAAACCAAATTCTTAGGTTTTACATATTAGTATACTCTACAATGCAGTTATTGTATTTTTTCTCAGAAATTAGACATTTTCCCGCGGTAAAAAGTTTCCTATATGTTGACCCGGATAACCAGCTATCACCATACCAAATTTCATGAAAATACCTCCAGTGGTTTTTCCGTGATGCGATAACAGGCAGACACACAAAAATTCTAAAAACTATAGATTCGGCCTCTGTACCGATAATAATGTTTATTTCAATAAGATTTTCCAAAAAATATCTAATGTACAGATTCGGCTCAGTTACAATTTTATTATATGTATAGATTACCCAGATATAAACAGGTAAATTGAAGTATGTAGTTAATTGCTCGTATCATTTTCCTCAAGTTAAGTATCAAAATGTATATAATTTTATTACAAATTTAATGATATAGGATTGTTATACCAAATACTCCAGACTAGAGGATTTTTAATAAAAAAATGATCGGGATCTTATATGTCCTAATATATTAATTACATAGATATAAGTTAAGCTAATTAAAATTGGCAAACAAAATCACACACACGAGTTCGACTATAGATAGAAAACTAATAAATTTTTTCACTTTATCAAGCGATTCTTATTAAGATTTAGAATCTACACTGTTAAAATTATTTGTGAAATTACAATATTTCTTATTAAACAAGCATTATTAGATATTAACGTATAGGTTAAACTAATGCAAATTACTACTCAGAACAAGTTATTTTCTAAAACATGTAAAGAAAATCACAAAAATTTGTTGTAATTATTACAAAACACTTTTTCGGTTGCCCATCAAGAAAGTTCTTTATTTAAAAGCATTGTTAGTGAATAATTGTGGTTTTAGTTAAAATTCTAAATATATATATATATATATATATATATATATATATATATATATATATATATATATATATATATATATATTTAGAATGTTAACATAAATCACAAATTAATCTTGTAATTATATTCAAATCTATATATATATATATATATATATATATATATATATATATATATATATATATATATATATATATATATATATAGTATATATATAAAGTATTGTAATTATATTTAACCTTATTTAATACTTCATCATCATTTTGAATTATCTTGTTTTAATTTTGTGCAATTAGTAGGTATAGGTATATGTTTGAATTTACTGGGGACGTTTTTAACATTAGCGTACCAGCGTCATTTCTATTTCACTCTGAGAGGTGAACTAACTTAATAATAATGCTCTGATTTCGACCACGACGAAATACACGTGAGATATAATAGTCACGTGAGATATAATAGTAGTATATATGTACGCTATTGCTTTCACTATCAAAGCTTCACTCAGGAATCGAACTCAGCACTACGATCTGTAATATATAATAGTAATAAATATAATATAAATAGTGATCTCAGAGTGAGGAATAATCTATACATACTAATATTATAACGAGGCAGAGTATGTTTGTTGGTTTGAACGCACTAATCTCAGGATCTACTAATCGGAATTGAAAAATTATTTTTGCATTAGATAGTCCGTTTATTGAGGAAGGTTATAGGCTATATATTATCATGTCCGATTCTAAGGAGCGAAACAGTAATATAATATATAGTTTATCTATTCCATGCTAACCGTTAAACCGTACCTAGGGACGAGACACGAGCGAAGCGAGGGTGAGCCGCTAGTATGTACATATAGACAGTGTGTCATAGAACTAAACGTATAGCCATGCAATTATGTTTTACAATAATATATAATGTTTTAAAATATATTCATTCAATAAATGTTCAGAGATTAAAACGGCTACGTATTTTATTATAAAAAAGAAAAAAAATATATGACATAATTTATGTGATCCCATGGAGATGCTTAGATAATACAAAAGTATAATATATATTATTTTTATATATTTATGGTTATTCAAAAATTGTAAATTAACGACTAATACCTATGAACTCGTATATCAAATTTCCCATATTGAATAAAGTTAACGATATGTATAGAACAATCGTAGTAGCATAAACAGCAAATCACGCTACTATTTTTGACATTGACATTTTTTTGGCGGACTCCATTTATATTTTAATACTTCAGGCTCAGGTAGTAAAATGTTAGTATAATAATACATTTTAAATAAAACTATCTTTTCGGATTTTGTCGCGGATTTATTTGCGTTTTTGTTTCCCGACGTTTTGAATGCTTTACAGCATCCATGGTCACGGGAGAGACAGGTGTTACATGTCTTGAAGGTATAATTGTTACAGACAGCCAACCCACAATTAACAAAATGAAAATTGCACCAATTACATTACAATATTTTTTAACTTTAAACATTTTTATAATTTTAATTATAATTGAATATGGAATATTATTTATTTAATTTTTGCTATTATTTTTATAATTATTACAATTTTAAAAATATTAATTAGTAATCTATATTTAGTGTTGCCATTATTATATTTATAACCATAAAGAAAAATATAAAATATAGTATTAATTATTTAAGCCATATAATTGTTCTATGTGTAATTTAAAAAAGTTAAAATTAATTAAGGATAATAATTTTAATTTAGTTTGCTATTATTTAAAAACAACTTATTAAGCAACACTATTACTATATACTTTTACAAATGAAAAATGAAAAATATTAATCTGATAAGCTGTCATTTTGATCTACACAGTAAGAACTTACTACATCTACCTGTCTGTTATGTTTATATTTATTATTTGATTTTATTATATTAATAACAAGATCCCATGACGATGGTAGTACCAACGCAAGTAGTAAAAACGCGAATAAATCCGCGACAAAATCCGAAAAGATAGTTTTATTTAAAATGTCAAATATTCGCGTAAATCTAAGAAAGTATTATAATAATACATATTAAATTTAGGTACTATTTTTTGTCCGAGAGAGATTTTTTATTAAAAATAGTACGTACAGTTAATGACAGATTACAAAAGGGAAATACTCAATTTAGATGAATGATTTTTTTTATTATTTGTACGAAACACGAGGATTGAGAATCGAGTTGCTTTCTTTTTTTTTCTTTTAAAGTTAATTTTTTTTTAAACATTTTTTTTAATATATTTTATCATAGAGGCTTCAATAAATTACATCCCGAAGATGATTTTTTTTAATTGTTTTTTTTTTAAATAATTATTATAAGTTTCATTGTTTCAACGATGAAAACAAATAGTATGAATCTAGTAAAAACTTACATAATGAAATTTTCTTTAACACAAATGCAGTTTACAATTTCTCAGAAATCGTTAACACATTTGCCAGAACTACAAGAACTTAAAGCTATATAATTATGGGAAGAGTTCGTTTTAACTTATTACTTATTTGAATGAGTCATTAAATTTACTTGTATAAATAATGATTTTTATTAGCATTAAAATATTTCAAAGACTTTACAACCAGAACCCCTTTGAGAAAATAAGTCATTTACATAGCAAAAGTTTGTGATGTTGTTATTTTAAATTATTTTGATGCTTATTATATAATGAATAATTAAAGGATCAAGTGTGTTTTTTATATATTTTAAAAATCCACCCCATGATTATCTAAAAATATCTCGTGTCACGGTTGTTAGTAGTCGCAGTCCTCCGAAACGGCTTGACCGATTTTAATGATTTTTTTGTACATTTGGTAGGTATGAGAATGGGTCGTAAAGTATTTTTCACCCTCCTACTCCCACCTCTCATTTTTTAATCGCGATTTTATTATTTTTGTATGAACAATCTTTATATATATAATTCTTCTGTGAGTGTGTATGTCACTGAACTTCTCTCAAACGACTGGACCGATTTTGATGAAATTTTTTGTGTGTGTTCAAGGGGATCTGGGAATGGTTTAGATTTACAATTTTGTCCAAAAAGTTTGAAATTTTCAAATTAAAGACGTGTAGACAGGACAACGTCTGTCGGGTCCGCTAGTATTATATAAAAACTTATCGACTAACCCGAGCGAAGCGAGCGTGAGTCACTGTATAACATAAAGCCATAGAGATTTTTTGTAGATTGAACGCGGCCGTAGCAGCAGGTTCTGCTAGTTATAATATAAATTATATCTAAAAATAAAGTCGGTCTATGACTATTTATAATTTTTTTTTCTTTATAGAGTAAAAAAAAAGTTATTATCTGAAAAGAAATAAAGTGAGTTTATATAAGTTAGATAACAATGAGTTTTCTTATAAATATCGTGAGAAAATATACTTAAGTATGATGTTATTTAAATCAAAAAAGTTTCACATTAAAATACAAGACGATTTAGGCACTCCGCATTTGTTAGCTTCCTCCAAACAGACGGTAAAAAATTTAATAACGTAAAAAGTAGGTAAAAAATAATAATTTTATAAATACCTAGCGACTCACCCTTGCTTCGCTCGGGTTTGTCTCTAGATGAGATATTTTCCCGCGGTAAAAAGTATCCTATATGTTGAACCGGATAACCAGCTATCATCATGCCAAATTTCTTCAGTCCTGTTTTCTCGTGATGAGTTGCCAGACAGAAAAACAAAAAAAAATCTAAAAACTATAGATTCGGTGTCAGTGTCGATAATAATGTCTATTTCAATTAGATTTTCCAAAAAATATTTAATGTACAGATTCGACTTAGTTACAATTTTTGACATGGGTGACCTATTTAAGTCAATTAAATGCGTGTAATTGACATAAATACAATAAAACACCATCACTTGTAAACACCATAACTTGTGAACTAAAAAATTGGATCAGTAAATTAATAGTAAAAAACATTTTTGAAAACAAGCTTTTACCTATAGGTTTTTTTATTTTCTACGTTTTAGCGCCGCATCTTTGATTCTCCCATAAAATGAAAGGTTTCACTGCTCTTTCTTTTAACAGTTCTTCTTAATATAGACATTTTGGAGCTAAGCACTTCGAAAATAAGTACAATAATGTTGAACAATAACATGGAAAAACGTTTTCTATCTCGCGGTATATAGCAAAAGGTATGAAAAATGCTTGGTTTTACAAAAGAATGGTTGGTTGGTTTATCATAAATGTAGGGGGAAAATACGAATAGGCTGAGTGCTGAGGACTGAGGTATGTCCTTGAATCGGAAGTACATGAAAGCGTTGCACATTCAAAGCAAATGTATGGAAACGTACATTAGGAAACAGTTTTTTTTTTTAATTTGAACTCTTGTTCTGATAGAGTTACGTTTGTACTGTACAATAATATCGGTACTAGTAAATTCAATGACATTATTCATTTATTTTAATTTTATTATAATTGCGAAAGTATGTCTGACTGTTTGTTTCATACTTTTTTATAGCTAAATCGGCAAACCAACCCTTTACAAAATTTGGCGACGTAGACGTTTTCAAATTCTGTTGTTACTTTTGATATTTTTTTAACTTTCTCATATTATATGACGGGAAACAAAAAGATTTATTTGCGATAGAAGATGGAAATCATCAAAAAATGTATAAGTACTGTTCTTACTGTTCTTTTTACTACAACAGATTTTATATGTTAATCATTCAAATTACGCGCCTATTCACTATTCTTAAATTTTAAACCAAGACTCTTCTATAAATAATAAATAAATTTGTTGACACATTAACACACAGCACCATCTATTTCAATGGTAAGCTACGAGCTTGTGTCATGGATACCAGATAATTGATACACTACACATAAATAACTTTAAATGACTTGAGTGAAACCCATGACTGGAGTACAAAAATTCGTAATCATCACACAAACGAATGCCCCCAGCGGGACTCGAAAACGCGACCGCTGGCACAGTAAGTAGGGTCACTACAAAGTGAGCCAAACGTTTCATCAAATAAATAAACCAATTAGGAAGAATCCAGAAGGTATTCATTATTTTCTATAATTCTATAGTAGAATGGAAAAAGGCTCATAAAGTATATTTCCATGTCAATGTGTTTGCGTAATATTGTAATTAGTAGTTGTAACTTTCGCTTACATGTAAAGCACCCAACACCGGTGCAGAGAAAGCGTGTGGCGTGCGCATTCATTAGACGTTTTCTTTATGGGGTATCATTAATGTTGTGCATAATTCGTTTAAAATCGTAATTATTTTAAAACCGTAAACAATTTATGTACAATAAAACCAATCACTTCAATATTTTTGAATTGAAACTTCTTTAGAATAGTTGTGATTTGAAACTCGATGAACTGAAAATGAGATAATAAAAAGAGACAAACACATAAATATATAGGATTAAGCCAGCGCGAGAATGAGATAGAATATATTGTCATGTTGCCATGGTAACCGTTGTTATTGTCTGACAAATATATGATATTATATTCTTTCCGTATTTTTTCCGTATTTAATTATTGGTTTGTTTTAATTTAATTGCGATATTTGCTAAAGAAGTTTTACTTCAATCGCGCGTAAAGGTTACACGCACTCATTTTTTTTCTGTCTATATACATATAGACAAAAAAATTGTGGTTTATGAGCAAGTTTATGGTAACAATAAAAAATATTGTATTGTAGATTGTTATGCAATCTTTTGAAATAGTTTATTTTGTTTTACGTATCTCCACTCTTGCTGTAAGTGTCAAACGCTGACTTTTGATCTATTTTAATATGTAAAATAGAGTTGCCTCGACCAATCTCTTTCGTGTCTTCTTCATTCTACATGACATTGGCGAAGTAATTTGTACTCAACTGACACTCAACTTTGAAGTCATTAACAAGAAAATTGAATTGAATAAAGTTATTCACAAAAGTCCTTGGAGGTTTTCTCTACATTGTCTCCCGTTCACCCTTTCACTGGATGTCTTTTTGACCATCATTATAACTTATTTCATCACTCATCATGTACCTGGAATTAAAATATTTTTTGCTATAACTTTTGATTTAAATTTTAAATATGGCGAAAATTTATGTAACTCGACAAATTTGTAAACCTATTTCATGCAACATACTCGAATTTATTTTAGGAGGTCAGTTTGTCAAGCGAAATAAAAGTTTAATGAATAGTATAACGAATGCATCATATGACGTCATAAGCATTGCCTTCTGCAGTCATCATAAAAAAAAAAGGAAAAAAACCTCGTCCAAAATTATATAACGTCAATGAGTGTGCTTTGCTAGTAGATATAATCTTTAGGGTTTTCGTATAAAAAAAAAAAACGAATGAAAAAAAAACATAAAAAAATAAAATCTTTTAAATGACTTAAAAGATTTTTTTTTTATTTTTATTTTCATATTCACTAAGGTTGTATTTTGAGAGGCTACATATAATTATAACTTGTCACAAATAATTTTATAGTAAGAGTTATTGCAAGCGAGTATAACTACCGCGTTTCCTAATAATAAAACTAGAAAGCCTTATTAAATGCTGTTTTCCATTATCATTATAGGTCATTGAAACCGCTCATATGTTTCATTGGAAAGATGTCATATCTTGCTGGCGGGATGGCGATATCGATACGCGGTCGACAAGCCAGCCGGAAGGAAGCACCTATACTAGTGGTGGCACCACATTCCTCCTTCTTGGATAGCTGTATTGTCTATGCTACTAGAATGTCATCTGTTATCGTGAGGAAGGAAAGCATGGACAATTATGTTGGAAGTAGGTGAACTTTTTGTGATTTGGTGGTGGTGCTTATGGTGTTGGGTTATTAATCACTTTCAATGTAGGTTAAACTTTTGAATTAATCGCAATTATGCTTGAATTAATTTCTTACTTTTTGGCATAATTTGAAAATATTTTACAGAATATTTTTTTCTTAGTAAAACTTAAATGAAATGGGTTCTTTATAGTTTCCAAACCACAGACACTTTCGCAGATTTATCTCTGCTTGTGCTAGTCCATATTTTTTTAACTTGTGACGTTTTAACTTTTAACTGAAGATCACATCGTTAAGCTTGAAAACTTGAAGTGAGCGCTTAATGACTAAGCTTTTACAGTTTAAAAGCTTTTATTTCTCCTGTCGAGAGTGTTTCCATTATCGATCCTTGAAGTTCACTTTATGTAATGAACGTTTCTAGCGTAGTCTTCTCTAAGTCTGATTGAAAATTGTAAGATATTATCGATTGAACTATTGCTGTTTCATTTGAAACTAGTTGCGCATGTCATATTAGCAAAATAAGCTATCTATCAAGTATATTTTTTGATGTGGTTTGTGTTTGAAGAAATCTATACATTAAATATTTTTTGGAAGATATTATTAAAATAAACATTATTATCGATACAGAGGCCGAATCTATAGTTTTTAGAATTTTTGTCTGTCTGTCTGTCTGTTTGCCTGCCTCTTACCGCATCACGGAAAAACCACTGGAGGGATTTTGTATGGTAATAGCTGGTTATCCGGGTCAAGATATAGGATACTTTTTACCGCGGGAAAATATCTCATTTCTGAAAAAAAAATACAAAAACTGCAATATAAGAGTATACTGATATGTAAAACCTAAGAATTTGGTTTTTGATCTGAACGCGGGCGGACAACGCTAGTTAATAAATATATTTACTTTTTATACAGTTATTTAGAACTGCCGCACGTATCAATTATCTTATAAATTTTCGGTCATTTTCCTTTTTAACAACATTGCTAAAATTTAGATTCCATAAAATTGGTAACTGGATCTTAATTGTAGGGTTAACCTGTGAAAATTAAAATTAACTGAGAATATAGTGTACGAATCTTACTAAAATTACTTAGAACGAAGATCCATTCAAATTACAGTCGATAACGGAATTTTTCGTGTGTCCCTAAATTATTTTGGCATACCACTATTAGTTTAACAAAGAAAGTATACTTAATGGTTTTTTCATATATAATTTCCTTATTACTTCAAAAGGGCTACACTTGATTTCAAAATTAATAGATTGAAAGCATTTCATATCAATCACCCATAAGCGAAATCTTTGCTTAATTTTTTTATGAGACCATCCATGAAACATAAATACTAACTATTCATTAAAAAAATAATCCTAAAAATCAGTTCAAATTAAACAAAGGTATTGTAACATACACAAAAAAAAACGTACACATTTTTTTCAGTAATTTCTTATTCTTACATGGTTCATAATTTTAAGTTTTTTTTTTTAATTCTATAAAATTATTCTGGACTGATTCGATATGTCATTGCCATCGACACAATAAACTAAATTCTAGTATTTTTGAGTAATGTTAAAATAAAAAAAAAAACAAAAGTCGGAGGATTATGCTAGTATTTGAAATGGGTATATAAGCTTTATGTACAATAGAATATGCCACATAGCAAGCAATATATAAGGGTATAATCATCTCGCTCCCACAGGTTGCAAATTGCATCTCCCTTCCTTATCGAGAGCCTGCAATATTGATTTCCTGCATAACCCTTATGTACTGGGAATATTCCAGAACATTTGTAAGGCTACTTTCTCATTTTAGAGCTACAAGCTTAATAATAAATTTTTAAATTGAATTTATAGGACCGAAAGCAAATTCAATCTTTGCAAAGACGAAAAATTAGGTGCTTTTAAATTCTATTCTAAAATGTATGGTTAATGCAGTAACTTATAAACGTCATTTGTAGGCCAAATTTTTTTTTTTAGAATTTATAAAATTACTGAGTACAGAGTATATGCGTTCTGTTTTTATGTTTGATATTTAAACGATGCATTTTAATTCTGATATTTCGATTTTTAACGATTTAATCGATATGAAACTTGACATCCCGTTACTTCAATGACATTGCAGTGATATGGCCTGGTACTTGGAGTCTGCGAGATACTCAACTCTTTATTAAAAAAAATACTGCAGAGATATAGTGTTTAGACTTAATAAAATGGTCTCAGTGTATAGGCGTCTGTTAGTTGGTTTTTTCAATTTTTAATTAAAGGGTTATTCTGTTCTTTATCAGCTTACGATGTCCTACCGATATTTGTCATGGGAGATGAGTGTGTTGGGATATATAACATATTTTGGTGGTTTCATTTTGTGGTTTTCTCGAGATTTCTGATAGTGCTGAAACATGGCTAACTCGAAAAAGAAAATAAAAAAACATGAGATGTATAGGGTATTAGATAAAACTATATTGTCTTGACGATAGTTAAGCAGATGTGCACTCAGTTTTATGTACGCGGAGGATGGTGTGAGGGATATTCATCCTACACCTCCCTCTAACTCCCTACTGCGTCGGGCAAAGTGCAGCCAGTTCACACCGCGACTTCGTCACGCTCTGAGCTCTCTAAGGTACCCGAATGACTTACCGGTCCAGGCTAGAAAGATGACATTAAAACGTGAGTATATATATTATTAAATGTTCTTTTCCCATAAGTTTCTATGGATGTTCTTGGGTTTTCTATGGGTTTTTTTATGTTTTATGGGATGCACACATCTACATTTGATCTTCCTCAGAAGTGCATTCAGTATTGATTTTTGAACAGATGTACCTATTTTTGTTACTATTTGCAATTATTTTTCTTTAATTTTGATTTATTGCAAAAGTAAGAGATATGAGTCTCAGTTTCTAAATTTTTTTATTTATGATCTTTTTTAATATACAAAGTATGTTATTGTAATGCCGTGTGATTGTAAAGTAACGTACAATGAAAGTATTATGCGTCTATAAAATTTTACCTGTTATTCACGTCTTCGGTTTATGTTTTACTGTACTCATCTTTGCACTAGTGGTTTGTGTATTGATGTTAAAGAGAAAATATTTTTTATATTTACTTATATATTATATATTTTATCAAAATATGGAAATCCATACAGTTTTCTAAATAGATGCAAAACTAATATACTTAAATTCTTTGCTCTTAGTAAATTAAGTTCGTATATATAGTATTTTTGAGTATGTAATTTATGTTTTTGTGCAAGCCCCGGGAGTGCTTTATCGATTGCCTGCGCGAGTACATTACGGACGGCGCACTTGTAGAGTCCACTGCGTCATCCTTCCTTCTCGGGTTGCACTCTATTTAGTATTTCCCTGTATATTTAAAAAGCTTTTTGTTTTCTTTATTAAATTTGTAATGATCGATGAAATGAAAATTTTGATTTATTTTAAATTGATATGGAATTTATAAACACGAAACAGGTTATTTCGTTATCGAGACGTTTTTCTCCATTTATTATAGAATATTAGTTTGGCCGATTCACCTTTTTTTTCTAAAGTGTTTTAATTACGCTTTTACTAGCTCTACCTATAACTAACTAAATAATCAAATCGTGGAGGCATTTCACATGTCTAATTGATTCAATTTTATTTTTAATTACATGGGATCTGGATGACAATGCGATAATCTGTTATTATCAAGCAGATTTGTTGATGGAGGTTTAGTTTTTCATTATGGAATAACATATACGTAAATGAATTAACAGAAGAGTATAAATTAACTAAATAAAAAAATGTTTTACGCGTGCTTTTATAAATAGATTGAGCAATCTAATATGTCGACCGTCGGTAGAGTTTATAAGGTCATCCCCGGGAGAGCATTATCGATTTGCGTAAGTGCATACATGCTGTATAACGCCCTCGCCCCCAACCCCCGCTCATCCCTTCCTAGTCTGATGAGCAATCTGTGCAAATTCATATATGAGTCTATTATCATATATTATGGATTCAATAAAAAAATATCTATTTATTTTATTTTGAAATACTTTGATGTTTTATCTTAAAAGTATTAGTTATTATTTTGTATCATTTTAAGTTGAGGCGGAATTATTATAATACTAGCGACTCACCCTCGCTTCGCTCGGGTTCGTCCCTAGGTACGTTTTAATTTTTTTGAGTGGAACCCTAATTCTTATTCTAAAATAGAAGTAGCCTATGTTACTCCCTATCAGCTATCTTCCAGTGAAAGTCCCGTCAAAATCAGTCCAGCCGTTTCAGAGATTTTCCGGAACAAACAGACAGACAGAGAAATGTTTAAAAAATCGTGTTTTTCTTTTAAGTACCGTATATAATTTCATTTGCATTTAGTAAAACGCTGTTATTTTGACATTACAAACAGACACTTCAATTTTATTTATCTATATAGATTTTTTCTCTTTATTAAAACTTTCCGTGTACCTTAAGGAACATACCGAAAAAAAAAATTAGCTGAATTGGTCGAGCCGTTCTCGAGCTTTGCGCTTAGCAACATTCATTTTTATTTATATAGATATACACAAAGAAGGTTCTCACATATGTATACTTTTTAATTTAATGGTATGAAAGCTTGATTGATTCTGTGCAAGTTGGTACATAACGGTTGTTTGTATCAATAGAGCTATGCTATTATAGATGTCGAGTCAACTACTGTCCTTGGTGAGAGTGCATTCCTCAATGATCGTTTCATGCATATATGTACATTAGCATCGCCCGCGGCTCCGCCCGCGTTCAGATGACCAAAAATCAAATTCTTAGGTTTTACATATTAGTATACTCTTACTTTTTTCCCCATAACAAATTTCATCAAAATCCTTCCAGTGGTTTTTCTGTGATGCGGTAACAGACAAACAGACAGACAAATTCGACTTAGTTAGAATTTTATTATATGTATAGATTAACATAACTTTGCACCATATTAATATATCAGAATATTTGACATACTAATACTGAACTAATCTGTACTATCTACACTAATATTATAAATGTGAAAGTTTGTGAGTATGTATGGGTGTTTGTTACTCTTTCACGCCAGAACGGCTGGAATATGTCAAAATCTGAAAAGTTAATTGTATTAGCAGCATATTTTTGACTGACTTTAAAAAGAGGAGTGTGTTACGCGGTGGCATTGCAAGTTGTGAACCGATATTTATGATTTCTTTATTAATGAATTGGTTTTTACCTCATTTTTGACTTGATGTATGTATCGTTTTAACCGACTTCCAAAAAGGAAGAGGTTCTCAATTCGTCGGAATCTTTATATGTATGTTCACCGATTACTCGATGACGCCTGAACCGATTTGGAATTTTTTTTTTGATTTCAAAGGGACTTCGAAAATATCTATTTACGTATGTATTCTAAATGAAAACCTCCGTTTAGTTATTTATTACGTTTACGTTGCCTGGAAGTTGGTTTTTATAAAAAAAAATGAAAGTTTTTTTAATTAAAAATAAATATTAAATGTATACAGCTTATTATCTCTATGCGATGTTTTTGCAAGATTAAAAGCGAATCTAATTATATGGTTAGACACAAGGTTTCTCTCAGTAGAGATCAATCCTGAATATTGTTTTCAATTTATAATCTATACTAATTTTATAAAGAGGCAGAATTTGTTTGTTTGTTTGTTTGTTTGTTTGTTTGTTTGTTTGTTTGTTTGTTTGTTTGTTTGAACGATTTGAAAAATTCTTTTTACATTAGATAACCCGTTAATCGAAGTAGGCTATATATTATCATATATAGTATATCTATTCCATACTAACCAAAACGTACCTAGAAACAAATCCGAGCGAAGCGAGGTTGAATTGCTAGTGACGTTATAAATTGATAAATATCATACGTATGTAGGTATATTGTATATACATACATGTTGATTATTATGTACATAGATGCATTTTCATCTTCGCCCCTAGGGGGAGCTGTACCGATCCGCGCAGATGCATGAGTTCCATAACGCTGTAGTCTTTTTTAACCCCCGACGCAAAGAGGGGTGTTATAAGTTTGACGTCGATGTCTTTCTCTGTCTGCTCTCAAACGGATGGACCGATTTCGATGCGGTTTTTTTCATTTGAAAGCCAGTTTCTCTGCGGTGGTTCTTAGCTATGTTTGGCTAATATCGGTCCAGCAGTGTAAGAGTATCAGCTCTTTTCCAAAATGATGTAAGGCATTTTGGCGTATGATTACTCGATTAAGTGCTTCACGCGTGTCAGTGTGATCGTTAAATGACAATTAATTTGCGTAGGGAGTTTTTTAATTTTTTTATTTATAATTTGTTTTCCTTTTCAGGGGCGCATCTCATACTATATGAAGATATATTAAGGCGTATGTTACTGTTGATGTTTACTTATAACAATGTTATATAGCATACTATGTCCACTGGGTAAAATAAAACGTTTTTGCCAAATATTTATTATTTTCTTAGATTTACCGAATATTTGACATTTTAAATAAAACTATCTTTTCGGTTATTTCGCGGATTTAATTTTGATTCTTGGTTCCTGACGTTTCGATTGCTTTACAGCGCACATGGTCATGGGAAAGACTAAGGTTTTAGACGTCTCAAAGGCGTTATTTAATATGTTTTTTTTTCACGAATTATATATTTAAACAAGTACCTTTTGTATGGTACTATCTTTTTGTGACAATTTATTACTTTCAATGTCCCACTGTTGGGCACGAGCCTCTCTTAAATGAGTGGATCTGTAGGCCATAGTCCACGAAGTCTTTCGAGAACTAGTTCAATTCTTTAAGATAAGTAAGCTTAACATGTTTTCTTTTACCATAAAAAATGTGTAATTACGCTCAAAATTTCAAAGATCTGGGACACGGATTTGAAGCCGCTATATTGGGTTTTCTAAGCAAAGTCTTTACCATTAAGCTACCACTGTTTTTAGCTTGTACTCAGTATTTATTTTCTTTATTACTGGCTTGGCTATTGCGGCCTCAGTAATTTACCACATGCAATGCAATATTAATAGAATTACATATATATGTACTTATTGAGAAATTTCACGCGTTTCTAATTTTTTATTTGTACTGTCACGTTTGTAGAATTAAAAGAGATCGATTGTTCTACTTATAAGTTCATGTGGGTCTCGTTCGAATGCTTTTAACACGGCTCATTTAAATACGTTTTTTTTTTATTTTGAGATCTTTCTTCTTTACTTTAACGATTTGTATAGCTTTTGTGGTACTGACATTTGAATCAGCTTGATGAATGTAGGCTGACGCAACATTGATGATTGTTTGTAAAAGTTGTGGTATAAAGGAAGTTAACTGTGTCGTTGATATAGTTTACTAGCGATTCATCCTCGCATTTGATTATCTAAACATAATATATTATGTGATTAGAAAAGTGTGTCGAGTATTAAGGTCGACATTTACTTAATTATAAAAATTCTTTAGACAACATTTTAATATGATTGATAGTACCTTTTTATTTTTTGTTTTATTTATGCAAAGTGAAAATTTTCAATATCGGACTACTATTATTATAAATGCGAAATTTTGTATGTTTGTTAGTTTGTTGTTGTTGTTGCCTATGTGTTACTCCAGGTCATACCTGGTCACATCTTTGAGGCTTCCAGGGACATACCCGAGCGAAGTAAGTATAATCCGTTAGTTAAATATAGATATATTTAAATCGTTTCTGAATGAATGGGTTCAATTCAGTAACTGTACGAAATATATTAAAATACTGATTAGTTTTTTCTTCCACTCTATAATTACCTTTTATGAGATCATTTACAAATTATATCTCGTTTATCGATCTTATTTTGTTCTTACAAATACACATTTCATTCATTACATTGTAACAAGTAATGACACTCATTCGTTTAGGTCGTGTTAAAATTAGTTTTAGCTTTTGTTTCTATGTATACTATATATTTTGTATATATAAAGACCGTTATTATATCTCGCATACACCGTCTATTAGATCAGATATTATGGGTTCGATTTCCGCTAAGAACATTTTTAATAACATCATAGATGTCCCGGAAGAATTGTCACTCGTAGATTTTTATACTCTCTCTTTATCTTTCGTATCTGACGTCTTACATCTATCCATATTTTTTTAGTCTGTCAATTTCAGACTTCGCTATGTCATGAAATTCTAAATAAATTATCTGTTTAGACTGTTTCATACCTTTTAATGATTACTTAACGTTTGACTCAGTTTGTAGTGACCCTATTTGCTGTGCCCGCGGTCGCATGTTCGAGCTCCTCTGAAGGGATTCATTTGTGTGATGAGCACGAATACTTGTACTCCAGTCATGGGTGTATATATTATAATATGTATGTATTTAAAGTAATATATTATGTGTATTGTATCAACTGTCTGGTATCCATCCATCCATCAACAAAAGCCTCGTAGCTTACCATGGAACTAGATGATGCTGTATGTTAATGTCTCAACATATTTATTATTATTATTCAATTTCTATTTTTAATTATTATTTACTATATAATTTAAATAAGTATCGATGATATTCAAAAGATTAACTAGATCATGCGAGGGTAATTGTGTTGAGTAAATAATCGCGCGGGCGTCATAACCAAAAGTTTGTGAGTATGTGCGTTGGTTACATCTTAAACATATTATAACGGCTCATCAGATTAGGGTGAAACTCCGAGAGGGGATAGCTTATATTTATTTTTTTTTTTCTCTTTTTAAGCTAACATGTAGGTTAAATATTTTGTATTACTAACTCTTAGAATTGATAAATTGTATATGTGTTTTCGTTTCATCTTTTTTGTGTAATTATGGGTTTTTGCCTGAAATAAAAAGATTTATTATTATTATATTATTATTATATCCTGGATTATCATATTGGCTATATTGTTCATTAATGTTAAAAATAGATATTCATTTCACAAATCACGTATTATTATGTAGGTGTAGTATTATGTGATCTGTGTTATTACGTACATTAACCTTATTACCTTTGGTCTATTTAGAGATTATCTAGAATTTGATCGCTAATAGAAAATTTTTATACTAGTAATGGAAGTTGTTCACTACATTATTATAGCTGTAACTGTACTTGATGTTGTATATAAAGTAACATTAAACGTTCTTTTATAGGATAAGTATTCTCAATTCGTTTTGTTTTTTGTTCCAACGCGACGTTGTAAACTAAATATTTGAAATCAATCGATAATATTCCGGTTCATTAGCCGCTCAAGTATACTTGTTGACACAGTCTGCCTCAATTTTCATAATTTTTATTCTATTTTATTTGGATCTAGAAGTCGATTTCTTTGGCGTTACCGTTAAAATGTTTAGTGAACGACTTCAAAACAAGGCGTTTTGTGCATGTTACATGATAAGCTTATGAAAGCAAGCATTTGCTGTCATTCGTATTTAATTAAAAATAGCTTTAAGCTTAAATAAACGAGCTTTGGACTTATTTACTTCAACTTATACGAGTATTTATATTATTTCTTAATGGTAATAATGCATACTTATTAAATTAAATGTAAATCCCCTTATGTTTGCGATTATAGTTAAATAGAATGAACGCAAATATATTATGATCTTATTAAGTGTCGCTATACGTATTTATCGTTTGTCTGCAACTTCGACCTTAAAGATTTATATTTATATAACTGATAGAGACTTGCCCTGGCTTTGCTTGAAGTTGTTAATAATTAAATAAAAAAATATCCTCATAAAGATCTGTCCAATGTGTTAAAGAAGGAAAATCAATTAATCGATTATACATTTGTAACGAATTTCAAGTAGAATCTACATAGAAATATCATACAACCAGTCTATATCAGGATATCTTTTTTTAAAGTTTAATTAAAAAGTTGTAGGTACACTCATGCATACATAATAACTTACAAAAAAATTACTGGCCATAGGGATGTTTTTTTTTAAATTATAAATTTATTTAGTGGGTCCATTACTTTTTATTTATTTATTGAACATCATTATAATCGCCAATAATAATAATAATAGCCGAAATTATCACGTAACATAAGTAGATATTATAATATCTCAGTAGGTATCTCATCTTTTTTTAAGTCGGTTAATAAAAATAGCATTTGTCACATTTTTAGGTTTCATCGGAGTCCCATTTAATACTTTCTTAGATTTACGCGAATATCTATTATTTAAAATAAAAAAAAACTCAGATTTTTTCGTGGACTTATTTTGATTATTGACTCCTGACCCTTCAAATGTTTTACAACAAACATGGTAGAAGAGACTATGTTTACAGTAAAACCTATTCTTTGTTGGGCCTGTTTAGTTAACCCGTTTGAAATAGTTTGTGAACGTAAGTACGATATTAAAAATACTATTGTTATTATTACACGTAATATAGCACACGTGTAACGTGTAATATTTTTAGTTCCACACGTGTCGTGCAACAGTATTATACTTGGCGTTAGTTCGCGAGGTAAATGTCAGGGTAATGTAATATACCGCTAATGTGAGATTTTAATAAAACCATAGAGTCGCATTTTCTACTACGTATGTATTATATCAAAAAAACTTAACTTTTAACATTAAAAGCCAATGTCATTTGTACAAACTTCCTTATTTCCTTCAAAAATGAAGAACTTCCTTTAAGGACGAATTTTTGAAGTTTTTTCCTCATTGCTCATATTTGCTGTATTTGAAAGTTGTGTAATTCTCATGTTTCTAGTATTAGAGCATTTCCTGTCAGTGGGTCAGTGAATAAATGTTAAGTTTTTTATTACGTAGATAAAACGGCATGGCCTGGCTTTGACCAGCTGACGTACATGTAGTAACTAGTAACATAATATTATTATATAATAGTACATGTTAGTACATATTTTGTGTATGAGTAATTTCGAAATCTTTCTCAGAAGAAAAAATATATGTACGAAATTTGATAATTTGAAGGAAATTGATCTTTATTGGTATACTTGGGCGATCGTGTTGGCGCAGTGATCCGGAAACTTTATTAAAGAAAATCTCAGATATATAATGATACCTATAAAAGCTATTGGAATCCGCCGTTAGTGAATATGTATTCTATTTTTAATAAAATAAGGAAAGTTGATTCATCTTACTATCACAGTCATTATGATGTCAAAGTTTCTGAGTGTGTCTTCTCGAGAGTTCGTTGTATCTTCTCAATAGATGATTTGAGCAAAATTCAGCATGGATACAGCTCATACACTGTATTATTACATAGGCTATATACTTAAGGCAGTGGTAGTCTAGTGATTATGTGTTTAAATTTAGTAGCGGGATAGCTAGCTTGCGCTAGCGGGTTCAAAATTCGGGTCTCGCACCGCTAATATTTTCATGTGCGAATCATTTTTCAACATGATTTTTACTTGTTTTCCAGCAAGTTTTCGAAAGATATGTGAAGTTGGCCAAGTCCGCACCCGCACTTGGCCAGCGTGGTGGACCATGGCCCGACCCCCTCATATTGAAAGAAGGCCCGTGCCCAGTACTGGGACTTAAAAAAAGGGCTAAATACTAAAAGCTTATTTTCTATATATATATATATATATATATATATATATATATATATATATATATATATATATATATATATATATATATATATATATATATATATATAATACATGTTACGTTTCGTGGAGATTATATTGTTGAGAAAAGTTAATCTGGCACGAGTCTGAGCGAAGAAAGAACGTGTCTAGTTACAACATAAAGTTTTATAAGACTCCCGCTTCTTTTAAGGTTTCACGTAATGAAAACGTAATAGTGCTCGACACTTTTTTATACGTATAAACCTATCTTCATTTATATGTATATAAATATTTTAGATAAAATTTTACAGTGAAGGTTAATTCATTAAATAATATTGTTAGATTGAGCTTTCTGAGCTTGAGAGCTTCCTTATCAAATTCAATCACTCTTTAAATAAGTTGACAATTCAAAAGTACTTGTTACAGATGTCTTGTAACATATATTTTTCCCATATAGGTATGTGTTTGTCAACTCACCCTCGTGAGTTCGTCCCTAGTGAAAAACAAAAACAAATCTATCCCACGGGAGCCGTAAATTTTTCCGGGATAAAAAGTAGCCTATGTGCTATTCCAGACTATAATCTGTCTCTGTACCTAATTTCATCCAAATCCGTTCAGTCGTTCTTTCGTGATTGAGTAACAAACATCCATCCAAACTTTCGCATTTATAATATTTATGGGATTAATACGATAATGGGATGACATATTATGTACCAAAGTTAATGTATTACTTACTTAGTAAAATTACAGTTAAGGCCAAGGTTATTTCTATCAACCTTTTAACCTTTTCATGTTAGCTTTCATATAATAATTACTTTTATAATATAAAAAAAACTACTCTAAACGAATATATTTATTATAAAAAACCAGGTTAAGGTTTGCTTTAGGTAAAGTATGAATTAATATTTTTAATTTGTATAAATAAGTAAATTGCGTGTATATCATATCTAGCTTTTATAAAAACAAATCATATAAAATTTAATCTTAGATATTCGTATAAATAATCTAAGCATTTAATGAGCGATTCTTATATATACGTACATATATAAATTTATTTCGTGTAACTCGGAAACTGTCTGTCTGGGAACGCATCACAAGAAAACCACTGGACAGATTTTAATGAAATTTGGTATGATGATAGCTGGTCATCCGGGTCAACTATAGGGTAATTTTTACTGCGGGAAAATATCTCATCTCTGAAAAATCTATACTAACCGTTAGGGTAACATCTAGGGAGTGGGACGAACCCGATCGGCCTCGCACTGCGCTGTGAGTCGCTAGTTAATTATATGAACAATATAATTAACATGATTTTCGGGACTGAACTTTCTTATAATGATGTCTAATTGATATGAAACGTAACCTTCTCCATATATTACTTAAAATTACTGAGAATACAACTGTAAAGTATGATGTATTATCGTTGAATGCATTTTTAATTGCTTTTTTTATTGTTTCTCTGGTGTTGGAACTTTGTTATTAAAAGCATTTATAACTCATAAATTTAATTGCGAATGAAGCATTAAACCATTTATGGTAAAACTTAGCAGTTAAGTCGTATTTATTGATTGGAAATATGTATGTACATTGTGATTAAGATTTTTGTGAAAGTTTTCTTAACCGACTACCAAAAAGGAGGAGGTTTTCAATTAGTCGGAATCTTTTTTTTTTATAAGTATGTTCACCGATTACTCGAAAATGCCTGAACCGATTTGGAAATATATTTTTTGTTTCAAAGGGTATACATTCCAGGTGGTCCCATATAAATTTTATCGAAATCGGTCGAGCGGTTTTTAAAAAAAATCAACAACAATACATGCCTACAATATTTTAAGATATGAATATCTAATAGGTAAATTTATGTATTTTACGTATCGAAATATATTAGATTCGCTTTGCGTCGGTTGGCACCGACTTCGAAAATATCTGACTAGGTAGGTATCTATTCTAAATGAAAACCTCCGTTTAGTTATATTATTTTACATTTTAGTGCCTGGAAGTCGTTTTTTTTTTAAGTTTTTATTTTTAAATAGGTACTAATTGATATACCTATGTATGGATACAGTTAGTGGTTTTATTTTAATATTTTGCCAATCAAAATTAACTTTGGTTAGGAAAGAGTTGTTTTGCATGAGTTTTGTTTGACTATTACATACTTGAGTTCTATGGGAGTTCTATGAGATAATATGATCAATATAGTCATTTAGTATCGTCAGTTTCTTAAACAAGTTGATGTATTAAAGGTTTTAACCGATTTCAAAAATAAAAATGTTCTCAGTTTCTGTCTGTATGTTAAAATTATTAATTAATAAAGGTTTAGTGATAGATAGATAGGTGGTAAAGTGCTCGCTTGTGAAATCGATTGAAGTGGTTTGAAATTCCTGGTCTCTCACCTCTGATATTTTTATGAGCGAATAATTTACAACATAATTACCACTTGTCTTGCGGTGAAGAAAAACATCGTGACGAAACCTGTATGTCTGAGAGAACCTAGTAAGGTTTCGAAAGATATGGAAGTCCGCTAACCTGCACTTGGTCAGCTTGGTGGACTATGGCTTGATCCCCCTCGATTTGAAGGGAGGTCCGTGCCCAGCAGTGGGACGTTAAAAAAGGCTGCATAAATACAAGTAAAGTTTGAGTAAACCTTGTTGTTTCAGAACTCATCAACTACACCCAACCTGTGTACGTATGGCGGGACGACCCCAACTCCAGGCAGAACACTATCAAGGAGATCATTGAGCGAGCCACCTCCAAGGAAGATTGGCCACAGGTTTAAACTAAAAATGCTAACTATTTAACTTATTTAAAAAAAAAAAATTAAAACAAAAAATATATATAAAAAATATAAAAAATAAATAAAAGGCGGACTTAATACTGAAAATAACGTTTTCTACCAATCAGTCTTTAGGCAATACAGTTATTCGACATACTCGTAGGTGCGATAAGTGAAATACGAAAAACATGCTTATGTGGTTTCGAATAAGAAAATTAAATATATAAATGAACATTATATAAATATATATAATTGTGTAGATAGACAATATATGTATATGTATATCATGTAAAAACTACTGAACATATCGAGTATCAGTATGGGACTTTGATCAATGGTCGCGGCATCGTCTGTAGATGGTTTTAGGCTTTATTTTTTTCAATTTCATATACTCTCTTTTTTTTATTTACTTTATTAGAAAGCGAAAATAGCTCGAAGGATAGCCCGAATTAAGAATGCCGAATTTTTTTGTATGGGATCGGACTGGACTATCATAATAGTGTCATTTGTGATTAGTAAGATTTAAATCTAGATATTTAAGAACTTATAATATCATTCAGGTGCTGATCTTCCCGGAAGGCACTTGCACCAATCGATCATGCCTGATAACGTTCAAGCCCGGCGGGTTCTACCCCGGCGTGCCCGTCCAACCCGTTACCATCCGTTATCCCAACGCTAAGGACACCGTTACGTGGACCTGGGAAGGACCTGGCGCGTAAGTAATTATATATAACTATTATAAAAGCGAAGGTTTGTATGTGTATGTTTGTTACTCCTTCACGTTAAAATGGCTAGAAGGTATAGGATACTTCTCCATTTTATCATCGTTTTAATTTTTTTCACTATGCCTAAATGCTTTTTTGTTAGAATTTCAAATTTTCAAATTTTTAAGTGCTTAATGCAAAAAAGTATATGGGTATCATAATTTTGAATTTCACATAATTTGGTTGAGCCGTACATTATAAAGAAATAACTAATACAATCATTTGTTCTCGCAATTATCTTTGTGGTCTTAAACGTTTCAAATTCATAAAATGATTAAAAAAAAGTAATTTTTTCCACTGAGAAGAAAAAGAATATTCTTTCGAAATATTTTCTTCGGGCTGAGGCATTTTTCTCCAAACTCCTGGCAGAGTTTTTGACAAACAAAAAGTGTATTTCTGTAGTACCAATGTCTATTAAAGAATTTTAAATTTGAATAATTTGTTCAAATCTAGTACCCCATGAGCTGAAGTCATACGCGATAACCACTGGGCCAAAGAATAATTCCGATCAGCACCATATCGCCATAAGCACGATATTTAAACAAAATGAAATATTTCTTCCAGACTGAAGTTGCTATGGCTGACTCTAACCCAAGTGCACAGTTCGTGTGAGATTGAGTTCCTCCCAGTGTACTATCCCAGTGAAGAGGAGAGACGCGATCCCAAACTGTACGCTAGGAACGTTAGAGATGTCATGGCAAAGTAAGTATACGAATGTTTTGATGTTATTTTTTTATACTAACTAGCGACTTTATGTACGTTTTAATGGTTAGTATGAAATAGAAATCTTTGAGTTTCTCTGTTATTCTGTACTATAATATTATGCATGTATTTTACATATAAACCTTCCTCTTGAATCACTCTATCTATTAAAATAAACCGCATCAAAATCCGTTGCGTAGTTTTAAAGATCTAAGCATACATAGGGACAAGCAGACAGCGGGAAGTAACTTTGTTTTATACTATGTAGTGATGACCTTCTGAGACCAGACCATAAAATATCTAGGAAATTAATAAATCGTACTTATGCCATAAATAAATGTTTATTATTATACAAAAATTTACTCATGGAGACCAGTGATTTTCAAATGACGTAACTGTGTGGAAAATAGTGCATAGTATGCAATGGCAGTTGCCTACTCTATGTACATTATCTCTATGGTAATATATCGTTATGCTTTCTTCCTCCATCTTAGAACAATAATAAGGCGAAAAATACTCAACTATGTTTCTTGAACCTTAGAAAAATTACTGAGAAGAATATTCACTAGGAAGACTCACAATGTTCTTTCTGTCTATTCCGTTATCAAAATAGTGTAAAGATGAAAAGTACTAATAAAATTACTAATTAACATTTTTAATTCAATATTACATTTTACTTTTACAGGGCGTTAGGCGTCCCAGTGCTGGACTATACATACGACGACTGCCGACTCATCGCTCGAGCCAAGCAGATCGGAATACCCTGCGCAGTATCCTGCAGGGAAATCTGCGAGCTTAGGGCACATCTAGGGTGAGATGACATTTTTATTCAGTATGTTTTAACGTTTAGTATATATTTCCCCGAGATTGAGACATTTTCCTGCAATAAAATTATCCTATATGTTGACTCGGATAACCAGATATCATCATACCAAATTTTATCAAAATCCCTCTAGAGGTTCTTTAGCGGTCACAGACAGACGACAGCCAGACAAAAATTCTAAAAACTATAGATTTGTCGATAATAATATCTATTTCAATAAGATTTTCCAAAAAATATCTAATGTACAGATACGACTCAGTTAGAATTTTATTATATGTAAAGATAGTTCTATTTAGGGTTGCTAAAAATAGTTTTATTTAGAATTTACCAATAATGAATCATTTGCAGTTTGGACAGATCGCACCTGGAAGTGCACCTGGCGGGGCAGGGGCTCGGCGGGCGCGCGCGCTGGCTGGCGCGCGAGGAGTTCGCGCGGCGGCTGGGCGTGCCGCCGGACCTGCACGCGCAGCGGCTGTTCGACTTGTTTGTTCAGGTCTGTATTTATAATTAGGGAAACGTACAGTGTCAAGGATGGATCCAGGATATATGGTGTTTTTTTCTGGAAGGAGCACAACGGGCGAACGGGCAAAAAATCTACAATAACAGTTAGAAATAAACTTGAAGTATGATACTTCAAGTCTAGTTTATTCCTACAAGTTCAAATATGTATAGGAAGGTGTATGAAAGTGCCAAAATAATAGAAAAATTAAATGTTTAATAAAGACAGTTTTCTTTTATGTTTCCTGCTAAATATGTCCAGCACTTCATTAGCGTCAATTTTTGTCGGAACGTCTTGATGGACATGCATTAAAGCCAATTCATTCAGAAGCTCTTCTGTCATCCTGTTGCGAAGATATGACTTTAATCGGCGTAAGGTGGAGAAAAATCGCTTGGTAGTGCTAGTAGTCACTAGAAACGTGCACAGCAATTGACAAAAATACCGTCTTGGGCACATGCCCCCCCATTAAATCCGCCCCTGTACAGTGTTACAACACAAATTACAAATAACAATAATAATAGTATAGTAAAAACACCAATAAAGTTTTCACAAACAAGCAATTCATTTAGTAAAAGAATAAAGATTTAAAAAAAACAACGACACTTGAATAATATTAGCAAAACATTGAAATATTAATAAGATTTGAAATTAAATTATAAATCTTTTAAAAGAAGTACATTTCTAATTTTTCTTTTAAAATTATCTAAAGTGTAATTCATTAAGTCAATATCGTTAAAGTGAAAATTGTAATCACGATAGGACCTATATATAAATTCATTTTGAGCAAATTTTGTTCTTTCAATGATATGGTATATTTATTTTGCAAAGAGGGTGTTATAATTTTAACGTGTAACTGTGTAGGGGTATTATAAGTATAATGTGTATTTGTGTGTCTGTCTGTAACATCGTAGCGCCCAAACGGATGAACCGATTTTAATTTAGTTTCTTTTGTATGGTGACTTGATCGAGAGTGTGTTAGCTCAATCAAGAAAATCCATTCAACAGTTTGCAGACTATCAGATCTTTTCTTGACAGTAAAAAGATATGAGTAACTTCCACAGATCTAATCATCAGACATTGTAACGATATGGTAACCTTGGCCTGATGCTGCAGCGTCACCTGGAATCTACAATCTCTTTAATAAAATATTTATTTATTATTTAATTATAATGATTGTACCCAGAGGTCGACGGGCATGGTGTACTTCCCCGACTACCTGCTGTGCGCGGCGTTCCTGTCGCTGCTGCACGCGCCGCTCACGCAGCTGCTGTCTGTCGCTTTCAAGGTAGGTTTTATATGGATTGAATCAAATCCCAGGTCTCGTATTCTGATATTTTGATATGGGAATCATTTCCAACATGATCACCACTTGTCTTAAGGTGAAGGAAAACATCGTGATTCGTGAGGAAACCTGCATATCTGAGTCTGACATGTGAAGTTCACACACTCGCAATTGATCAGCGTGTTGGACTATATCCTGATCTCTTTCTTATTGAAGGGAGACCCGTACCCAGCAGCATAAAAAGTGGTAATCGTGTAACAAACGATTTACGCATAAAAATATCTAGAGCGAGAACCCGCTTTCGAACCTGCCCTACTCATATCCCCAAGCGAGCGCGTTACCACTGGGCTACCGCTGCCTTTACACTTTACACTGTACAGATTACATTTCGGTATTACCATTTAGCCATACATTAATTTGCCCAGCTGTACGACCCAACGGGCAGCGGCCGTATAAAGAGCAGTACGTTCGAGGAGATAGCGGGCAAGTGCCTCGGGCTGTGCGCGGAGGACGCCACGCACGCCTTCGCGCAGGCGGACGAGGACGAGAAGGGATATATCACTTATGGTATGATTTACATTACTGTAGATAATCTAGACTCTTTTTTTTATATTTTTATTCCTTAGGAGGGTTGAAGTCAGGCAGGCGGCCGGTCGTAAAACTTTTGCCAAATCCTTTCAGCAGTACAGAAGATGTACTGCGCCGACCCCGAGTGATTGGGAATTGGGCAGGATGAAGAAGAAGAAGATAGTCTATACTCTAGACTTTTTTTCTCTCATAGACCACTTTCAAAATTCAGCTGGTTCCGGTGGTCCCCCTGCAGCTACATTTCTACCATATTCCCAAAACTCGATAAAAAATGTGAAGATTCAGTCACCTGGGGTCCCCGTCGTCGAGTCTCCCGTGGACCCACCTGGGTCCACTTGGAGCACTTTGGGAACTAATGGTTTTGACTCTTGAATAACTAGGTAGATATAGAGAGTCAATCCTTTGTCCTGTGAACCTTCCGTTTACATTAAACTGTTTAATCGTGCGCAGTTTGAAAACAACTGTACCAATTTCGATAGGATTTCATACTGGTAAAGTAATTTAAATGAATATAGCTAAGTGTCATATAAGTTAGTAGTGTAGATCCAGATATCTATCTTAAAACCCCATTCTTCGCAACTTGGAACGCTTGGTATGGGAGTCATCTACGTGGAAGATATGAATTACTAGCTAATCACTCTTGCTTCACTCGGGATCGTTCTTAGTGAAAAACAAAAACAAATCTGTCTCATGGGAACCGTACATTTTTCCGGGTTTAAAGTAGCTAATGTGCAATTCCAGGCTATTATCTATCTCTGTTCCAAATTTCATCCAGATCCGTTCTGTCTTTTGGCGGTTTTGAGTAACAAACATCCATCCATGCATACTTTCGCTTTTGTAATATTTATGGGATTCGTTTTGTTTTGTAATTTTTTTTCTACTTTTACTGAAAAATAAGATTACTAAAAAATCTGGCAACTGCTTATTTAGATGGTGCTATTTACTATTTAATACGGTTACAAACTTTCATAGTTATTGTTCGTTTATTTAAATTCAGAATGAATTTTGCAATACTACATCTGCACTACTATTATAAAGAGGAAAGATTTATATTTTTGTATGTTTGTAACGAATAAATTCAAACACTGCGGGATCGATTTAGATGATATTTGGTAAGAAGATAATTTGACACTCTGGGAAGGACATAGGAAACTTTTTATTCTGAAAATCATCCCTTAAGGGGGTGAAAATGGGAATGAAAATTTATATGAGGAAACAACTAAAACAATCTTATATTGATATTTTCAGACGAATTCATAGCCTTTGCTCAAAAGAAGAATGAATTCTCGTTCATCTTTGTGAGCGACACTTCCCATAAACCGAAACTTAAGAATCAGTGAGATTTACATATACCGACGGTAAGTAGTCGGGTACCTTAGATTATAGATGGGAGTACTGGAGATGGGGGCTTTTAGGGGTCTTGATTGAAAATAGGAGGGTGGGGTGGGGGAGAGGGGGGGGGGGTTAGAGTAGTGTTTGGGTAAAAGAAGGGGTTGGGGGGTTTTTGATAATGTAGCTGGCAGATTTTGACAAACTCAAGCCGGTCCGGTTTAAATTTGTTACTTGTTTTGTTATTATTTAAACAATTAATTTATTGTACCGCATAGTATGCTATCGCTACATGTACCTCACTCCGTATGAAGGCAATGTTACATAGTTTTGGCTATAGGTTAATTTAGTATTTTATTTTTTGTAACAATTTCAGCTATAAATGAATTATTTGTTTGTCAAGACCCTATAAAACTTTTATCTCTATGTACCTCCATAAGGATACGGGACAGATTCGAACCTCGTTAATTCAACTGCTTGTGCGTTAAAAAAATATACAAATTAAAAAAGAAAACAACTTCAACTCATATTTCCCGCCAACAATCGCCATTCATCACAAACATCACAATTTCTAAAACCCAAACATATATTTTTAATGCACAGCCATTTTGATTTACCGTAAGAGGTTCGAAATGTCGTGTATCTATTTATTTTTACAATTTTTATAGTATAATGTGATGATTTATATTTATCTTACATGTTCTTCTTTATTGCTACACATTTATAGTCCGTAGTATAAGTCTAGATATAAATGCAATTTGCGTCTTATCTATCGGTCGATATTTAGCAGATTGTTTTGATAATTTGAAATTTGTACGTTTCTAAATTAATCGATTAGAAAAGTACATATTTCCCTACAATTCTCATAATGATCGGCTCTTACGTGTATCGAACGATTGAATAATATGCACCATAATTTGAGATTTAATTTCTTTACAGTACAATATGTAAATACTGGCAGTGACTATAAAATAAGTTCAAATTTTATTGTCATATGCAAATTTCACCATTGTAAATATAATTTTAAGGTGTAATAATTTCCTTTTAATTTAATGAATGACAACCCTTCGAAGACGTCAAATGAATGGAACGAATGAATGATTGGAAAGTCATTTAATTCATTCACATTCACTCGAAAGTTTTTAGGGATTGAAATGGCAATAAACAATCAACTTTTGGCGATTTCAAAACTTCCCACGGGGAGTAATTAAGGAGTAAAAATTATATTTTTAGTCTTTCTTTACTTTATTACTTGATTTTAATGTCGTGGGTTAGTTATTAGATCGATCTAAAGATGATTTTTATGTATGGCAATAGCCACTTTAGGGCCCAGTGGTGTTTGCTCTATAACATTTAATCCCTATAGCTTTTGAATTGATTTTGAATGTTTTAAATTAGGTTTTGCTTCTGTTTGACGTTTTTGAAGCTGAAAACGGAGACACGCCATTAAAGAATGTGATAGAAATGTATTTATAGCATGAATTCTAGTTGATGAGAGAGGGTTAAAAAGTAATATATATAGGTATGTGAGCAAAGGTAATAATAACAAAAATCATCACAATTCACAGCTTGAAAGTAACTATATAGAAATCAATGAGTAACTTAGAAAATATGACATTTACACCAGTGAACTAAATTTTACCAAAAAATCTCCACATTAATATCCAACGTTCAGTAAAGAATTGCGATCTTCCACTCAATTTTAGAGAAAAACTTGCTACAATTTTTCTACTCAACTTTTCAAAGAAATGTCATACTTTCCCGCGAATATTACTGTCATCATTGACAAAGGAGGTTTCATACTAAAATCTAAATATACCAACAATTTATTTCAATTATTTAACGGATGACTTTTTCGCTGGATTTAATTATGTTTATTTAAAATTTGACATTTCATTAAAAATAAAAATATATTTTTTTATTGATTTTCCCTTTTAAATAAATATCGTGCTATATATACCAAATGAAGAGAAAATCTAAATAGTTGCAAATCTAACTGAGCCGTCCGTTGTCACCTTCGAGCAATAATTGCGAATTCTTAGATTTTCTTTTCATTTTGGAAACATAATTGCTTTCATCAAATGTATTATTGGCTGTATTATTAACTTAAGAAACGTTAAAATAAATTATTTTATATTTTATTTACATTCTTACTTTAATTTTAGAGCTGAAAGTGCATTTTAAAATCGAGTTACTCTTATTTGTAAATATTTTACTGTAAAATAAGGTATCTACCAAATAACACATTTGATAATTTTTGTTTACTATTTAATTTATAATCGATATTGTATATTTTAATACTTAATCGTTTTACAATCGAGTTATTTAAGTTAAGTAATATTTAACCTCCAAGTCGATACTCATATTGTAAATTATAGATTATAAAAACCTGTACAAATACTTTGAAATAACTCAAAAGAAATCATTGGCTAATTCAAAACTCGCCCTAAAAATAATAATCTTAAAATCTTCCACATTAGAATAGTTAAATATGATTAAATATTTAATAGCTGTAGCCAAAAAGGAAAATATGTAACAAACGGACGACATTATCCATATGTAGAAATAAAATCGATTGCAGTAATTCTCTATTGTGAAGCTTCGTAATATCTTGCCGGGGATTTCTAATGATTTTCTTTCCTTATAATATGAGTTCATCCCCAAAAATCGAGATGACTCAGTTTATGATGGAAGAATCTCGTTTTTTTCCCCGTCAAGTTTGATTTTTTTTCTATATAACCAGGTAATGGACCACGTTTGTACTGTTTCGCCTTTTTGTTGCCATAGCTAGTGAATATTTAATTATAAGCTTTTTAAAATATCGTACTTTTAGACCGTACATGTTTTTTTTACATAGAATAAAGTTCTAATTGTCAGTTGTCAACTTTGTGCATGGTAAAAAATTACGTACAGGTCTTATAAGGCTTATTCAGGCTGTATAGATTTGACTCTTATTATATTTTTTTCTTTTTAAAGTTAAAATATTTATTGGAAATATTTTTATATGAAGGTGTTATGATTTAAAATGTTTATATTCTTTTAGAGATTACTATACATTTAGTTTAAATATTTAGTTTGTACAAAATGTTATTGTTATTATTAAAAATTCTTTTTAATTATTTTTAGTTTTTTTTTTAGAATTTTTTTTTAAACTAGAACAAGGTGTATTGTTGTATAACGAGTGTCAAGTACAACTTTATTCTGTGAACTCGGTTATTTTGATATTATATTAGTTTTTGAATTTTTTTGTGTGTTCACTGAATGAATAGTATTATATTGAGATTGTGTTACGTATTATGATTAGCATTCCTTTGTTGTTGTTTTTAATTTTAAAATATGAAATGTACGGCCAATATTTATAAACAATAAATAATTAAAAAATATACAGTGTATTTTATTTTAGCCACAAATAGAGATTACTTTTTGACCGACTCCAAAAAACAGTTGTCTTTTTTAAACTGTTACTCAGAATTTCCCAAAAAAAAATCCAATAAGTGTACTTGCCCCGATCCGGGATTTGAACCCAGACCTTCCGATTTGTAGCCGTACTTTCTGGCCACTACTACTGGTCACAATAGTAACAGTATTCGTCCTATTTACAATAAATATATTTGAATGTGTATATAACATTTTATATCTGTACTGCTAACCGCTGAGGTGTTCCTTCATTTGGAGCTAATGCTAAAACCAGGTCATAATAATTCTCAAAAAAATCATAGTCATCGGAACTGATACCAACATTTAAAATTTCAATTCTTTAGGATAAGAGGAAGTGGTTCTAATTCAGCTAGCAAGATTTGACCCATACAAACATACCAACTAACAAACGTTGCAAGTTAAATGAAAGCTTGTATTAATTTAAAAAAAAACATTAAAATCCTGCAAATATGCTATAAGGATGTGCTCATATTATAAAGAGATATCTGAAGAGATATTTTTTTGTTTGTTTGAACGCGTTACATTCAGCAGCAACTCGAGTTAACTGTTTTTTGGTATCTTTGGAAAAAAATATGAGAATAAAATTATTACAATGCGCGCGCACACCGACAGCCAAAAAGCAAAATGATAAAGTTAGCTGCATTCTTTTTACAAACAGAGAGTTGTGGCATACGGGATGAAATTAGCTATTTTTATTCTGTTACGCCCAAGAAGTATAACTTCTTACGTGCGTACATATGTAAACACACGTTTTTAATTGTTTTATAGCCTATTTATTTATGAAGGTTAGAAGCAAAGTAAATATACATAGGCTACGCGAACGAATCCGTGATATAAACCTAATATTTCATAAAAATAAAAATATGTAATAGATACAAATTTATTTGGACGTAATAAATAACTAATGTTTTACTCCATTCATAATATCTAGCCAATTAGTTTAGGTGGTCCAAATTCTTCGTCGTCGCTGTCCTCCTCTCCCTCCCCTAACGCCTTCCTATACATATCCGCGATATCAAATATTCTATTCACCATATCCGTTACATCCATATTTATCGCAACACATCGTTCATAAACAATAAGAAAGTAAAGAAACTTATAATGCAAGGGAAATTTCATCAACGTTGCATATATGTTATCTATTTTGATTCTCATTTGCATTAAAGCTCCGTACAATATAGCAATATTATATGGCAGGTCCTTAGAATATTTCATCCTAAGCTCCCTCGTCTCTTGGAGTTTGTATCTGGTGCCATAAATCGACTGTTTCATCAAATCTAAAGTCCTGTTGTAGAAAAATGGCACGTGGTAATAAGCTTCGTTTCTACGTCTTAGAATTGTTTTATTTATATATGCTTCTGTTTCTTCGTTTTTTGCTTTGGCTATACTTAGAACATGAGTTTGGGTGTCCATATCGAGGAAACTCGAATCTATGTTTTCATTTGTTTCGTCTGCAGTTGAATTTGAATCGCCATAGAAAAAATCTAGAGTCGTATTTTCGTTGATTTGCGTTATGTTGCCTGGTTTTGATGCTACGATGTTGTTTATAGCGTTTATGTCTTGTTGAGAGATGTTTGGTTCTTTCAAAGAATAAATTGAATTTAGATCTGAAAATATTAAGAAATAGGTATTATATTAATGTGGACAAAAACATTAAACACTAAACGTTTAGTGTTGGTGGTGGTGGTGTTTAAAGCTAATTTAATTAAAATAAACATACACATATTTAGATTAAATAATAAAAGTTAAGTAAGTTTGTTGTATATACAATTTAAATACGTAGGTATACAATATACATATACTTATCACCGAATAAATATTTGATAAGTACTCACATATAATGACTAGTCCAAGTGTTTTTAGCATTTTTGTAGACGGCAACGTGTAAACTCATTTTCCGCAACATTAAGAAACTGAAATAAACGATAGATGACATTTATAACACTACTAGCATTGCCCGCGGCTCCGCCCGCGTTCAGATGACCAAACACCAAATTTTTAGGTTTTACATAGTAGTATACTCTTACATTGCAGTTTTTGTATTTTTTCTCAGAAATGAGATATTTTCCCGCGATAAAAAATATCCTATATGTTGACCCGGATAACCAGCTATCACCATACCAAATTTCATCAAAATCCCTCCAGTGGTTTTTCCGTGATGCGGTAACAGACGGACAAAAGTTTTAATAACTATAGACTCGGACTCTATATCGATAATAATGTCTATTTCAATAACAATTTCCAAAAAATATTTAATGTACAGATTCGGCTTAGTTACAATTTTATAATACCATGATATTTTTACTAAGACACACAGACAGCACAATAACGTGGAGTTTATTACAAGATATACTATGTTTAGCTCTTTTAAACATCCTATGATCCTACTGCTGGGCACGGCCCTCCCTTCAATGCGAGGGGGATCAGGCCATGGACCACCACGCTGGCCAAGTGCGGGTTGGCGGACTTCACGTCTTTCGAAAAATTGTAAGGTTTTCTCGGACATGCAGGTTTCCTCACGATGTTTTCTTCGCCGTAAGACAAGGGTTATCACATTGGAAATTATTCAAATATCAAAATATCCGGCCGAGAACCGAGATTTGAACCCGCGTCACTCGGTCTCAAGCAAGCTCGTTACCACTGGGCTACCACTCCCTGTATATATGTATACATGATACACTGTAGAAAAAAATTTTTTTAGTAGTGTTTTGAGAAGACCCCTTCATTTATCCGGGCTAATTTATGTAAGGCTGAACAATACTTTCTCAGATTTATGCGAATATTTGACATTTTAAATAAAACAATCTTTTCGGTTTTTTCGCGAATTTATTTTGGTTTTTTGTTCCCGACGTTTTGAATTCTTTATAGGAATCATGGTCATGGGAGAGATCAGTCTCTCAGTCCGAAGAGATAGTTTACTTATGTTAGGCTTAATTGATTTTACAGAGAATTTCTCCGGCGAATAGCAACAAAGTGGGCGAATTTCCTAAAGTGTGACCGCAGTCACTTGTGCTGTATTTTTTACTGTATATATTAATTTCACTGTTATACATAAATAGACTTAGCAAGTAATCCTCTGAATTTAAAGGAAAACCGAACCAGCTGCATCATTAACTAATCTACTTCGTCGGCCGGTCGGAGTTTAGTTCTAAAAAAGTTTCTCTTCTTAAATAAGTAACAAAAACAAAATAAAAAAAGATAAATGTTTTATGATTTATTTTATTAGATAAAAATAAAATCAATTACTACTTAACTATAGCTTACTACTTTTTACTAACATTTGGCGATGCAGAAATAAATATTCCATGTCGATAGTCATATCTCTCATGCAGCTTCACTAGCACCCACCAAAGATATATGAAGTCAACGTGCAACTTCACCGCCTTGTGATGTAAGATTATAAACGGGTTAACTGTCAAGAACACTCCACCTGCACTAAAAACATAGATTTTTATTAAAATCTAGGATTTTGTATAAGCCCCTTTTGTTTTCCGTCTTAACAAAACGAAAGAGTTAGGAAGTAGATATATTCTAGCGACTCACCCTCGTTTCACTTCGGGTTCGTCCCTAGACAAAACAAATCTATCCCACGGGAACCGTACCTTTTTCCGGGATAAAAACCCCTGTGCCAAATTTCATTCAGATCCATTCAGCCGATCTGGTGTAAAAGAGTAACAAATATCCATCCATCCATCCTCACAAACATTCACATTTATAATATTAAGAATGTATTATAATGTATCAAATGACTAGTCTTAGTCTTGAGCGAAAATTGACCAGATTCATATTATTTATCTACCATACATATATTACATCTGTTACATAGTTAATTCGAGTAGCCACTGTGATCAATATCTGTCTATAAAAGAGGTGATTGTGTTTTCTGTGACGATATTAATTTGTTTTAATAAACGCAGAATATGATATAGAATAAGATATGGGTAGAATAATAATAAGCATTATTCAATATAATTAGTTATCGAAAGATATGTGAAGTCCGCCAACCCGCACTTGGCCAGCGTGGTGGACTATGGCCTGCTCCCCGTCGTATTGAAGGGAGGCACGTGCCCAGTAGTGGGACGTTAAGAAGGACTAAATACATGGGTAGAATAGATCAAAAAAATTTGAACTTGATCTGAATACTTAATTCTGGAAAAACCGTTACTTTCTACATTAACTTCCACAATTAACCTTCTGTTTATTTCATAATAAATTGTTTATACTAGAAAAAAATTAGTGTCAACTAATATAGTTAAAAGTACATACATACTTTTCTTTTTTGATCATCGTCGTATATATATCTAGCATTTTCTTCCATATGCGTCTTAAGCGTCGGTAGAGAAAAGCTATACGGTATGAAGTGTCCGCTGGATTGTAGTAAACTTCATTTTCCACTTGCTTTATTTTATGCCGCGCCATATATATAAGTTGGAGCATTAAGTCATATAACTTGTTTTGTACTAGAAGTTTAGAGCCTTGTCTAAATTGTGACCTGGACCCTATCCATGCCAATCTTCTAGTATCTTTTACATCATCCTCAGATGTGATATTAAAGCTAAATCCTTTAATTTTCGATACAATTGTGGAATAGTTTAATTTGTCTAAATTAATAGAAAGGTTTTTTATTATGATGTTTGGGGGTTTTGTAATATTATCAAATTGATTTGTTTTTGATAGAGTTCTAAATAAATCTTCAATTTTAACTTGATTTGAGGCGTGTATTGGTGTTAGAATACCTGAAAAATATTGTTATGGCTACAAATCATCATAAAATATTTTTGTATAATAACTGAATTAATTGAAATTGCTTAGGTCCAGTAAGATTTCAGGTTCTCACTTCTCCATTAAAATTGTTACTATATAATGAATGTACCCATAAAAATTCAGATGTAAATTAATATCTTCAACAGTAGGTATATGCCCAGTATAACCCCGACCTGCCCAGAGACAATATTTCTTTACGCAAGAGAGAAGAAAATAGAGATTATTCTTATCGTCATTCTTTTTTTATTTTCGTATACGACATAAATACTGTTATATTTTCCATCAATACACACATTTATATGAACAGAAATAAACTCATCTATCTATACATATAATAAAATTCTGAGTCAAATCTGTACATTAAATATTTCTTGGAAAATCTAATTGAAATAGACATTATTATCGATACAAAGGCCGAATCTATAGTTTTTAGAATTTTTGTCTTTCTGTCTGTCTGTCTCTCTGTTACCGCATCACAGAAAAACCACTGGAGGGATTTTGATGAAATTTGGTATGGTGATAGCTGATTATCCGGGTCGACATATAGGATACTTTTTACCGCGGGAAAATGTCTCATTTCTGAGAAAAAATACAAAAACTGCATTGTAAGAGTATACTAATATATAAAACCTAAGAATTTGGTTTTTGGTCATCTGAACACGGGCGGAGCCGCGGTCAATGCTAGTAACCTATAACGTTATAGATAGAACTACATACACTTCTACTGAGCCAAGACACTTTTAGCAAAACATAAACCAGGATTATCTATGAAATTTATTGAATTACTCACTTGCTATAATAAATGTAATTAGCATAGCTTGCGTTTTATTTTTAAGTTTTCCATGAAGAGTTTCTTATTCTCACGGTAATTTCATCCTAACACTAATGTGATTAAAAATTTTATAGCGTGAGGAGTAAACGGTAGACTCATGAAAATTTTATACTCACAATTAAATCATTACCTATCTTATTCTTATACTAGCGACTCACCGTCGTTCTGCTCAGGTTTGTCCCTAGTTGTTTTAACGTATTTTAGTATAGTTTTCTCAGATGAGATATTTTCCCGCAATAAAATATATCCTATATATTGACCCGGATAACCAGCTATCATCATACCAAATTTCATCTAAATCTGTCCAGTGGTTTTTCGTGATGTATTCTCAGATAGACAGACGGACAGACAAAAATTCTAAAAATTATAAATTCAGCCTCTGTATAGATAATAATGACTATTTCAATAAGATCGTCCAAAAAAAAATTTTATGTACAGATTCGATTCAGAATTTTTATACGTATAGAAAATGTTAATTAATTATCTTTCTCCATTTTGGTCACTAATCAGTTTAAAAACTAGCAAACTTCAAGGAGATAGAATCGCTTAATCAAATAAATATTTGCTTTTTAGCTATTTTCCGTCTAGAGTTGGCTGGGAAAACCGCGTTCTTTTTATTCATAATTTCTACAGAATTCTTGGTCGATGCATGTTGGTTTGAGGTTTCACACTATCCCCTCTTCCTTCTTTTATTTTTAACGCTGGAAAATTCATGCCACCTTAACTGATCAAATATACACACATATGTAGGTATATAATAGACGATAAGGTTCCACAAACTGTCCTAGATTTGCCTTTTTAACAATTAAGTCATAAAATTAAAAATATTTTATTGAGCAAAGCGTATTATTCTGTTCTTGAACTCTGTTTCTTGTTGATGAAAATGTATTGAATTGAGAATCATTGACTCATATGCTGGATATCTATAATGTTGTGTTAATAAAGAAAAAGGTCGGTGCCAGCCGATATAAATCAAAGCACACCAATCAGTTATTTTTTACTTTAGTGTTTTTTTTTGAAGTCGGTTTTTATTTTTATAATTTTTTTATTTCCCTTTTTAGTGTAGACATAGTACACACAGACTTTGCTACAAAGTAAGAAAAAAATACTTTAAAAATTCTGTAGGTGAAAAATCAATCATCCCCTAATTTGTATACTTTGAGTTGTTTTTTAAAATTTAAATGGAATTAACTTTGATATATATATATATATATATATATATATATATATATATATATATACCCTATCCAAAAAAAAAAGAATTATTGAAATCGGACTACACTGTAAAAAGTCATGCGTGGTCAAACATAAAAAATATATACGTATCGAATTGAGACTCTTCCCCCTTTTTCCGTCGGTTAGTAAATAAAATGCTAGCGATTTTCTATACTTACAAGATCATCCGTTGAGTTCTCTTGGGCTCTTCTCAGCAGAACTGCTTTTCAAGCCGGTGGTAACTTTCTCACGGACTGACTATACTGACACTCATTAAATTTAGTTGACGATTCAAATGCTTGTAATAAAACTAATTGAATAAAGTTTAGTAAAAAAAGTGAACCCATTTTTACATTTTTCTATTCCTAATTGTATAAGCCTATTTTTCTTTTTTTTTAATAATAAGGAATAATTAGAAAGGCCAAATATAAATTTCAAGAAAATCTTCCACTTCTAAGGCGGAATAGTTAATTTCAAAGTGATGTTAATTAAATATACCTCATATTTTTAGTCAAAAAGTAATTATTACCTTTCTAATTTTTTTTAATAATTTCAATATTCAACATTGTACAAGCAGGCATATTATTGTATAATTTTTACCTAACTGCCCAAAAAAGGCTAAATTTCGAGTGTACTTAAGATGTGTGTTCCAAATACATAAGGAAGGTTTGGGAGGTTCAGTAATAAAAATTGCCTTAGCCTATGTGCTAATCTAAAATATAACTTATAGAGAATTCTAAAAAAGTAAAACAACAAAATCTTTGGTAAGCAAATACAACTTCTGCTTCGGCTATATTATCTTTAATATATAATAATAAATTTCCCTTTTAATGAAATGTTCATCGCATTGATGGTCTTGTTATCCCTGGCATCTGCATATTTTGAGGTGATTCTTTATCTATTTCTTGTATCCACTTGATAGTGTCTCCGATATCGACGTCAAATCTTACCATCTTCTCATACAGTGTTAGTAGCGAGGTCAGTTCACGAAATTTAGATTTTTCCTGTTCAACCGCGTAGCTAACTAATTTTTGTTGCTCATACTTGATTCTCCTTAATCTATTGCATAAGTAACCAATTTTGTACCGTTTGTCCATTCGTATCTCATCTTTCATATTCAACGTTTTCTTAATTTGATATCTTGCATGGACCAAAAATTGTATGTTTAAACTTACTAGCTTCTCTTTCTTTTCTGCCTCATGACCATTTTGCCAGAACCACCACCACGTAGAGTCCTCGGGGTCATTAAAACCGTAGTATTTACCATTGTATCTTCTTGTGGCGTTATTCAGTAGTTTTGTTATTTCATTAAACTCTTTTACATCATGAAATTTTTTATTTACATTTAAATATTCGAAATGCCAATCAAAGGTTTTTGTTGTTTTTTCAGGAATTTCTTCTGATTCGCTTGATATATTTTCATCTAATGGTGGCAAAAACATATCATTCATATTGGTCAAGTCACCGAACAAAAGACGTTCTACTCCAAAGCTTCTATCATTTATTACTATGAATGGGGTTCCATTTTCTGTACACGAACCTATGTTTAAATTCATATATTACTAATAAATTAATACTAGAAAACAAAATTTTTAAAAATAAGCAATTTTATCATATAAATAGTGTAATAAATGAGTTTTATTTAATTTAAAGTTTATTTTTTAGGTATTTAATTGTATTCCTCTCAACAAACCCTTTCATTTGATCTCCATATCATGGGGGAATAAAAATAACATAGTCTGCCATCGTTGGGAGTACGCACGTTAACAGTTTCATGGTTTTTTTTTGCGCAAAACCCTGATACTTTTTCCATAATAAAAGCCTAAGAAACTCCTTATAACATCAGATCTCTGTCAGTGAAAGTTCCGTTAAAATCGGTCCAGCCATTTCGGAGATTAGCCAGAACAAACTGATAGAAGAAAAGTAAAAAAAATAGTACTGTATATATTTTATATGCATTTATGACAAGATGTGATTTTAACATTACCAACAGACACTTAAGTTTTATTTATCTGTATAGATAAAGATTTTTTTGAATTGGATGAGTATATAGGTACTTTAGAGATTGCCATATGTGGAGACATATGTTATCTCTTCATAATGTGAATTTTAGAAATACAATTTTACATATATATGTAAAATTGTATATCTAAGATTATTGTTAATGCCTTTACTATAACGAGCAAAAAATATATGTATGTGTAAAAATAATATATATGTGTGTAATGTGTATATGTATGTGCTTGTTTGTGTGTTTATACTTTTCCACGCTGAAACAGATTCATTGGAGAATGAATGAAGTTTAATATACAGATAGATTATGGTCTGAAGTAACACATAGGCTACTTTTAGGAACGCACCCTAAATTAGAGTTACTGGCAAATTACACTTGCTTCGCTCGGGTTCGTCCCTAGATTGCTTCCCGATACAAACTTTCATCCCCATTTTCACCTTCTTAAGGGATGAGTTCCGGGATTAAAACTATCCTATGTCCTTCCCAGGGTCTCATACTTTCTTTTTACCAAATTTCATCTAAATCCGTATATATAATTTTATCAAAGTTCCGTGGGTTCGGAGCGTATTCGGTACAAACAAACAAAACTTTCCTCTTTATAATATTAGTATAGATTATGGATAAGGCATGTATATGTATGTATATGGATAGTAATAATTTTAAAGGTAATAGAAAAAACTTACAAAGGTAACTCAAAAATGGGATAAATATTAATATTATTTTCATTTTCAAACTTCATTACCTATAAAGTAGCAATTAACTAGGATTCAATATTTTTAAAACACTTTATCGCATATAAAATTTTATAGTGCACTAAATTTATTTTTAATGAAAGCTATTATTTTTTATTGTGCTATAGTTTTAACAATTTCTGAAATAAATGGCGCTACCTGCTTAGTATTATAATATTCATTTTTAATAATTGCCTCGGTGGTGTAGTGGTTAGCAAGTACGGCTGCACACTCGGAGGTCCTGGGTTCGAGTCCCGCGTCGGGCCAAGTTTAGTTATTGAGTCTTTTTATATAGGAAGTCCTGCGCCTTAACTCTCACTGGTCGTGTCGAGCAGTCGTCCCATCGGAGTATGAGAGTGACAGGAATAGAGAGTGCATGTTGTGTCTGCGCGCACACTTGTGCACTATAATATCTCCTGCGCAGTTGGCTAGTCTCAATGAGATTGGCCGCCGTGGCCGGAATCGGCTAGGAGAAAGAACATCATCATTTTTAATTCTAATTCAATCAGCGAGAGAATGCTAGCACAATTCCACGCGGACATGTACCGTAATAATAATAGTTAATTATTAATATATACTTAAGTGTACACTTGTTTTGTATATATAATTAAGAATTTTTGTAATTTCAATATACTGTCTTTTCTTATAAATAAATGTTTTTTTTTATAATTTAAAGCAACTATAATTATTTATACTTGCCTGTAGAGTCGAAAGATGTGCCACTATGTATGGAAATATTTCACAAAAGATACTAGGAAGTTAAGTAAAAATGGAAACGTCTGCCTTAGATTTTTATTCGTCGTAACATTTTGTTATAAAAATAGCTTAGGTTTTGGATAAAAACTAAGTTGAATTTTTAAATTATTTTTGTACTTTCAAAAAACAGACAGTATGAACTATTTAATGAGATAAAAAATTTATATATTCACTTTAAAGTATAGCATACATAAATACATTATGCATATTTATATGTGAAATATACACAAAATATGGTTTAGTGTTCCTAGTGTTGACACAATTTTAACAAGAGATCAACAAAAGATTTTACAAGAGAGGCTTTTATTAAGTTAAATTTAAAAATGTATATTCCTGGGGAGAGTTTCTTACCCCAAAGGTACGATTACCGAAAAAAACTATAAAAAATTAGCAATATAATATGTATACTGTACAGTATTGATATAACTAATATGTACTTTAAATGCTAAACAGCATATTTTTTTAGTGCAAATGAGCCTTTACTTTTCCACCCTCATAAACTGTTACAATAAAATAATTAAATGTCAATTTCCCTTTCTATTTCACCATAATAGTTTAAAAATAATAGTAAGTATAGAAAATCAATAAGATTTTAGATAAGGAACACATTAATCAACAAATTTCCAAGCATGCTTCCTATTGGTCATGACTTGGTTCAACATCCTCTTGCAGTTCTCATGATTTATCACAATCAGATCAACTAGAAGATCTACATCAAACCATAGATCTAGCAACCTTTCGTTTGCCTCCAAAAGATCGATCAATTCATAGCTCTTTACAGCACCCTGTTTTGCCAACGAACATGCTTTGTAGGATTTAAAAGCGAATCCAGCAAATGTCTTACAAGCAGTGTCAGTTTTGCTCATCAAGAATCCCATTTTGTACAGAGATACTTTGTTATATTTTGCTCTTAATATTTGCATCAGGACCATTTTGTTCCTAGCTTGGTAAATCGCTTGCTTCATTAGCTCTAATAATCTACGTCTAAGGCTGAATGGGTCGTATTTGTTTGAAGTGATATCGCCTGGCGGCTTCCATCTTCTTCCATCTCTCTCAAGAAGTACTTTAGGCTCACCATCACGTACATTTAACTTCAAAAGTTCATCAGTTTCATCAGTTAAATTTAGAATTTTATTAAATTCATCTCTAAATGTCTTGTTGAGACCATTCAATTTATTGCTCTCCTCGATTTTTCTCCACACATACGTTGGTTTAAATTTTTGAATATATTCCTTGAAAGTCCGATTAGTTATTTGGTTGGTTGCTTCCATATTATTGGAGTCTTGTGCATTGGTGTAAGTGATTACGACCAACGTTCCAAGGAAAATAATTTCTACGGCAAAAAACATACCAACTTTCATTACTTTATATAAAACTATGCTGAAAATATAATTTTGAACTATATCTATTATAGATTGTACCTATAGAAATACTTTTTTATAAACATATATATTAATATAATGAAACAAAACAAATTAATAGTTAAAAAGTGTTTTTTAGTATGGAATATTCCTACGTATATTTATTCGACTATATCCATGCAAAAACTTGTTGATTTTTATTCATTTGTTACGTTAAAAATGTTAAACCAAAGAAACATGCTTAGCATTTACAATATTAGTAAAGTAAAGATAAAATACAAAGGCCACATTAAGCACTCACTGTATAATCGAGCGATCATTTCCTTCAGAACTCGTAAACGTAACAATTTTCATCAATTATGTGCCATTATAGCCTCGTTATAACTAAGCTATATTCTTTACGTGCATATAAAAATGATTGGTGTTTTGTAAATACCTACTTGTTTGGAGCTATTCCTTATTATATAACTAGATTTCACTCGAGGCTACTATTGTAGTGGTATAAAGGTATAAACTATACCCATTCGGTATATACGTTTATACTACTAGCAGAACCCGCGGCTTCCCTCGGGCTTAAACTACAAAAAAACCTCTAAAATGGTAGGCTTCATACAAATTTTCATCCGATACTTTACCCAATTATGGGATGAATTTCGGAAAATGCTAAAACACGCATTTAATTAATAGTACTGAAGAGAATTTATACCGAGTTTCAAGTAATTCTGATCATAATTTTTGTTTTGGATTATAACGTGTTTTTTTCGTGGGAAAGAGATAATTTCCCGCGGTAAAAAGCATGGTAAAAAGCCAGCAAAAGGCCTATGTCACTCTCCAGCCCTTCAACTATCTCCACACAAAAAATCACGCCAATCCGCCAAGCTATTTCGACGTGAAAGAAAGATAAACAAACAAACACACTTTCACATTTATAAAATTATTATGGATATCTTATATATACTTAGGTTTGGTAAAAGTTTATAAAATAAGCTTTAAAACAAAAAAAAAAAGGTTTTTCTAAAGTAGAATTAAATAAAAAAACTCCAACACAATAATCTCTTTATTGATGTCATTTCAATGATTGAATTTCAAAGCTGATATCTCTGCAGTGTTTTAGTAAAGAGTTGGGTATAATTTAGATTCCAGGTGACGCTGCAGCATCAGACCAAGGTTACGATATCATTGCAATGTAATTGAAGTAGCGGGATACCAAGTTTTGAATGGATTAGATCTGTGGCAGTTGATCAAATCCATTTATCGTCTAGAAAAGAGCTGATGGCCTGCCAACGGCTCAACGTATTTTCTTGCATTATAGCTAAGAACACTTCCGAATAAGTCACCTTTCACGCAAAAAAACTAAATTAAAATTGTTCATAACACCACTCTTTTTGCATCAGAGGTTAAAATGGGAGAATTATTCTTAAAATTCCTATCTGTCTAAAATTCCATTACGTATAAATGGTATAAATCACTAACCGTATTCCACAGATTTTTGCATATACATGTTATATTTGCATAAACTTACGAGTACATAATTTTATGATTTAAGCTAATAATTGGAGATACATTGTTAAAAAGTAATTGTTTAAGAGAACTTATAAATTTTAAGCTTTTTAGATGTGTTGTAAATAGTGATTTTTTTATTTATTATTTACGTTAGTCGCTTACGTGAGAGCTTACGTGAAGTACGAGCACTATACTGCAGTGTCTACAGTATTTGTGTAAACACACGCGCACTTTCTATTCCCTTCGTCTCATAGACCATTTTGACGATAATCCGAAGAACTGGAGACAGATCATGAATGATTAAAGGGTTTACGCACCCTTGGAGCATTGTAATTTAGTTACTAATGAGAATTTTTGCTAGACGCAAGAATCGAACCCAGCCATTTCAGCTAAAGCGACACTAAAAAGATTATAATACCAATATATATTCATATTACATGAGAGATAATATGGACATTTAACTTTACTTTCTAGTACTTTCTAGACTGCCCTACTATGACTTGTAGTGTTTGTACAAAGATATAGAGAGAGACTCAGACTAAGACTAACTTAACGAGATTTCTTTGTAAATAAGGAAAATGTTTTTATGTAAAACAATTTTTACTGTAAAAAATAGAGATGTAAAGTAATTAAAAAATACAAAAAAAAAAATGGTTCCTATAACACGTTGCACCCTTGCTGTCAGTTTTACAACGAGTATGTCTCCTACTGCATAATACCATTTTCCTTCGCTAACTTGTTTCCATCTTTTTACTTGGCTTTAGTTTTGGTGCAGTTTGATTTTTTATTTTTATAATATATATTTTATTTCCAGCCATATATATATATATATATATATATATATATATATATATATATATATATATATATATATATATATATATATATATATGGCAATAATCATTTTTAAATTATTTACTGACCCTGATTGGTATTAAATATCTATCTTCTGTGAGTGTGTATGTCACTGAACTTCTCTCAAACGACTGGACCGATTTTGATGAAATTTTTTGTGTGTGTTCAAGGGGATCTGGGAATGGTTTAGATTCACAATTTTGTCCAAAAAGTTTGAAGTTTTCAAATTAAAGACGTGTAGACAGGACAACGTCTGTCGGGTCCGCTAGTATATATATATTTTTCACAAATTTCAAAAAATTAGAATCTAAAATCGAAAAACTTTTAACTTTAAACATTTTTATATAATTTAAATAAATAAAATTTAAAATATTGTAAGGTACTTTGGTGCCATTTTTCAATTTTTGAATTCATTTTGTTATTTGTGGGTAGGCTGTCTGTAACAACTATATAATACCTTAGAGACATCTAACACCTCAGTCTCTCCCGTGACCATGATTGCTGTAAAGCACTGGAAACGTCGGGAACCAAAAATCAAAATAAATTCGCGAAAAAATCCGAAAAGATAGTTTTATTTAAAAGGATTTATATTTCGATCAATTTTCCTTGAAATCAGTCACAGAAAATGCTTTCATTATTTAAATGACTGTTAAACGCAAACTCTATCGTCATAACTCCAACCAATATTGCTCGCCAATTCAAAGTTAGGTAATACCTGAATTATTACACTTGCATCGACTAAAGCTTCTGCGAACTCATATTTTATTTCAGCTGAAAGAAAGGTTGGTCAAATACGGTGTACATTCGTCAATACATCTGTCCCTTTCTCGTCAACGACATTACATATTCTCTATCCTGTTCTTGCTTTCAGCCAAATAGACCAAAGACTATAAGATTTTTAGATTGTAATTTTTATTTTCCGTCTCTTTCGTATATTTTACTCAGCAATTAATTTTTAAATAAGGAGAGAATACGATATGGTTCTCATGTAAATACAACTTAAGAAGCTCGTTCAGTAAATTAAACTATCATATTTTTATATTATTATACATAGAATAGAACGTTTAATATAACTATTAAAAGTAGAACATAATTAATTAGATTTTATTAAAACCAATTCCGCACGTTACTTAGAAAATTAAATACTTTGTTTATTGCCTAACATTGGTTCTACGTATTATTCTATGATCTCGTAGTATCGAAATAGGGGTTTCCTACCCCTCAGTTTCAGTGTAAAAAGGTGCGTTCCACCGTCAACACGTGTCTGATATCGGGAGAATAATAAAAATACGAAAAATATGTAGACGAAATTTTAAGCGACGGGAGCACGCGAGACACGCGATGTATTAAAATATAACAATACCAATATTATTTAACGCTGCCATCTTTGAAAGTTTGTTTTTTTTTTTGGTGTCGTGATTTGTGTTTTGAGAATAGAGTTTCAGTTGGGCGTGCTGTAAAAGTATAATTACAGGTGAGTTTCCAATTCTTTTTTTTTTAATTCAAGCCTCTTAATTTTGTTCCGTGTATTTTTTATCTGTTAAGTTTAATTGCGATCGTGGATTAGCTGTGGATTAAAAGAAGTCTTTTTTTATTTTAGTTTTTGGCGGATTTTTAACTTTTTTCTTTTCCAAGATTACGGTTAGATAAGTTACAGATAAAAAAGTTAATTAAGTTAGAGCCAAAAAGTTCACATATCATACGAGATAAATATATTATTAGGACTTTTAAATATATATAGTTTAAGAAGGAAGGACATACGTAATAATTATTATAAAGGAGTATTATATTATAGTATTATAAGGTTTGTATAAACAGTTTTTATTATTTTTTGGTAAATACCGTATAAAATCTAAAACAGAGTATGGTCTGCCTGAGTATGCTCGTAAAATTTTACTTTAATAGCCCCCAGCGGCATCATTTAAGCCGCAAATGACAATAAACGTAATATACAAATAATAAATATAATAATATTTTTTTCAAAGCAGCTTTATAAGAATGTTTATTTTTTTGTTTTTTAATTCGTTTGATTCGTTTAATCTAACTATTAGCCATATCTTTTATATACTATATTCTTTTTGCAATATTGCTATCTAACATCGCGCTATGAACGTAGGTAATTAAATTAAACACATAAATAAACTATGCGAGTAGAGCTGCGGATAAAAGCTCCAATCATCCCATTAACTTTTTAAATAAGAAAGTTTGAATGGATGCTTGTTTCTCTTTCACGTCAGAACAGCTAAACGGATCTAGATGAAATTTGGCACAGAGATAGATTATAGTCTGAAATATCACATAGGTTACTTTTTATCCCGGAAAAATGTACTATTCCCGTGGGATAGATTTGTTTTTGTTTGTCACTAGGGACGAACCTGAGCGATGCGAGGGTGAGTTGCTAGTATTCATTCATTATTAAAAAAAATCTCTTATTGTATGTTAAGTATAGGGTAAAGTGGGGAAATTGGGAATACTTAACTTTTAATGCTCAAAAAATAACAGAAAAAGTCAGAGACAATCAAGTTTTATTGCAACATAAACTTTGCTTATGTCTATGTACTTATAGTGACTTAAAAAAAACAACGTTGTATAAGAAATATGAACGAAAACCTACAGGTTTCACGTAAAACCTTTTTCTTTATAAGTTTAATAGTTTACAAATATATTTAATTATTGTATATATACATACATATGTAACAAATGTACACTTAATTTTTACTGTACAATTCATGCCATAAATTCATTCTACCAGATCAGGTTAATTGAAGTTATTATAGCAAATAATAATTGACATTCAAGATCGAAGTCACTACTTTTGACTTCAAATAAATACTATGTTGACATTAAATATAAATTTTATTTAACAAATAGCGACTCACCTTCGCTCTGCTCGGGTTCGTCCCTAGTTACGTTTAAACGTTTAGTATAGATTTCTCAGACCTGAAATATTTTCTCGCAATAAAAAGTATCCTGTATGTTGACCAAAACAACGAGTTATTATCATATCAAATGTCCCAACCAAAATCTGTCCAGTGGTTTTCTCGTGATGTGATCCCAGACAGACAGACAGATAGCGAAAAATTCTAAAAACTATAGATTCGGCCTCTGTATCGCTAATAGTGACTATTTCAATAAGATTTTCCAAAATATATTTAATATACAGACTTGACTCAGAATTTTATTATATGTATAGCTTATCTCTTTAAGTGTAATTTACTATTTATTAGCAACCACACGAAGCATATATAAGCTACGTGCTCATTCTGTAGTAGTATTATATGTTTTGTATATATGTAGTTTGCTTCAACAAAGGCGAGACCTCGATCTCTGCCCTACATGTATGTATGTATGTATGTATGTATGTTTGTGTATAAAAGAAAGGATACAATGCATTGTGGTCGACCCCACGATATTTCGTACTAAAAGTTATATTTTTATAACATTTCCCCTTTGACCTTTGTTTATGAAAACATAATATTTTTTATATCTACACGCAGTTTACTTGCGGGATTGGACCGTTTTTCGACGGCATCGAATAACTGAGGCACACCTAAAACTGTGGAGTTAATGTCCAATTTTGTTTTTAACCCCCGACGCAAATAGATAGTGTTATAAGTTTGACGTCGATGTCTCTCTGCCTCTCTCTGTCTGTGTGTGTGTGTGTGTCTGTCTGTGGCATCGTAGCTCTCAAACGGATGGACCCATTTCGATGTGGTTTTTTTCATTTGAAAGCTAGTTTCCTTGCGGCGGTTCTTAGCTATGTTTGGTTAATATCGGTCCAGCAGTGTAAGAGTACCAGCTCTTTTCCAAAAAGATGTAAGGCATTTTGGCGTATGATTACTCGATTAAGTGCTTCACGCGTGCAAGTGTAATCGTTAAATGACAATTAATTTGCGTAGGGGTTTTTAAAATTTTTAATTTATAATTACCGTTTGTATCACGTGTTATGTCATTATTATAAACTAGTGACTCTAATAAAATAAAACTAATTATAATTTCTGATCTATTACTATATGTGGTCTATTTTACTTTTGGATACTGTGGCTTTCCAATGGTAAAAGTAGTATTAAAATCGATTCAGTATTTCAGACTTTATACATTACCAACAAACAAATTAATTTTCCACTAATAATATTAGTGCAGATATAAAAACGTATTTATTAGTTAATCTTTTTAAACGTCTTTTTGGTGTAGAAAAACATAAGTAATTGAAGGGTCTAAGAGTGATGTAGGGTACTTATAAGCCCTATCACGATAGATTTATATGTACTATGTATTCAGTTTGTATGGTTTTAACGTCCCACTATTAGGAACATCCTCTTTCAATACAAGGGGATCATCCCATAGTCCACCGTGCTGGCCAAATGCGGGTTGGCGGACTCACATATCTTTCAAAAACTTGCTAGGTTCTCTCTTACATGCAGGTTTCCTTACGATATTTTCCTACACCGTAAAACAAGTAGTTATAATGTTGGAAATGATTCGCACATGAAAATATCAGAGGTGCGAGACCCGGGATTTGAAACCGCTTCACTCAGTTTCCCAAGCGAGCGCGTTACCACTGGGCTACCACTGCCTTACATTACCTTCACTTATAACTATAGTAATAAAATCTTGGTAGTTGATTTTAACCAATTTCTAACTGACATACAATTTGAAACTTAAGTACATATGTGGAATTTGGAGAATCATACACTAATTTGAGATTATACTACACTAATTTGAGATTATCGAGCTTATCAAATGATGGGGCTAAGAGATGTCTAGATGGATTGTTGAACGAATGGCTTTTATAATCTTTGGTTTAGGCTTTTGATTTGTTATTGCATATATTACAGTTATTCAAAAACGTGTTTTTTTATCTGTTGTAAGGTTTTCATGAGTTATTAGTATATAACAAAACATACCTCCAAAATTACTTGCGTTGGAGCTTTTTAAATTTTATATATGTGCCTTGATGTTTATTTCAAGGTGATATTAAACAAGACATATATATCCTTTTATAATGATTCAGACTATTGTTACAAATGCGAATATAAAATTTAGTACACAAATCCATTATGACCTGGACTAACACATAGGCATTATTAGATATGTCCTAAGCCAAGTCAGGGGAAAGACGCTTGTAGATTATAAAATGTTAATGTAAAAGAATATAATAAATAGAACCAGTTGTTCCAGAGACAAACTATGTAGATTTATCTTATATATAAAACTTCCATGTCACAATGTTTGTTACCGTACTCCTCCAAAACGGCTTTACCAATTTTTACCAAATTTTATATGCGTATTCAGTAGGTCTGAGAATCGGCTACTATCTATTTTTCATACCCCTAAGTGATAAGGATAAGGGTGGTCCTCCCAGACCCCACCCCAGGGACGAACCCGAGCGGAGCGAGGGTGAGTCGCTAGTAAATCTATACATATAATAAAATTCTGAGTCGAATCTTTACATTAAATGTTTTTTGGAAAATCTTATTGAAATTGTCATCATTATTGAAATAGAGGCCGAATCTATAGTTTTTAGAATTTTTGTCTGTATGTCTGTCTGGGAACGCATCACGAGTAAACCACTGGACAGATTTTGATGAAATTGTATGAGTGGAGTGAGGGTGAGTCGCTAGTTATACTCGTAGATACCTACTTTGCTAAGTTTCTTCTGAAGTTCTTTCTGAAGTTTTCACTAACATTACACGTTTTGTTTAAAACTGTTAGCGAGTTAACTTTCAGTGGGTGTAATACCTTTATGCTAAGTAAAAGAATTAACCTTATTTTATTTTTTTGTATTGGACGCAAGCTTTTAACACTTCATTTTGCTTTAAATAGATCGAAAGAAAATTTTGATATACAAAGCTTCCTGTTGACATTTTTTTTAGTAATTAGTTAATAGATATAACTTAGTAGATTATACTAATTATCTATGCTGAATTTAATTTTATTTTCTTTTAAAACTTTCTTACATTTACGCGAATATTTGACATTTTAAATAAAACTATCTTTTCGGTTTGTTTCCTGTTTTCTTTATTTAACTAAAAAGTTCTATTCAGATTAGGTTCTATGTATGTACTACAAAAGCGAAAGTTTGTATGTTTGTATGGGTTATACACCTATGTGTATGTTGATAGGTCCTTAGTCTTTAATTTATTTATTTATTTAGAAAAAGTACGCCAACAACACACATAATATTAAAAAAATTGTATACATTTAAAAGACAATAATAAGTAATCAGATATGTATGACTTTACAAGTGTACTTAACATTAGCTATAGTTACAATAAATTATAATAAATATCTAATACATTCGTACTAATATTATAAATGTTAAAGTGTGTTTGTTTGTTTGTCTTTCTTTCATCGAAACGGCTTGGCGGATTGGGGTGATTTTTTGTGTAGAGATAGTTGGAGGGCTGGAGAGTGACATAGGCTACTTGTAACCGCGGGAGATTATCTCTTTCCAAAACACGTTATCATACAATCATCAATTTTTTGAAATTCATCCTATAAGGGGTTAAAATAGCGGATAAAATTTGTATGAAACCCAAATTTTCGAGTTTTTTTTTGTAGTTTTAGCGCAAGCGAAGCCGCGGGTCCTGCTAGTTATTAATAAATACAATTCAAATACAATATAAATGATTCATAATAAGCCATCATCTCTCGTCTTTATGCGAAATGGATTTGAATGTACACAGTGTGTATGACTATGACCTAAATGAACATAGGCTACTATTAGAAACCTAAAGCAGGACCTAACAGAAGCGAGATAAGTGACTAGTTTTTATGACGACATGTTTGTCTCAGTTTTTAGAGACCCTACTTGCTGTGCTAGCGGTCGCGGGTTCAAGTCCCGCTGGGGCCATCATTTGTGTGATGAGCACGAATGTTTATACTTCAGTCATGGATGTTTATATTTATAATATGTATGTATTTAAAGTTATATATGTGTAGTGTATCAACTATCTGGTATCCATAACACAAGCCTCGTAGCTTACCATGGAACTAGATGGTACTATGTGTTAATGTCCAAACATATTTATTTATTATAAAGGACTTGTTCTTTGAAATATTCAAAAAGTCACCTTTATGCACTGGTTAATTATTTAACCATTTCACTCCACAATATTAAATAGTTAAATCGGTAATTGCATTAAATATTGATTTACGGTTAATATGCCTCCGTTTGTGGGTTTGTATAATTGTACTTGTACCACCGAATTTTGCTATCGACCACCAATTACTTGCTGACACTATAGTTTTTCTGTCTTTTTGTTCATACAATACTTTATCTTTACTTATAAGTGAAATGCTGTTATAAGCAAGCATGAGAACGACTGAATTGATCAAGCATTTTTTTATAATGCCCAGTTCGAATAATGTTTAAAGTAAAAAAATGGGCAATTTTGTAAAAATTAAAACTGCTTTATTCTTTAGGACTTTGGTAGAAACTATCTGAATAAAAATTCTATTGGAAGACGAAAACGTCTATCAGGTCAGCTAGTTTGAAATGGAAAAAATCGGGTGTGGCTGTGTGCACACCGCCGTTGGTTTAACATGAAACGTCTATTTCAGCGAGAAGCTTTTAGTGTTAAAGATTGGAATCAAAACAAAATCGACTTCGTTCTAATTGTTTTATCACTATGCACTCTCAACTCTTTAACTGTAATAATACAATTGCTTTTTGTTTTTACTCAATGTTTATTCCATCCCCTGGGTTGAATATTTTATAGAACAACTAGCATTGACCGCGGCTCCGCCCGCGTTCAGATGACCAAAAACCAAATTCTTATGTTTTACATATTAGTATACTCTTACAATGCAGTTTTTATACTTTTTTCTCAGAAATGAGATATATTAACGCGGTAAAAAGTATCCTATATGTTGGCCCAAATAACTAGCTATCATCATGCCAAATTTCATCAAAATCCCTCTAGTCGTTATTCCGTGATGCGGTAACAGACAGACAAAAAATCTAAAAACTATAGATTCGGCCTCTGTATCGATAATAACGTTTATTTCAATAAGATTTTCCAAAAAATATTTAATGTACAGATTCGGATTAGTTACAATTTTATTATATGTATAGATATTGAAAAATTCTTACGCGTCATGATCATAGTTAGATTCATAAAAAAACACATCCGAATTGTGTTTCTCATCTTTTTTTTGAACTCGATCAGAACCTTTTTTTATTATCTAATTTTTTATTGAATTTTGATCTATCTATTATGATTTAATAAATAAAATGATTTTCTAAAATGTAATGATGCAATTTAAGCATTTATAAGAAGCTGATGTATTTATTAAAAATTCGGTTTGGCGAATCTTTATCCACTAAAAAATTTTAGGTTTACATAGTATAAATCATTTTTAAGATGTCTGCATGTCTGAGAGAAACTAGCAAGTTCTCAAGAGACACGAGAAATCAACTAACCCGCACTTGGCCAGGGTGGACTATGGCCTCATATCCCCTAGTATGAAAGGTGCTTGCCAGCAGTGAGACTTTAAAAAGGTCTAAATAGAAAAGCTACAAATATGTACTATCTACAAATTATTTTTACGTCCACGTTTGCAAATATCGATGCATATCAGATTATTTTAAAATCCAATCGTTTAGTGATTTTTGCAGCGGATGCCAGACGCATTTAGACTGGAGCTGATTGCCAGCAATCTTCATTATTGAATTTTCATTAGAGCTCACGAGGTCGGGCGTGAAATTCTTGTAGATGTGAATTTTATTATCACGCTTAAAATGAAGCAACTTGAAAATTTTCAGGATACACTCTACATAATATTCTTTGAGTAAATTACGCTGTTTGTTTTATCAATGTTTAATATTACGTGGAAATTTTATGTTTTCAATATAAAATTATACTTTAATATTATAAATGCGAAATTTTGTTACTAAATGTGTGTTTGTTTGTTACTCCTTACACTGAAACGACTGGACGGATTTTGAATGAATTTTAGTACATAGATAATGATCTGATTTAAAACACAACTTAGTGATAGTAATAAAAATTGCTACCTAGTAATGCAGCAGGTATATAATGTTATAAATACAAAAGCCACCGAGGGACGCACTCGTTCGAGCAAGTGAGGGTAAATTTAGTATTGTAGAATTATTTGCTTTGAAGGTAACGGGTTTTATTCCCGTTTTATCAATTAATAAAACAATTTGTTTTTATATACATATATTTTATATATCAAATTTGTACAAGTATGTAAGCTATCCAGCGGCGAGCGTCCCATTAAGGGGTTTCGTTGGGTTTTAGTGGGTTGTACTGGTTTTCTAGCTGGTAGGTTCCACATAACCACCTGTACGTATGCAGGTGACATGCGTCAATGCATTGTCCAACGAAAAAAAAATACTGTATTGAAATTAAGGTTTGTGTGACATTCTTAAGCAATCAAAGTTTCCCGATGGGAGCAGTAAAATGGCAATTTATATTTACTTTAAGGGACTGGATAACCAAGCGATTTTTTTATGTTTTTGGCAATACGTAACGTCCCACTGGAACTAGTTGATGCTTGCAATAAAAGTCAGCCCACTATACAAGAGTTGATTTCGGCCCGTTCCTCAAACAAACAAGTAAACTTTTGCATTTATTGTAATATACTCGTACATATTTTCATTGATGTGTGGCTTGATTAATTTGTTTAATATTTTATTTTCATAAAAAGTAGTGTTATAATATTTTATTTATGTATTCAGCCCTTTTTAATGTCCCACTACTGGGCACGGGCCTCTCTTCAATACGAATGGGAACAGGCAATACTCCACCACGCTGGCCAAGTGCGGGGCGGACTGCACATGTCTTTTGAAAACTTGCTAGGTTCTCTCAGACATGCAGGTTTTCTCACGACGTTTTCCTTTACCGTACGATAAGTGGCAATCACGTTGGAAATCATTCTCACATGAAAATATCAGTACGAAACTCGGCTTTGAACCCGCTTCACTCGGTTTCCCAAGCGAGCGCTTTACCATTTACCATACCATTTTTTTATTCATTTTTTTATTATAATCACTAAATAAGCCACATTTTCGCGCTGTAACATTCATATTACTTATTCATTCAGCTCAATTTAAACTAAACCAAGGACCTAAACTGGTAAAAATATGAATAAAGGCAAATATCATTATTTCACGTCTAAGAAAACTTTTGTGATTATTAAAACTTAGGATTTCAGTAACAATTTGAAACAACGTCGAACTTTTATATAACTTAAAGGCATCGCCTGTAGCGACACCGCAGATCGTCTGCGTAAGCCTTCAATCAATTTTAATTAAAATAAGCGAATTTGGTAAACTGATTTTCTAGAAAGTATATCTTCTATGAAGATTATGAATAAGATAAATATTTTATCAAAAAATATTATTGTAGAACAAGTCTGTTACAGACCTAATCTATAGATAAAATAACGGTTTACACGCCGGCGTTAGAGTTAGAAATTTAATTAATTTGTTAGAAATTTACTATTTATTAATAGTACATCGAGGAATATTCGTTAACTGTCCATTAAAATGCATATCTTCATGAATAATCTAACAAATTATCCTTACTGTATTAAATTAACATTAACTCTATATAATTGAGTGTAAGTTATACGATACCTTCAGAATTTTGAACTTGTGATTTTCATCGTTCTTTTTTAATGGATGCTATATCCATTGGGGTTGTTATTTTGAAATCGGTGTACCTCTTTATTTGATTTTTTTTTCGAAACACAATATAGATGTGCCCTGAACGGTATTCGAACCCACAGACTCATGTGTATGGCAAATATTTCAACTATTAGGCACTAAAGGACCAACTTTTGCAATATATTCATACACCTTACTGCTATATAAATGCGAAAGTTTGGATGGGTGGATGCTCATTACTCAATCACGTCAGAACGGCTTAACGGATCTGGATGAAATTTGACACAGAGGTAGATTATAGTCTGGAATAGCACATAGGCTACTTTTTATCCCGGAAAAATGTAGGGTTCCCGTGGAATAATTTGTTTTTATTTCACTATGAAAGAACCCGAGCGAAGCAAGAGTGAGCCGCTAGTACTACATATATCAATTTATAAAAGCTGTCTGGAACAAAAAAGCCGTCCCTAATGAATCAGTCGATCAACCCCTCTGATTAATCGACTTGACATACGCGTGTTAGGAGGTTCACCGTTAGACATTTTTTATGTCAAATGAAATATTCTATACCTTGAATACTTTATCGCTCGCAAGATCCTCGTAAATGTATGACACATTTATAGTACTTGAAGCGTACACTGATGTATGTATGCATATTGTAATTATATATTGAAATTATAATTTGAGTATCGTATAAGCTGTTGCCGTGGCATTTTCCATTGTCTGTATTATTTATTTTTAGGTTATATATATATATATATATATATATATATATATATATATATATATATATATATATATATATATATATATATATATATATATATATATATAGCCTAGTTGTAACGCGCTTTCTTGGGAATCGAGTGAAGCGGTTTCAACTCCCGAGTCTTGCACCTCTGATATTCTCATGTGTGAATCATTTCCAATATGATTACCATTTGTCCTTCGGTAAAGGAAAATTTCATAAAGAAATCTGTATGTCTAAGAGAACTAAGCGAGTTTTCGAAAGAAGTGGAGTTCGCCAACGCGCACTTAGCCAGCGTGGTGGACTATGGCCTGATCCCACTCGCATTGAAGGAAGGCCCACCCCCAGCAGTGGGACGTTAAAAAAGGCTGAATACTAGAAAGGCCTAAATTATAATATTGCTGAACCCTTGTTACTTTCTCGCAGATGAAGTACAGAATCTTTGTAGTACAAGTACGTTTGTATGAATTTGTGGTAAAATTATTTATTCTTATGTTAACATGTTAATAGTTAACTTTGGTAAAAAAAAAAAAAATATTTTTGGCAATATACAGTTTATTAAAATCGCTACATAACTCCTTACTTTGTAAGTCCCGGGAGAGCCACTTAGTATATTCTGGACACCAGCCAATGGGGTAAAGCGAGCATTCAACTGATATTGCTCACGTCTTCTCATCACGATTGCATGGCTGAAACGTACTAAAATATATTTTTGCTTATTTAACTAATGTTTCGAGGCAAATCACAAATTTCATGGTTTTCTCTTCACTACAAACATTAAATTTTATTAAACTTTACTTAAACTAGAAATATTGTGAACTGAATATTTATAACAATTATTTTGTAATACTTTCTTAGATTTACATGAATATATAACGTTTTAAATAAAACTGTCATTTGAGACGAGTGAAATGGTCACAGGAGAGACTAAGGCTGTCTCTACAGCCTCCTCTCCTCTTCTGTGACCATTTCACTATAATGTATTTGAAACGCCGTGAACCATAAATCAAAATAAACTTGCAAAAATCCAAAAAGATAGTTTTATTTAAAATTATTTTGTAATGCCACTTCACTTATGTATTTTCCCTTGTATAATATATAACCTGTATTGTATATAGATTATAGTCTGGAATAGCACATAGGTTACCTGTTATCCCGGAAAAATGCACGGTTACCGTGAGATAGATTTGTGTTTGTTTTTCACAGAGCATGGGATCGACTATCTATTCCATACTAACTTTTAAAACGTACCTGGGGATGAACCCGAGTCAGTCGCTAGTAAGAATATATAAGGCCTAATTTCAAGGTCATAATTTTAGACCGGTGGTAGGACTCTGTCAAGCCTGAGGAGTCCGACTGGATGGGTACCACCCCCTTATCTATTTCTCCCGCCAAGCAACAATGATTACATTGTTGTGTTCCGGTTTGAAGGATAAGGTAGCCAGCGCAATTACAGGCAAGAGGCATATCATCTTAGTCCTCACAGTGACAACGCACCTACGGTTCTGCATTTTTGTTACATAAAATAAATAAATAAAATAAATAAAATCTTAGTGTATGAACGGCAGGTGTTATGGGCGACACGTACTGCTTTCCATCAGGTGGTCTGTCTGCTCGTTTGTCACTGAACACCATAAAAAAATATATAAGACTCATGATTACTGCTAAGTATATGATAAAATCGATTTCGAGTTCAATAGCGTCTCGAGTATCGATTCACTACGTGATGCTTATACGAAATGTTCTAAATGAAGGCTTACGTAAATCCAAACCAATAATGCCCCCAAATACAATGTCTGCTGGAAATGTTGCTACCTTGAAAGCATTGACTTTGATGAAACTATGATGAAGTTATTCAATTTAAACTTCAATGAGACGATGCCTAAATTAGGTAGACGATATGTTCAAATGCTAGGTCGATTTTGATGTAAACTAGAATTGAATTATAACATTTTGTAAATACTATATTTTTTAGCCGGAAATCGAATCTGTTGACTTAAAAATATTTACTTTATTACAGAATCCATTCCTTTTTAGGATTTTTTCAAGTAAAAGTGATTTTCCGGTTACAGTTAAAGTAACAGGTGTTGTAGGGTAGTATTCAAATCATAAATATTTGAAGTAAAACTTCTTTAGGCGTGACTGAGGGGTAAGTCAAATTTATTATTAATAATAAAAAAAAATATACTACATTTATATTTTTATAATTGTTATATAAAAATATATATTTATTATTAATATATAGTTTTACAATATATATATATATATATATATATATATATATATATATATATAAATATATACATATATAAAAAATAATATTTATTACTGTGGGATGAATGTGCATAAATTAGATAAAAGCCATTATGACTAATTGTTGCCATGGTAAGCGTTATTGTATGACAAATGATATATAATATAATATTCTTTCCGTATATGATATTCTATAAATATATGATTGTAATATGCCTAATATGCCTTATTTAATTATCAATTTGTTTTAATTTAATTGCAATATTTGCCAAAGAAGTTTTACTTCAACCGCGCGTAAAGGTTACACGCGACCATTTTTTTAGTCATTTTTCTAATTCCACAATTTTCCTTCAACCTTTACAAAGTTTCACGCGAGTTAGTTTAAAAAAGTATTTTTTATATACGATGTTCCATTTATTTTGTTAGAGAGAAAATGGCAGATTACATCTGAAGTCCTAACAAGAGTGTAATTTAGATTTTATCGTCAAGAACATAATTATGTTTTAATCCGTAGACTCGGCTATTTTAGACTTAGAATAAAATGTGGCCAGTGTTTTAGCTAGCATTTAAAGTTTTTTCCACTTCAAAGTTCAAGATTTGAGTTTGTTTATCTTCAACTATAATCTGCACCAAGAAATCATATAACTTCTATATATCTCATCGTGATATTTTTTACCAGGATAAAAGTAGCTTCTGTTGCTTTATATATGTACTAGCGACTCACCCTCGCTTCGCTCGGGTTCGTCCCTAGCTTGATTCCCCATACAAACTTTCTTCCCCATTTTCACCCCTTTAAGGGATGATTTCCGGGATATAAAGTATCCTTTGTCCTTCCTAGGGTCTCAAACTATTTTTTTACCAAATTTTATCTAAATTGGTTCAGTAGATCCAATGATTACCCCCTACAACGTCACAAACTCACAAACTTTACCTCTTTATAATAAGTATTAGTATAGATATCCTACTTGTCTATATATCCTACATATTCTCTATTTACCAATAAAAGACCTATAAAAATAGTTTAGGTCATTCTACATAAATAAAGGGGTAAAGGATACTTTAGTCCATGATAACCTTTTTGTTGTTTTTATGGTTATGGCTGTTTTATTTCAGTATACCTAAAACAAATCACGTAAACCTTGTGACAGTACGAATTTACGTATATAATATCATAATTGTAGTCTTTATAAGATACCGCGCCAAAAGACAAAATAATTGGAATGTTTATAATTTTGTCTTGTCCGTCTGTCCGTACGTCACAGCAATTTTAGTCGGCAGCTTTTTAATGTTACGAGTATGTATGTAGCTGTGATTTAGAATCCTGTCTTATATGAACCACCGCACAATGGTATATAAATAAAAGACAGGACTAAGAAAGAAAGGATCCATACATGTTACTCGATGGGAAAAAATACTTTTGAGGGTACATAATCTTGTGGTGCTTTTCTTATTTGTTGCTGAGTCGATGCTTCTAAAGTCGTAAACTTTACGCCCTTTAACATCTTACTTTTGAAGTATGGGGTAAAAGTCCTGAAAAATAACAAAAACACTCTCAAACAAAATTATTTTGAAGAAGATACATTGAGTAGTTTTAATAATATTATGGGATTTTTAGATTACATTTTGTCAGTTCAGCGACCGCGAAATCAACTTTCTTTTTCATAACATCTTTGACAAATACTGTGAAATACTAATATCTCTGCGGTCCATAAACTGAGTATTGCTTGAATTGTGCTTATGATTATATTTTTGGTAAAATAAGAAATGAACTAAGCAAAAACGACATATCTATACTAATATTATAAATGAGAAAGTTTGTGAGTATGTATGTTTGTTACTCTTTTACGCCAGAACGGCTGAACGGATCTGGATGAAATTTGGCATAGAGATAGATTATAGTTTGAAATAATACATAGGCTACTTTTTATCCGGGAAAAATGTACGGTAACGGTGGGATAGGTAAGTTTTTGTCTTCCTAAAGGCGAACCCGAGCAAGGCGAGGGTGAGCCGCTGGTAATTTATATTATTAACAGGCCCTTAATAGACGAATATATGTAATATGCATTCATTAGAATTTTTTACCTCACTTTACAATTATCTCATTGGATTTATAATGAAACTTAAAAATAAGCAACTAATAATAAGTAAGTAAAGTACTAATATTATAAATGTGAAAGTTTGTGAGGATGTATGGATGTTTGTTACTCTTTCATAGAATAACTACTGAATGGATTTTAATGAAACTTTTCTATAATATAGGTCATACATCAGAATAACACATAGGCTACTATCTATCTCGGAAAAATGTACGGTTCCCGTGGTATAGATTTGTTTTTGTTTTATAATTTAAAAAATGCCTTGATTTCTATCCCATAAGAAATATGTTCAAATAATATTTAATGTACACTATCGATCATGTTATAACTTAAGACTTTATTGATAAATGATAAATATGATAAATATGTTTGTCATTAACACACAACACCATTTAGTTCCATGGTAAGCTACGAGGCTTGTGTTATGGATACCAGATAGTTGATACACTACACATAAATAACTTTAAATACATACATATTATAAATATAAACACCCATGACTGGAGTACAAACATTCGCGCTCATCACACAATGAATGCCCCCAGCGGGACTCGAACCCGCGACCGCTGGCACAGCAAGTAGGGTCACTGAGCCAAACGTGTCGTCAAAATTATACGCATAGATGTTTTAGAGTCTAAATAATTGTAGCTTTAGTTCACATTAATAATAGTAAAAAATGTTTCTAATCGTTTATCGATGGTGTTCGGCCATTAGAACTGACTGTTTTTACTTGTACGTATTTTCCAGTAGTTAATAAATTATTCAGCACTTTGTTGAGTCGTGAAATGGATATATATATATATATATATATATATATATATATATATATATATATATATATATATATATATATATATATATATATATATTTTCTGATTCATTATTTAATTACTGCACTATTTTATTTGTAGTGTTATTTTTTTTAAACTATATATATTATATATTAAAGGTCTGGCTATTTTAAAGATATTTTAAAGGTCTGGCTGGTCTGATTCGTTCTGATGAGTCATATCCAAAATAATTGGTTAAGTGTGTCTTTTAGTGTTTTTAAAACGATTTTTTTTTGAGAAAAATTGTACCCACATTCAATTCTTTTAGTTATCTGCCGTTGTAAAGTTTATTTATATAAATAATAAAAATCGGTCAAGTGCGAGTCGAATTCGCACACAAAGGGTTCCGTACCATCGTACATGTACTTTTTATTGATATGACTTTTACTCTATTTATGTAGTATATTAATTTCGATGATCGATCGAACGAAAAAAAAAAACTATTTTCTAAAATATTTAGCTATTCTATAACTTATGTTATACTTGATTTAAATTCCTAAGCTCTGGTGATCAACTTCTGTAGTTTATTAGTTGATATTTTATAAGTCCATACAATATTTCAAACACTCGACGTCGGCAAATGGCCTTCGTCCTCCCTCAAAACTTTGCTCTTGATAGCTTTTAAGCCTTTAGTGGAAAATATTTGTTTATACGACGAAGTTTATCTGGATTATATTGAATGAATATTATTACACTGTACTAGTGACTTATACTGGCTTCGCTTGCCACCAATTTATTAATAGACTTTTATATAATAATTTTAAAACTATTTAAAGTAGCAATAACATATAAAAATGTACATACAGATGAACAGGTTCTAACAAAAATTCTACCTACGCATTTTTTGAAGTTGGTTCACACCGAAATGGATTCGCTAATGTCGTGCAGTTTGAACTGTTGATTTTAACCTATCAGAGTTGACTGTACTCCGCTAAGCTAAAAACGACGTTTAAACTATAACTAGAGGCTAATCGATTAAGCATCGGTCGAAAATGACATTATATAAAGATACAATATTATAGAAACAATATTAGAAAGAGAATAAAAAAATGTTTCTTTGTTTGTTTGTTCCGCATAGGCTCCGAAACTACTAAACTGATTTAGATGAGGTGAGAATATAGTTTGATACCATGGGAAGGACATAGGATTTTTATCCCGGAATTATCCCTTAAGGGGGTGAAAGTTTGCATAGGGAAGCAACCTAGGGAAGAACCCAAGCGAAGCAAGGGAGAGTCGTTAGTAAATAAAATGTTCATTGAGGTGTATACTTGTAGAAGTCTCAGTACTAGCTACTGGGTACCGAAAGACTTGTTGTATCGGGAATAGGAATGTAGGAAATTTTCAAAATGAAGGCTGATATTATAAAATCGAGGCAGTGGTAGCCCAGTGGTAACGTAATCGCTTGGGAAACTGAGTGAAGCGGGTTCAAATCTCGGGCCTCGCACCTCTGATATTTTAATGTGCGAATCATTTCTAACATGATTACCACTTGTTTTACGGTATTGCATGTCTGAGAGAACCTAGCAAATTTTCGAAAGACAAGACTTGTGAAGTCCGCCAACCCGCACTCGGCCAACGTTGTGGACTATGGCCTGACCCCCTCATATTGAAGGGAAGCCCACTCCCAGCAGTGGGACGTTAAAAAGGGCTAAATACATTATAAAATCACATTACTATTATAAATGTGAAAGTTTGTATGTATGTGTTTGTTACTCCTTCATCCTGTAAAAGCCGAACAGATAATATATGAGTAATCTATACAGATAAATAAAATTGTAGTGTCTGTTTGTAACGTCAAAATAACAGCGTTTTATTAAATGCATATGAAAGTATGTACGGTACTTATAAGAAAAACACAATTTATAAAAAAATTGTCTGTCTGTCTGTCCGTCCGTCTGTCTGTCTGTCTGTTTATTCAGGCTTATCTCCGGAACTTTTAATTTTAGAAAAAGAATAAGGATTCTGCTGAAAAAAAAAATATATATATATCTAATATATATATATATATATATATATATATATATTATATATATATATATATATATATATATATATATATGTATATATATAATATATATATATAATACTGTAAAAAGCTAATGCAACCGGTAATCGAACTTACAAACTTATTTTAATAAAAATATATGGATGTATTAAAGATTTATTATATAAAAAACCCATTCATTATGATTAAGATACGATAATATACATACATGCATAGATGGGCACGTATCGATCTGCGCTCATTACTTAGCGAGTTGGACCTGATGAATGATTAAAGTGGAGTAAACTAGTGCTTGAACTAGGTTTCAGATATAAAATATTTTTAAATACTATTATATTATTATATGTGACCAGTATTACCAAAAAACAAATTCTTAGGTTTTAAATATTAGAATACTCCTACATTACAGGATTTGTATTTTTTCTCAGAAAAAATACAAAGAATATCTCATTTCTCAGAAATGAGATATTTTCCCGCTGTAAAAAATATCCTATATGTTAACCCAGATAACTAGCTATCACCATACCAAATTTCATCATAATCCCTCCAGTGGTTTTCCTGTGATGTGGTAACAGACAGACAGACAGACAGACAGACATACAAAAATTCTAAAAACTATAGATTCGGCCTCTGTATCGATAATAATGTATATTTCAATAAGATATTCCAGAAAATATTTAATGTACAGATTCGGCATAGTTACAATTTTATTATATGTGTAGATGAAATATTATAATGGTGATGTTTTTGATGATTATGAAAAATGTTTGGATATTACTTAGTAATTTTAAGCCGTTTTGAATTAACGTGTTTTGGAGTATATAAATAAGCTACTTTTTATCTCGATAATGATTTCTTATACAACAATTGTTGATACTTGTATTTCATTGTTTTTTTTTAATATTAACAAGTGATAAATTAAAAATTAAAAAAAGACCCCGACCATCTTGGACCGGTTTTCATCAAATATAGCTAAGAACACTCCCGACTAATTCACTTTTCAAACAAAAAAAAAAACAAAATCAAAATCGGTTTGTCAGTTCGAGAGCTACGATGCCACAGACAGACACACATACAGACACGTCAAACTTATAACACCCGGTCGTTTTTGCGTCGGGGGTTAAAAAGACGAAGAATTTTTGAACATAACAATCAATAGATGGCTATCCTAATATTGAAATAAAAAGAAATAAAAATATTTATTACGTGAGTTGAATAAAATCGAAATGCCTGTTTGTTTTTTTAGATTACGATGATTGTTGTCAAAGTTTCCAATGCTTACAACAAAAGTGGTTACGAGAGAGACATATCGGAATCGGGAAATCCAAGAAAGTAGGTACTAATCTATAATACATAATTAAAATAAATTTAAATAGTTTTAAGGTTCTACGGTATGGTAAAAAATTTAGAATTTTTATAACTTTGCCAAGTATCTACCCTGGAATTACATCAAAACACTGTCTATATATATATATATACATATATACATACATATATATATATATATATATATATATATATATATATATATATATATATATATTATTAACCTAGAGTCAGAAGCGTGCCCATCAGTGATCCCTCCACTAACGCGATAAGTGGTTACAGTAATAATTAAGTATAGTTAAATTAATTATGTATGGAATAGACAGCGTTAGAACAATTAGTGTTCGGGAGACCATCTAATTTTTTCTTTTTAAATAGAAATGTGTGGGACCTAGGTTTATATTGGTTCAAAGTATTTTTACATAAAATTTTATTCGCCTATTTGTACGGTAAGGTCGTCGGGCTACTTGTTAATTAAATATATCTTAATAGATTCCGAATTTCGTTCTTTGTTGAGTCGTTGTAGGGTCAAGATCTAACAAACATACTCACAAGTTTTCTTTATAATAATATTTTGGCGTTTTTCCATCCTTTTGTCATCCCTTTTTAACGGGCACGGGCTTCCCTTCAATATGAAGGGTATCAGGCCATAGTCTACCACGGTGGCCAAGTGCGGGTTGGTGGATTTCACATGTCTCTCGAAAACTTGCTAGGTTCTCTCAGACATGCAGGTTTCCTCACGATATTTTCCTTCACCGTAAGAGAAGTGGTAATCGTGTTGGAAATTATTTATACATGAGAACATCAAGGGTGCGAGACCGGGATGTGAACTCACGTTACTCAGTTTCCAAGCGAGCACGTTACCACTGGGCTAATACTGCTTTTACTTACACCATTTTTTTACTATATTATATTTTATATTAATATTAAAACACCAATAAGGTCACATTAATAACTTATATAACTATAGATAGAATAAAAAAATAACAACCAGCCAAAATTTCATGAGACCCATTCATAAATAAGTAGGTACATGTAAAAAATAGAAAATTCAGCACACAAAAGATCGTATTTCACCGACCTTGGACGCTTTCTAAGCTGCAATGAAATCGATGTCATTCCTCAACATTTTTTCACCCCTTTTTATTTGTAGATCTCAGTAAAAATAAAACCTGATTGAAACTGAGGTTTCATTTTAAGATCGAATTAAATAAAAGTTTCTTTTGAGAGCTCTGCAAAATGAAGACGATTAGTCAAGTGCTTCATCAATGCTTTGTTTTTATTATGTCAATATGTATAATGATATGTTTTAATATACATATATACGAGTATATGACAGATTTTATATCTTTATCTATACATATAATAAAATTCTAACTATGTCAAATCTGTACATTAAATATTTTTTGGAAAATCTTATTGAAATTGTCATTATTATCGATATACAGGCCGAATCTGTCTGTCTGTCTGGGAACGCATAGCGAGAAAACCACTGGACAGATTTTGGTGAAATTTGGTATTATGATAGTTGCCTATCCGGGTCAACATATAGGATACTTTTTACTGCAGGAAAATATTTCATCTCTAAAAATCTATACTAATCGTTTAAATGCTACTAGGGACGAACCCGAGCGAAACGAGGGTGAGTCGCTGGTCTTTTATATTATATTTTATATATTATACTATATAGCTACACACAATATAAAAATGACAGCAGCGTCAAATAATAGCTCAATTAATATATATATATATATATATATATATATATATATATATATATATATATATATATATATATATATATATTTAATATTAAACAATTCACCATTTCACTGCAAATATGAAAGTTCAAGCCAAAGCTTTTTGTATGATGAATGAGCTTTCCACCATATTGTTATATTAATGTTTACAGAAAATAAGGGAAAAATGTCAACTTCGAATCACGCTGTATCATCATACCCAAATACAGGGTGTTCTGAAAGGCATCCATTAACTTTTTGTGGACGTCATTAAGACTGAATGTTTTCCGCGTTGAATAATTATTCTATTTATATTCATTATTATGGTAGTATATTTTTACGTTCTGAAATTATCATTAATTTTAATTTTATTATGTTTAGGTGGTAGTGACTGCTAGTGGATGGTATTTAACGTCTACGTCATAGCGTGTCTATTGTACTGCAAATTTCTATTGTTCGACGTTTTTGTATAACTACTGTTTACTTAGTGGTCGAATTTAACCATAATCATATTGGAAATTTTAGGAAATATGTATGAACATCATAAAAAAATCTTTTTCCAATCTTTTTTATTGATAGTACTAAAGCTCTCCAATAGCTACTTTACAAAACAAAGAAAGAATATCGATTGACAAACAGAGGAGATAAGTACTAAGCTGTTGTCTTTGCCTATTTATACATGTAGCTATGTATAATAATCACATTGGTATTAAAAATGTGAAAGCTATTACGTGTGTGTTCTCCAAGCTAGACTTTTACCTTTTTTTTAATGTTGGGACATGCATTTACGTATACCACATATATACGTACAGGTGGTTATGCTCGAAAAGCCGCACTAAAACCCAATAGAACCACCCCCGTCTTAATGGAGTGTCAAAGGATTGCTTCCGCACTCAACCACGATGCTCTGACAACCATGGGTTCCTCCCTTGATCCACTCTGCTGACAGATAAGTACTAGGAGCAACTCGCATGGTAACCGCCCACCGAAGTGGGCCAGCTCCCGGTGTCTCACGGCTTTGCGCCTTTGGCTGGATTGCCGGACGCTAAGGAGCCCCCCATCACGACAAGGTGAAGACATGGAGGGAGGAGGGGGGGGGAGGGGGGGGTGAGAGATAGATACGACCTGGACTAAGTTGTGACTTATCGTAACATCATGTGTGATGTTTTGTTAGACAAGAAGGACGCACCCGAGCAAAGCGTGTGTAGCTCGCTAGTAAGTACCTTAATTTACAAGTTAATAAAATTTGTAAGCTTAATAAAAACAGTTATTAAAAAACTAATTTTTAACACTGCTACATGAAATTATAACACCGAGCAAGGTGGCGTTCTAATCTCGTAAACTCAACTATATGAATAATAGACAGCTTTCACCAACTTCCAAGTTTATGTAAGTTTTATGCACTAATTACGTATACAAGTGTCGTAGAGTGAAATGTTCGTGTATTTATACTATATTTTAGGTTTTTATATAGACTACTAACTAAACTAGTAATTATTGTACTGTACCTACACCGTACTAAATTAACTTATTTTCGCATTTCTGAAGGGTTTGTGGCAGAAATCTCTTAAAGAGATAAGTTATCTTTTGTCGACATTCTGTTACTTTATTTGGACTAACGACTCACTCTCGCTTCACTCGGGTTTCTCCCTTGATACGTTTTCTTTTTTTTTGGGGCGGAACCTAATTTTTTTTCTAAAATAAAATTAGCCTATGTTACTTCGTATAGCATCAGCTATCTTCCAGTGAAATTCCCGTCAAAATCAGTCCAGCCGTTTCAGAGATTATCCGGAAAAAACAGACAGACAAAAATTAAAAAAAAGTGTTTTTCTTATAAGTACCGTATATAATATCATATGTATTTAGTAAAACAAACACTTCAATTTTATTTATCTGCTTAGATATAAACATAGCATATATTTTATGGTATTTAAATAAATAAATATTATTTAAGTTTAAGTTTGTTTATTTGTATATTATAATACGCTAATCTCCGAAACTATATTTTTGTAAAATACAAATTGCATACGAGTACTAGCGATTATTTTTAGGCACATTTTGTGGTTTAGGCACATTAGGCACATTTTGTGTTTATATTATTATAAACAGGTAGCGCCATCTTTTGGTAAATTTAATTAATAACAATAGCTTTTGTATTACTCCAGGTCATGATCTATCCGTGCAGTAAATTTCATCCAAATCTGTCCAATTGTTTTGGCATGAAGGAGTCACGAACTCCAGTCTGCAACCCTGTTTACCATTCAAGTTAGACGTGGAAAAAACTAGTTATGTATGGGATTTTTGAAAAATCATCACTTAAAAAAACGATATATAAGTAGTTTCTGTTTGTGTTTATATCACCATTGGGAAATTTTACCGAGCACGCAGCTTTTTTCATAATAAAATATTTAAATGCGTACAGCAAACCCCTATCTCTATATTTTTTTTATAATTACAGAGATAGAAATGGATAAACATATTATCATCGTTTTTTTGGACATTAACACACAGCACTATCTAGTTCCATGGTAAGCTACGGGGCTTGTGTTATGGATACCAGATAGTTGATACACTACACATATATGACTTTAAATACATACATACATAATATTATAAATATAAACACCCATGACTGGAGTACAAACATTTGTCCTTGCCACACAAATGAATGCCCCCAGCGGCACTCGAACTCGCAACCGCTGGCACAGCGAGTAGGGTAACTACAAACTGAGCCAAACGTGTCGACTGTTAAAACTAAAATAACACGATTAAAATGACGAATAAAAACCTTATCATTATTATTCGTAAACCACTTTCTTTCTACCTTATAATTATAAAAAATACTATTTTTTATTTAATTATGATTGATTACTGTGTATGGTTAAAATGAATACATACTCGTAGTTGTTAACGGGGTTAATCCATCGGTTCATTACAAGATGATAAATTGTCACGACTCGGTAATATATTACCGAGCTGCAATATATTATTACTGGAAAGGGAACTGTCACCGACTCTTCCATACATCAATTTTACAAATTACCCCCCTTTCAATAAAATTTATTATCACATAGTATCTGGAAATGAATATGTATAGTTAGAAATTGATAATAATTAATACCTTTTTCTTTTCTGTTTGTCGGGCGATTTCTTTTTTTTTTATTTTTGTTTGGTAGCTATTGATGAGATTTATTGTTTTAATAAAAAAAAAATTGGAGGCAGTAATTTTTTTTTTGTAGGTGGGTAAAGAAAAAAATCTTTATTTTCTTCTTTTTTTTACATATATTTTCATTAGGTACGTTTTATCTTTTTTAAGCAAAACCCTAATTATTATTTTAAATAAAAAAAAACCTTAGTTACTCCTTATAACATCAGTTATCTGAAAGTGAAAGTCCTGTAAAAATCGAAGCAGCCGCTTCGGAGATAAATGCTTGTTAGTAACCGGAACAAACGTATAATCTAAGTTCTAAGTCCAATACAATTTATCGAACATCACACTCACACAATACTAAAAATTGGCAATATGATATATATAAGGGCATAATATAGTAGTGACAAGTTATGTAGATGATTATTATATATGATATTATTTTCATAAAAGGGAAATTCCCATGGGAAGGATAGGAACTTGCTTTAAAATCAGCCAATTTTACTCTCCATATCAAAAAAAATCATTTCGATCCCTTGCTTCGTTACTACAACATAGAAAAACACATATTTCTCAGTTAATAAGTAAGAGTTTTATACAATAAATAACTTTCATCGATTTTCAAATACTCCTCGTTGAGAAAATAAAAAGTGATATATAAGATATCATAAATTCTATAGTGGTGCTACCAGTGGTAGCCCAGTGGTAACGCGCTCGCTTGGAAAACCGAGTAAAGCTGGTTCAAATCCCGGGTCTTCTCTGATATTTTCATGTGCGGATCATTTCAACATTACCACTTGTCTTACGGTGAAGGAAAATAAGAAAACCTGCATATCTGAGAACGAGAGAACTTAGCAAGTTTTCGAAAGACATGTGGAGTCCGCCAACCAGTGTGGTAGGTGTCTATATGGTCTGGTCTCGTATGGAAGGGAGGCCCGTGTCCAGCAGTGAGACGTAAAAAGGGCTGAATACGAAATTATAGTTGATAAAAATTTTCCTTTATAACCTTTTCCAGAGGCATAATAGACTAGAAAAAATAATATAAAATATTATAAAAAAAATATTTCTTGAACAACCGAAAAAATCTACTATCACAGTTAGTACTGTTACAGATGAGTTATTGCGTATTGAAAATATTTTCAAAGTTTAAAGCCTTTGGAAAGAGCTCAGGTTATTTATAGCCGTGTGACATTTTTCACGATCTATGCTCAGTCATTGTTGAAATATAGTTGGTGGCAACATCGATCATTCTTGCCCGATTGGGGAAAATGGTCCGAATTGAAACTCTTTTGAAATATTACTTTGTTGGTGTATTTTTAAACGAAAACACTAAAAGAATACCTACATGCGTTCGATCTCGCGGAATGAATATTCGTATGTGATATAGTTTTTTTTTTATTTGGCAAGACTAATTACAGCGTCTGGGAAAGCTTTTATACGAAATATTCGATAGTTCAAGGTCAATCTAGTTCTTGATCAACATTTTTTTTAAAGTATTTGTCTAGGAGTCAAACGGTTAATTGATTATTCAAAATAACTAACTTGATATATATTTTTGAAACAGATTATTTTGCGTCCTTTGAAAGGTTTCAGCCTAAGATCGAAGTAAGTTTTAGGTCAAATTTCATCATCTATGGTTTTGGGGTCTATATTCTGTACACAATATGAACAGTTATTGTTTTTATATTAAAAAAAAATTTCATGAACAGATTTCGCTTTGTTACTATTTTATTATATTTATAGGAGATTATTTTTACATTGATAATACTGATAAAATGTATATTAGTATGAATAAACAAAATGGCCAACGCTATCTTTAATTAAACATATTTTCTGCACAAACATTTCATTTCTCTATGTTATATGTAAAATTTATATGGTTTGCAAATATTTGTATCGCCTAGATTTTAGTGTATTATTGCAGAAAATCTTTCTCAAGTGAAACTTCTTTAGAATCGTTGTGATTTGAAACTGGATCAAACAGGAAAAGCGGACCTAAAAAGAGACACAAATACAAACACATAAATATATAGGATTAAGCCGGCGAAAGAATGAGATAGATTACATTGTCATGTTGCCATGGTAACCGTTACTGACAAATATATTATATTCTTTCTTTAAATTATATATTCTATAAATATATGATAGTCATATGCCTAATATGCCTTATTTAATTATTTGAAATAGAATAAATTACATAGGAAGTGAAAAATAATAAAATTAATGACTGAATAATATGTAATGTCAAATAAAATGTATTTATGTCAAATAAAATGTAAAATAAGTTTTAAAGTTGGTAAAAATATGATAAAAAAATAAACCTTGTAATTATCCCACTCCTGATACTCTATATTCATCTCATTCTCTCGTAGATTACTTTTCTGAAGTTTCACTTTTACCATGTGTGAATTGCACACATACGCATTTTTTATTTTCTTTCTAATACTTTCTTGAGGGTTTATTGAGTTCGATAGTTACATAACCAATATACCTTAAATGCGAAACTACAAAACTGACTGCATTTAACTTTTGGGCTTAATGAAGCCTGCTTCTGTATAACATTTTCATTAAAATCCGATAGTATTATAAAAATGAGCACAACAAAAATGAGTGCAAAACGAAAATGAAGTTAGTTGTTAGTATGGATGTAGTTCTGATTACCATATAAAAAGGTTTTTAATATTTTTTTCAAAGTTAAATTACCTGGAAACTTATAGCGTTGATACAAAAAAATCACAACATACTGAAATGTTTGCGTTATATGCTGAGAGTCGCAGGTTCGATTTTAACTTGAAGCAGATATCTATACTATAATAAAACAGTAGAGGTCGAATGTCTGTACATAGAAAAAAAATGCTAAAAACCGAGTCAGGGGGATGTAAGAAGACAAATAGAACAAATCCAGATTTTATTCAATTTTTTTGTTTCTCTGTCTGTTTGTCTGTTTGTACGGGCTAATCTCCGAATCTATTGGACCGATTTAAATGAAATTTTGCATGGTAGTACCTGATAACCCCGGGCAACATCTTAGATACTTTTCATCCCAGAAAATGAAAGAGTTCCCGTGAAATAGTTAAAAAACTATAGTATTTTATACAGCTTAGTACACAACAACTTATGCACCTAATTTAGTAAAATTTAACATTCTGATACCTTATATTGCCGGTCAAATAACAGGTTACTTTGCATCCCGGAAAAATGAACGGTTCCCGTGGGAACTAATAGATCTCTATTAGTATTTTTCGCTAGTTTGATATATACGTGTATTTGGTATGATATAATAATAAGACAGTAACATTTAAATAGCTTTTAACTTCTAATCATCTCTATGGTAGAACAAAATACATTATAATCTAACAACATGATTTTTACGATCCTATCGAGCCTCCTGGATTGGAGTTCCGGATCGCGTTAATATAGTTATAGAAATTTCCTATCAAGAAACTCAGTTTTTATTATGAAATTTCCAGCCTGGAATTTCTACGTGCCTTACAAATTATATAAAGCTTACTTCCCCTGATTTCTCACCGTATCGTTTGTACCGTCGTATCAGTTTACTCCTCCATCTGACGACATTAATGTGATGAGCACGAATGTTTGTACTCCAGTCATGGGTGTTTATATTTATAATATGTATGTATTTAAAGTTATATATGTGTAGTGTATCAACTATCTGGTATCCATAACACCAGCATCGTAGCTTACCATGGAACTAGATGGTGCTGTATATTTTTGTTCCAACATATTTTTTATTCCATTATTATTATTTACATAATAATATGTCAAAATTAAATATGATACCACTAAAGATTATAGGCAAACATAAAGGTCACATACGGATAAAGGGCAAAAAATGTCATTTGAATAACACGAAGCCATTTTATCGCGGAACAGCAAGTAGAATATCGTTGACATGAACGAATAAACCACTGGACGAGACATAAAATACAAATGTATGAAAACTCGTTCAACCAAAAGACGCATAACGCACACAAAGATTTTATTACATTATTATACACACAGGTACACAATACAATATTTCTAGTGCTTGAACGTAATCGATAAAATACATATATCGATGGACCAATTAATGACATTTTAGACATTGGTTAGCATAGTCATCATATTTTACATCTTTTAATTTAAAATATCTGTATTTATTATAATAAATTAAAATAAATGAATTAAAGAGGCAATAATAATGTGTCAAATAATAATTATTTTTTAATTTGATTTATATAAATACGATGGCATTGATGGCAGCATTCTGTTGGTCTATAATAATGTTAATGAACAAATGAATATCGGGTGTATATTCCATTAATATATAATAAAAATTATTTTTTAAAGATTAAAAAAATATTAAGCTAATTTAATTAAATAAAGTGATTTTGTTGATTCTGTTATTGAATTATTTTAATTGGCAATTGATTGTCTCGGGTAGCTTATAAAAATGTGACACTGTCCTAATATTGCTCAGTTCTTAATAAACATTTGTGAAATTAGGAAAAAGAAAAAGTGATTGCAAATTAAAGTGAGTGTTGGATCGTGAAAGTAAAATAGATCGTGAAAGTAAAGTGTTTTATTACAAATCGCCAACCCAGAAGTTTAGTGCTAAAACATTATTGTTTGATTTTGTGTAATTTATGTGTTGAAATAAAATGATCTTTATTATTATTACAATGGAATAATATTCCAAAGTATATAAATGTGGTATAAAATAAAATAAAAAATTAAGTACACATACTAATTATAATTTTTGCATTTATATTTTTATGTGACTTAGAAAATATTTTTATAAATTTATTGTCATCAGATTGTAGGATACTGTGATAAAAGTATTTTATGTTATTGTACTGTACAAATAACACAATTCGTTCAGTTATTTCGTCAAATATCGATATATTTTTCGACATTGTCAAGCACTAGTCGATGTCAAATGGACTCACTCGACAGTTTAGTCATTTGTTCTGAATGGTATAATCCAGGGATTTTATGATGGTTGTCAGATGTCAACAATACATAGAAATATCGACTATATTTAACATAGTTGGATAATATGACATTTTATTTTACAATTTTATTAAATTGTGTGATAAATAACAATAAATGTAATAAAATAATGTATTTACAAGTGAAAAGAAACAGTGCTGCTTCCGCCGCTATAGTTTTTACACCATTTAACAGAACATTTAGTCATTTTTGGCAGATTGTTTGTTGACAAGTAAATGCTTGAGACTGACGCAAAAAACAAACGACAAAGGCTGAAATTTCCTGGCTACTAATAAGACAGATAAAGGTACGTCCGCTTATATGTCTGGTCCAGTGACTTATTCGTTCATGATCGTTGACTTATGAAAGTTCAGTTATATTCCATAGGTTTGTATTGATACTATGTATTCAGCCCTTTTTAACGTCCAACTGCTCGACACGAACCTTTCTTTAATACGAGGCGTATCAGGCCATTGTCCATCACGCTGGCTAAGTGCGGGTTGGTGGAATTTACATCTCCTTGGAAAAATTGCTAGGTTCTCTCAGATATGCATAATACAGGTTTTGTTACTAAATTTTTTTTTCACTGTAAAATAAGTGGTAACGTGTAAATATAAGATAAGAGACCTGGGTTATCATTTGGCTACCACTGCCTCTACTACTAGATACAAACATCCAATGTTGGCATTCATTTGATTGATTCAATTAATTTGAATCTAAACTGTCTTATTTTAAAGTAAAATATTTAAACTGCGTTATTTATGAATAAATACTACACGTGATATAGATATTCAATAATGTTAACTTCTGATATTCGATAACGAATGAGTAAAATATTTAATTGGTTTGGTCTTATTTTATCAAGCCACCAATTAAAATAAAACATTTTTACACTACAATTACAAGTGGTATTACTATGAAAATAAGTTCTGAACACAACGTTTCAGTAAAAAGGCGGAATTTTGAGTCGAACTTTTTCGTTCCAAGCTTATTATTTATTGCTGTATTATGAAACAATCTCTGGTACCGTTAAGTCAACCAGACGCACAAATATCCATCATGGTGGACGGTGGTATATTAATTTTACCGTGTAAAAGATGTACCATGTGTTAAAAGGCAATTAAGTGGCCATTATTTCCAAATTAAGAATAAATTATGTTAGATGTTTCGGCATGTCAGGAATGCCAATTTAAACTATAACATAGTATCAAGATGCTTCAAATTATCTAATAAAAATTCAGCCTTCCAGCTAAAATTATAATATAAAAGATAAAGAATTTCATAACTTCGATTAAGATTTTTTTAAACGTAATGTAATAATAGCTCTACAATTTAAATTTAAAATATTTTTTCTAATTTTCTCATTTTTAGAACATATTTTCATGCCTTTTGGTCTCCTTTCACCGTAACGAAAACGATGTCATTATTAAAGGTAATTACAAAATGCTTTATAGCTTAAGTCAAAGTGATGCGTATAACGGTGGCTCCACATGTAATTTGATGTTCGATGAACAAGTTTCATTAAATATCACTGAGCTCGATATCGTGTCTACACACATTCTCTCTCTCTGACGTCTCGAGCCTTGAACGACGATACATTACAGTGTTTGGCGAGAATCGCCTGCTACATCTACCTAAAGTGATGATGATGATGTTCTCCTAGCCGATTCCGGCCACGGCGGCCAATCTCATTGAGATTAGCCAACTGCGCAGGAGATATTATAGTGCACAAGTGTACGCGCAGACACAACGTGCACTCTCTATTCCTGTCACTCTCATACTCCAGTGGGACGACTGCTCGAGAGTTAAGGCGAGTGAGACCAGTGAGACTTAAGGCGCAAGACCGATAGCTTTACGTGCTCTCTGAGGCACGGGGGTGAAACACCGCCAACTTCCCAACTCCTGGCTGTTACTGAGACTTACTATACAGAAAGACTCAATAACTAAACTTGGCCCGACCCGGGACTCGAACCCAGGACCTCCGAGTATGCAGCCGTACATGCTAGCCACTACACCACCGAGGCAGTTAACCTAAAGTACGAGAACCTCAATTACCTAGACGGCGAAGGCGATTGACTAAACCATTTTTTTAAAGGAGAGACAATTTAACTCGGTTAGCAATGATCAATAATTTGAAGTCACAGGACGAAGCTTCAATGAAGCTAACAATAAAATCATGTGGATATTTGCGTAAATCAGCCATTGCGTCGACCTAAGACGCTATATGGACTAAGATCCGGCTGCAAGATTGCTACGTTCATAGCGTATTTCATCAAAATCTTTTTTTTATATACAATAATAAAATGGACAATATGTTTTGCCTAAGGTGCCTATAAAACGTGCCCGCTAGTATGTTTAATTAAATTAATAATAATTGACTTTTTAGAACAAAATTGATGCACTTGTTATTAAAATGTATTATACTCCACTTCACAGAAATATACGTAGAGAACTTGAAAAGTGATAGCTGCCGTTACGCACTTGGCCGCAACCTCGCAGCCAGGTGTAAGCAGGTTATATTTTGTTACATTATACGTTCATAGCGTATATTAATTATTCATATATCAAATTAAAGCTATTTTTTTCTGTACCTGATAAACTACGTCTGCCTATGTAAAAATGGCCGCAAAAGGTCAGGCCAGTCATTAAAGATTTTTTGTTACATTTATACGTTCATAGAGTATAATTCATTTAATAACAAATGCATCGATTTTGTTCGAAAAAGTCAATTATTATTAATTTAATTAAACATACTAGCGGGCACATTTTAATAGGCACCACGATTAAAAAATATTGTCCCTTTTATTATTGCATATAAAAAAATTATTTTGATTAAATACGTTATGAATATAAATATCACTCTGTTCTCCGCCCGCCGCCGCGGTGCGAACTAACTGAGATGTTCGATCAAGCGACTACCAGTTGAAACAAGTTCGAAGTCGCTCGTCGAGCAAAAATTAACACCGTCGATAAAATTAACGGCACCGACTTCGAAAATATCTGATTAGGTATCTATTCCAAATGAAAACCTACGTTTAGTATTTTTTTAGTTTTTAGTGCCTGGAGGTCGGTATTTTTTTTTAAGTTTTTATTTTTATTTTAGTGTAGACATAATAAGCAGGTAATTTGTAAGAAGAAAGTTTTTAATAACATATTCGATTGAGTCATTATTTTATATTAGTATTTAAAAATAATTTATTGTTGATTTTTAAAAACCGTTTGACCGAGTATTATACCCTTTGAAACAAAAAAAAAAAATGAATGTTCCTAATCGGTTCATACGTCTTCGACCTATCAGTGAATATACTTAAAAAAAAGATTCCGACGAATTGAGAACCTCCTCCTTTTTGGAAGTTGGTTGAAAATTACAGTTTTTAAAGCCTTACAAAATTATCTGATAAGGGGTAATAAATGGATTTAAATACTTATATAAAAAAAGCCGGAAGTAAATTTCACAAAAGGCTTTCTCCTATCAAAACTATAATAAAATTGCTACAAAATACTTCTGTTAGTTCCAAAGTTTTTTAATATACATTTATAAATATAACAAATTATACAAATTTTCTGTAAACAAAGTCCTAAAGTAAGATAGAAACTTTAAAAAAAAGGTTTTTCATTTCGTGCATGTCTTTGTCAATATTATTAGAGAGAGAGACATCGATGTCTAGACGATATTGCGTTGAATTTGCAAGATATATTGTCAGTACATCTGTTATATATATTTTAAAATAAAACTATCTTTTAGAACTCTTTCCTCGATTTATTTTGATTAGTTTCCAACGTTTCGAATGCTTTACACGTTGTCGACACGTTTGGCTCAGTTTTTAGTGAGCCTACTTGCTGTGCCAGCGGTCGCGGTTTCGAGCCCGCTGGGGACATTCATTTGTGAGATGAGCACGAACGTTTGTACTCCAGTCATGGGTGTTTATATTTATAATATGTATGTATTTAAAGTTATATATGTGTAGTGTATCAACTATCTGGTATCCATAACACAAGCCTCGTAGTTTACCATGTAACTAGATGGCGCTGCGTATGTCCCAACATATTTATTTATTATTATTATTTACAGCAATCATGGTCACGGTAGACACACTATATATAAATTAAAGTTTAATGTAAAATCTTTCACTCACTAGTCCTCACTTAGATTACCACTATTTCATTCAAGTTTAATACCATTATACATGGTGTGGCAATCAAGTTACGGGAATTTAGTCATAACTCGGGATGTGGTAAAACTGCGTCATTCGTCATCATCTGTCTCGGAAAAGAGTATTTTATATTAAATAATATGAGTGTTGTGTGTAGATGATTCGATTTAGTGTTTGCAACTTTATATTAAATAGCAGTACCGCCCGCGTTCAAACTTCCGATCGCTACCAAACTTCATAAGATCACCTGCTGGGTTAATCTAAAGATTGCCTGAAAATTTCATTAAAGCCGCTCCAGCCGTTTTGGAGACCACAGGGAACACATACACAATGGATTTTTTATACATATATAGATAGATAGATGGTTAAATATCTGGTTGCTACGATTACTTGTATAGACGGCTGCATATCCGGAGCTCCCGGGTTCGAGTCACGGGTCGAGCCAAGTATAGTTATTTTGGTTCTTGCAGTAACCACATATATCGATTGTTTCTAGGTTTAATAAGAAGAGAAGTGTCAGTCTTTTCTCATTTTCTTTTCGTTTTATATTTTGTTGTAATATCGTAGAGAATTTTGATATTTTGATGTTATTACACTGTCCTTAATAAAACGAGGCTTTCTAATTGTGTAAATAAAATTCTAAATCAACATAAAATTTAACTTAGGTACTTTGTTTTCAGCAAATTCTTAAGATAAAAACAACTTTTATTTAAAGCTTTATAATACTTTCTTTGCCAACGCATTTTATATGGTCAATTTATACGTCTAATGTGGCAGAGGAGACGTATGCGTCTGACATTCAGCATTTATTTATTGTATGTTTACTCGTAAGTCTTAAAAGACTGTAATATAATAAATAGGTAACTGAAATTAGTGATGTTAAATAATGTTCTTTCAAAAAATGATGGTGGGCTTTCAGGTTTTCTTTAGGTAGGATGCTGGCATTTTTGGTGTTTGACTCCAGATTGAAAAATGTTAGTGTTTTGTATCCTTTATAGCTACTGGTTATAGTTTTAAATGTAGAATTTAACACTTTCTAGCCAATAAAATTTACTTCTTAAAAATAGATTGACCTGTTCACGGGAAAACACGTTATAGTATTATATATCATGTATAACCCAAAAAAAATATTTATGATCAGAATTACTTGAAACTTGGTATTAATGCTCTTCGACACAATTAAATAAATAGTTGTTTTAGCATTTTTCGAAATTCTTCCCCTAAAGGGGTAAAATAGGGAACGAAAGTTTGTACGAAATCTTCCTTTTTACAGTTTTTTTTATAACTTTGGCGCGAGCGAAGCCGCTAGTTCTCCTAGTAAAGGATAAAGTAAAACAAAACTTTCTAAAAATAATATTCCTATTAATTAATTACATAATGGACTCAATTAAAAGCCCCGGTTTTGATGTTTCTATTCAAGAGTTTTGGGATTACTAAATCGGGAATAGGGATTGGCTACAAAGTCACGGAATGTTGAAGATCAAAAATAAAAAATGTCTTTTTTAATAAGAAATTTGATAAATATATAAAGTTTATATTATTTCTAAAACGTTTAAGTTCTAAACTTAAGTTAATAAAATGTTAGAAATGTTAGAATATATTATCAAGTGAGGCAGTAACGAGATAATTATAATTCTCCTCATGAGACCGTTTCATGGAACTCAAGATGTGATTGTAACTATTATTTAACATTTTATTTATCTTAATGTATATTAAAACTTTATTATATATTTAATATGATGTGCTTTTTTATATACTATATTTACTAATTGGCCAAGCAGAAGTTTAAGAATCTTTGGGTATAATAAAAATTTTAACAACACCACGATTTGTCGGGGGTAGATTTTGTTAAACTTTTTGTGAGAATGAGTCAATTTGGCTATTAAATATGAAGTTTGGCTACACTGCAGCCCTACCTCTTAGATGCAGTACCACTAAAATAATAAAGCAATTACATTGTGTGACCGCAATGGGATTTAGATACCCCAGGGATATACTAACAGGGTATTTTAGTAATATCATTATTATGTAATAATAATAAAAAGAGACTAACCTCGCTTCGCTCGAGTGCGTACGTTTTAAGTTTTTTGAGCGGAACTCAAATTTTTTTTCTAAATTAAAAGTCCAGTCCAGCCGTTTTGAAAAGTAGGTGGAACAAACAGACAGACATACAAATTTTTAAAAAATTGTGGGTTTTTCATAAATACCGTATAAAATTTCAGATCTGTTTACTAAAAAGCTGTTATTTTGACATTACAAACAGACTCTTCAATTTTATTTATAAGACATAATGTTTATAAAAAATGTACTTCCATTGGCCCTATTGGCCTTGATAGCGTAACAGAATGGTTGTGGAAACAGAAGGCTTAGCCGTGAAATAATGGGGAGCATGAACTCGTAATCGGCGTAGGTATTGCGATGTAAGTACGCCAACTGTGAGGCTCGTACCGCGGCTTACATAATCGAAAGAGGATAAGGCTTTATTTCAAGTGTGTCTGGTTTATTATCTAAAAATTTTGTTGAATTAAGTAAAAAAATGTGTGAAATTCACAAATTTTCATATGTTTTTACACAAACACGAGAATAATATAGGTGAATGATGGGATGATGCTTAATAGCTCTTTTCGGATTGATGAATTGTGGATTTTATTTATTAATTTTCACTAAGAGTAAAAAAATGCCAAGTCGGAGAGCGAGAAGGGTCTTCTCGGAGTAGAACTGAATGAGACTACTGGTAGTTAGTGGTCGATTAGGGAGAATGCTTCGCTTTCATGGGAAATCTCTGTAAAAAGTGGAGTGCTCCTACCGTACCGTAATTAATCTGGATTGAGAGTTCTCCCTTTATCTAGAATACCCTAAGGTGAAAGAAGCTTGCTATGGATAAAGGAGAGTAGATATTCAAAAGTTTTTGAGCGTGAAAAATATAGGTTTGTTTATTTAGCAGATGCTATTTTTTTATATTTATGTTATTTCTTATAGCTTTACCTCTTTAATCACATATCATTTAATGTCAGAAATTTTTGGAGAATTCTTTTAAAGTGCAATTACAATGCTTCATAAACATATTTATTAAGGCTTTTTGTTATTTGCTCCCATACAAACTTAGACTGTTATGAACTAAATAAAAATACCTTCCAGGCAATGCCACAGGCAATATTTAGTGAAGATACTAAAGCGTTCAGAAATAGAGGCAGAAGCTTTAAGAACAATTGGCACTGAAGGTGTGAAGTTGTAATGATCGTCTCTACAAAGGCGAGAGCTATTTACACGACGAGTGGCACATTTTAATACTTTTCAACGGTTTCGTCTTTTGTAGCATATTTTTAGATTCCGAATCCCACTTTTAAAATAGATTAAGATCAAACTTTATGTATTTATAGGTACAAAATAAAAAAATATTTTCCGATTATCGTTATGTTCAAGGCATATATTTTAAAGGATGGCGGAATTGGTTAAATAATTCTGATATTCTTTTTGCTCTACTACTACAAATTATTTCTTAGTGCCCCTTTTAAATTAGCCAAACTGCATACGAGAACTCACATTTATTGTTAATCTGCTAAGCAATAAATTGCTGATCCTCACATAGATAGTATCGGTTATCGGTATATACCTGAATATTATTTTAATAATTTTTAACTTTTGAGCTGTTATCAATCCTGTTGTATATCTTTCTTAAAACCCTCGTAATTTTTAATTCATTTTCCTTGACTATATTACAGTTTTACTCAATAGATAGGAAAATGGATTTGCTTATTCTGCTTCTTAAGAGCTCTTAACGCTTCAGCACCTCCAGTCATTTTTAAATTTGGCAAACAAATAGGTTTTGTATGAATAAGGTATAATATAAGTACTTAGTAAGTAAATTTCTTAGTATTCTAGTACATTTCAAAAGCAAGACGTCAGTTTGCTTTACTTTGACGCCTCAACGCTTCAATCAACTTTGGTTAGCAATTAGCCAGTTGGCAAATAGACGCCAGCTAAATCCTGGTCTAACCAAAATATTGATTAGGGTTACCGGTTAGATGAAAATTTTTGACGGCGCGTTTTGCACAGTTTGTAGTGATCCTAAATGCTGTGCCAGCGGTCGCGGGTTCGAGTCCCACTGGGGGCGTTCATTTTGTTGGATGTTTATATTTATATTATGTATGTATTCAATGTTATATATGTGTAATGTATCAACTATCTGGTATCAATAACACAAACAAGCCTTATAGCTTAGCATGGAACTACGAGTAGATGGCGCTGTGTGTTAATGTCTCAATATATTTATTTATTTCATTAATTTTAAATTATTTTCTATTTAAATGTTAGATGCTATTAGATAAAATAGTATTTGTTACAACTAAATTGTTTTATTCAGACATCTGTCTTTTAAAATGTCAGTCCCATTTCCGTGGCCACATAAAGAGACGAGGGTAACGGTGAAGGTTAAAAACTTGTTTCTTTATAAAATAAGATATTTTTGTTATTTTATCTTATATCTATTATATCAAAATGCATCTGACTTATAAAACGGGTCTACGTTGACGGTTTGAACGCCATGATCTATTTTAATGACTAACGTTTAATGTAATGTATAAAGTTAAATTATGCTGAACTATCTTCAAAATATATATATAAAATTATAATATATATATATACATACATATATATATATACATATATATATATATATATATATATATATATATATATATATATATATATATATATATATATATATACTATATATATATATATATACTAAAAACTACTCGACCCACTAAAATATGCTGTATTTAAAATTCGATAGTATATTTGAATATGTATTGAAATATATAATTAATCGTTAAAAGGAAAAGGAAATACACACTTTATAACACAGGCATTCCATATATGGCTACATTTACCGGAAATTATTGCTGTTGTTGCAGCAGATGTTGCCGATATTTTTTGTTTGTTTATATGTTCCCTGGTACTCTTACATACACATTAACTTCTTCGAGTCTCGCTACTTTGAAGAGAAAAAAAGTGAGTGAATGATGAAATAAAAAAGGCAGTGGTAGCCCAGTGGTAATGCGCTCGCTTGGGAAACCAAGTGAAGCGGGTTCAAATCTCGGGTCTCGCATCTCTGATATTTTCATGTGCGAATCATTTATAACATGATTACCACTTGCCTTACGGTGAAGGAAAACATCGTGAGAAAACCTGCATGTCTGAGAGAACCTAGCAAGTTTTCGAAAGACATGTGGAGTCCGCCAACCCGCACTTGGCCAGCGTGGTGGACTATGGCCTGGTCCCCCTCGTACTGAAGGGAGGCCCATGGCCATCAGTGGAACGTTAAAAAAGGCTGAATACATACAATACAGAATGATGAAAATTGAGCATATATAATTTTTTTATTATTTAAAAATTTGCTGCGGTTTAAATTCGCTTCGCTCAGGTTCGCCTCTAGGAAAGCAATAACCAATCCTACGGGAACCGTACACTTTTCCGAGATACAATCAAAAACATCCAGACTTCTCTACATCCTTACAAACTTTCGCATTTATAATATTAGTAGGATAAAATATAATTTTTTTTTTTGGAAAAAAAAATGTCAGAGACTTGAGACTTTAATAAAAAGTCCCTCCAAATGCGGACAAACCACGAAATTGTCTAATATAATAAAAAGCTAATTTATAACGTATTTCTTTCATCAATAAAACGTTTATATTAATGGAAAATTACATATATATTCTAATGAATATTAAAATCATAACTGTCGGAATTAATATACTGTGTAGATTGCATGAGATGTTCTGTACAAATGAAAATGTTTTCATGAATCAGTAATACCCCGCTCGTAATCGATCTGCAATTGAGAGTAGAAACTCTTTCTTTTGCCTTTGTTTTATCAAATATAATGGTTTCCAATTATAACCATTTATGTTATAATTTTCTTTTCGATATTTGTTTTATATTTTCATCATCTGCTGGTTTTGCCTGCGGCTTTCTACACAATTACCAAAATTCTGATGAAACTTTTTGAAAGCAGAGCAATAATACATTTTGTTTTAAGTTAGAATGTTTTAGAATTTCCTTAAATAAATAAATTAAGTAATATTTTCTACCGAATATTTAGTCCCATATTAACATATTTTTTTTTTTGTAAAAATATCATATTTTTGGGGCTTACGTGAGATGTAATTTTACAATCGTTGAATAGAAATTTTAAAAAATGTATTCAGCCCTTGATTGTATATGGAAAAAGATTCGTACATGAAAATATCAGAGGTGCAAGAACCGGTATTTGAACTCACTTCTCTCGGTTTCCCAAGCGAGCGCGCTACCGCTGGGCTACCACTGCCTTTTAAAAAATGAATTGAAATTAATTTAATTATTATGTCATATACCTTATTATTATATGTTTTCATTAAAATGTATGGAATTGTAAGTAGGCTCGTATTACATATTTGTAAAACAAACTTTCTCAGAACTTTCTTGAACTTCATTCATTTCATTCTGAGCTTTTATTATGTTTTTGAGTTGAGTTTTTGTTTTTTTAAGCAATATGATAAAAACGAATGTTTATGAGTCGGTCAGCAAGTATATCGTCACTTCTTTACGCTGTAACGAATTAGAGTGAATTTAGTAATTTAGGTAGTTTATATTTGGAGTTGTGTATCTAGTCATGAGCGGAAATGTAGATTACCGGAAGTCACATAAAATCATCTTATGTAGATGGAACTAGGCCTATTACTACATAGTTGTGTATACAATATATGTACATGGATATATAGGTATGCATATATGTAAACCAAGTTCATAATTTTAAACATTATAGGTTTTATATAATTTGTATGTGACACTAAGTTGTTGCCAATTGCGGACCAATTTTCATATTTTTTTGCGAACTCCCACAAAATTATGAGAAAGTATTAACTCATTTCCATTGTAAATAAAAAAAAAAATAAGATATTTTTCCTCTAATGAAATAAGCCACTGAAACTCATGAATTCATTTATAATGTTTACAAGATATTTTCTTACTAAAATATATACTAACTAGCAGAACCAGCGGTAAAAGGTATTTTCATACAAATTTTCATCCCCTATTTTATCCCTTTATAGGATGAATTTCGAATAATGTCAAAACACGTATTTATTTAATTTTATTGAAGAGCAATAATACCAAGTTTCAAGTAATCCCGATCATTTTTTTTTTTTTGGATTGTATTATACCGTCTTTTCCCGAGAAAATTAGATAATCTCCCGTAGTAAAACGTAGTCTATGTCACTCTCCAGCCCTCCAACTATCTCTAAACAAAAAATCACACCAATCCGTCACTCCGTTTTGACGTGAAAGAAGGACAAACAAACAAACACACTTTCACGTTTATAATATTATTATGGATATATGTATATGAAATATTACATATTATGTTTTAAATAACTCGTTTATTTGAACGAATAAACATGTCATATATCATTTCAAAATATAAAATATTTTCACCAAATATTCCCCATGAACCATGGCTATCTCTCTGTTATGGGGTAATAATTAAAACCATCTTATGTTGAGCGGAAACAGTAGTCATGGCGTTAACGATCAATTTAAGCGACCGTTATGTTTAATGTTGTTATGCCAAATTCGAGACAATGTGTTTATGGGAAGCCGTTCTTTTTTCGCTTTTTTTGACTAGCGACTTATTCTCGCTTTGCTCGGCGTCCGTAGGTGCCTTTTGTATTTATCCATACTTAATATTATAAAGGTGAAAGTGTGTTTGTTTGTTTGTTTGTTTGTTTGTTTGTTTGTTTGTTTGTTTCTTTCTTTGTTTGTTGGTTTGTTTGTCTATCATTCAGGTAGAAACGGAGTGACGGATTGGCGTGATTTTTTGTGTGGAGATAGTTAGAGGGCTAGAGAGTTGCATAAGCTACTTTTAACGCCGGAGATTATCTTATTCCCACGAGAAAACACGTTATAATACAATTCAAAAAAATATTTATGATCAGAATTACATGAAACTTGGCATAAATGCTCTTCAATACTATTAAATGAATACTTGTTTTAGCATTTTTCGAAATTCATCCCATAAGAGGGTAAAATAAGGGATGAAAGTTTGTATGGAACCTACTTTATAGAGTTTTTTTATAGTTTAAGCGCGAGCGAAGCCGCGGGTTCTGCTAGTAATGTTATATATCTTTGCAGATTATATTACTGAAAGCTAATTATTATGGTCATATAAACATACAAATTTTCGCATACATGATGATGATAATGATATCGCCCTGACCAATGTTGGCGGCATCGGCTAATGTCACTGAGACTAGCCAGTTGGCACAGTTGCACCTGAGATATTACTCTCTCTCTCTTTTTCTCTCTCATACTATCTACTCTTTTACTCTCAAAGTCCTATGTGATGACACTTTGAAACGAACGATGAAAGTAAACGGGAAAGCCGACAGCTTTAAGTGCTCTCTGAGGCTTGGGAGTGTAAAAACTTCTCAACTCTGAGTTTGAAAAAACTCAGTTATTAAACTTGTCCCGATCCGGGCTCGTACTCAGGCCCGCCGGATCCACAGCCATATATGCCAGCCACTAGACCACCGATGCAGTTATAAAAAATCACATATAAATAATCCGATACGCAAGCTCAACCTCAGCAATAACTGATATTATATATCATTATAATTTTACAAGTAACATCGTACTGGTATTTAATTAAGCCACAATATTAAAACTTAAATAACTATTCGGCGGCCATGAGCGTAAAATGAAAGGCATTGGCAATTCAGATTTTCAATTTCAGTTTAAAGCATGGCTTCGATCGCGTTCAAATAAACCCTAGTTAAGCCAGCACATCTATTGTGCGATAAACAGCTCGACATGATTAAGTAAGATTGACATTTTGATTTGAATCATGAATCCTATCTCAAATAGCATCAACAAACTTGTTATTTCTATCTGCTCTTTCGCTTGGTTCTTTGGAATTATGCAATAAACTTTGTGGTTTTATTATCTTTTAGAAAATGTTACCTATATTTTAAAAAAGTTTTTGTGTTTTGGTTAAAATTACATTATATATTTAGATATATTAAAATATCTACACTAATATTATAAAGAGGTAAAGTTTCTAAATTTGTGAGTTTGTTTGTAATGAAGTAAAAATCCGCTGAATCGATTTAGATGTTTGGTATGAAGATAGTTTAAGATCCTTTGGAGGATATAGGATAGTTTTTATCCCGAAAATCATTCCTAAAGGAGGCGACAAGGGGATGAAAGTTTGTATGAGAAATCAATTATTTCTCAAGTAAGGGATATAAAACTCATTATACCTAACCTATGTACATACCAATATAGAGTCCACCATTTTCATACTAACTGTTAAAACGTACCTAGAGACGAACCTGAACGAAGCGACGGTGAATCGCTAGTATTAAAATATTTTTATGATAGTAGAGTAAGTACACAATTTGTGATGTAACTAAATATCTCGGGGGTCACTTGTATCTTGTATAAGTTTGACGGTAAACTTATTATTAACACGCTATCATTAGTTTCAATGTAACTAACAAACTTACTAGGAAATCTCTTGAAAGTCGATTTTAACCTTCTAATTATAGTATCGATTTGAAACTTTGAATGTTTGTGTAATTCGAATATCAAAACAATAATTTGATACTATCGATCTGATTTTTCACACCCATGAGTTAGTGAGTTGTAAACAAATCTTTGTTTTTTATTCTACATAATTAATTGTTTATTATGAGACTACGGTGCTGTCTAGCGGTTCATATGAGCCTAGTTAAAATTGGAAAGGTTCCAATAGTTATATTATAAAATGGCTATAACAACGGTCAGACGGACAGACAGAAAGGTTTTGTTTTTTTTAGCTATGTCTCCCTAAACATAATTTACTCAATCAGTAAAACGTAGGTATAAAGTCTGGTCACAGATATCATCGAGGTAAGACGTGTGTCAGTTTTTTTGCCTTCTTTGCGGATATTTTATCGATTTGGTGTTATAATTTAGATTTATAAACAGAGTCATTTAGTACAGAACTAAATAAAAAGTTAAGGATAATATTATGTAAAGAATGTTATTAATAATTTAACATCATCCCCGAATTATTTATTATATAAAGGTATAATTACGTTTAATTTAATAAAACAAATTTTCTTAATTTCTTACATAAAACTATAAAGTTAGGTCGACTGAGATAAATAGGGATGGCTTCACATATTTTACACTATGTCCTCTGATGTCTTCTGTTGGGAGTCCAAATTATACATTTTAGAACCAACATAAAAAAACCTGAAACAGACAAACGTTTTGTCAGCTTACTAGTTTTTTTTTTGGACACTAACACACAGCGCCATCTAGTTCCATTGTAAGCTACGAGGCTTGTGTTATGGATACCAGATAGTTGATACACGACACATATATAACTTTAAATATATACATAATATTATAAATATAAACACCCATGACTGGAGTACAAACATTCGTGCTCATCACACAAACGAATGCCCCTAGCGGGACTCGAACCCGCGACCGCTGGCACAGCAAGTAAGGTACCACTACCAGCCAAACGTGTCGTCAAATTCAGTTTTTGCCTGCGGCTTCACTCGTGTGATATCAGGGACCGGGTCAGGGATAAAGCGTGACCTATATCCAATTCTAAGATGATATCTGCCTTGGCCAAATTTTATCAAAATCTGTTTAGTATTTTAGACATGAAAAGGTAACAGACAGAGTTATTTTCACATTTGTAATATTAGATATATGGATTGTATTTCATTCTCAGGTCAACTCCCTGTTCGACTAGACTAATATATTCAATTAAATATTTGAAATTAAAGATATGCGTAACAAATTTAAATTAAAAAAATCTTCTTGAACTAGAGATGAAGGTGTCAAAAGATCTATAGATATATTAAGATTAGAATGATGATATATTAAATCTTTATATATATATATATATATATATATATATATATATTATATATATATATATATATATATATGTAATAATCATTATTTACGTGAAGTAGAAGATAAAGATAATGAAGAGGAGCAAGTAAATATTTTGCATTTTGAAAAGATTTTTGTAAGTTCAGTTGATAGAAGTTCAAGAGACTGGACTGTTGTAGTTGGAGTTAATAATATACCTCTTACACTTAAAGTAGATACAGGAGCTCAAGCAAATATCTTATTAGCTAGTAATTTATCTGTTTTAGGCTTAGATCCAAATAATCTTATTGAGTCAAAAGCCAGACTTGCAACATATACAGGTGAGCCAATCAAATGCATAGGCAAGTGCTCCCTGCGTATAAAATTCGAAGGTAAAAATTACTCACTTGACTTTTTTGTCGTGAATGCGAATAAAGCATGCAATATTTTAGGATTAGAATCTGCTACTAAAATAGGATTAGTTAATCCTGTATACAAAATTAATGAATCTAATTTCGCTTTAAAGTATGACGATTTATTTCATGGCTTAGGTTGTATGAAAGGTGAATATGATATAAAATTAAAACCTAATGCCTCACCTGTTGTACATGCGAGTAGAAGAGTTCCACTTGCAATAAAGCCTCTTTTAAAAAATAAATTAGATGAATTAGAGAACTTAGATGTCATACGTAAAGTGACGCATCCAACTGATTGGGTAAACTCCTTGGTCATTGTTTTACAAACCTAATGGTGATTTAAGGCTTTGTCTAGATCCTAAAGATCTGAATAATGCAATACAAAGACAACATTTTGAGTTACCAACGTTAGACGAAATTACTAGCAAACTGTCAGGTGCGTCATTTTTTAGTACTTTAGATGTTAAAAATGGCTTTTGGAACATAAAATTAACGTCAGAAAGTTCTGATTTATGTTGTTTTAATACACCATTTGGTCGATATAAATTTTTGAGAATGCCCTTTGGACTATGTAGTGCTTCAGAAGTTTATCAGCATAGAATGCGTCAAATATTAGAAGATTTAGAAGGCGTAGAAGTATATATTGATGACATACTTATTTGGGGTAAGACAAAAGAAGAACATGATATTAGATTAAGAAAGGTATTTGATAGACTAAGAAGGGAAAATGTAAAACTCAATAAAGAAAAATGTAAAATTAATGTTCCTGAGTTAAAATATTTAGGTCATATAATAAATAAAAATGGTATAACTTTAGATAATAGTAGAATTACTTCGATTATATCAATGAAACGGCCCAGAGATAGGAAAGAACTAGAACGGTTTTTAGGAGTAGTAAATTATGTCTCAAAATTTATTAAAAATTTCGCAGCTATAACTTCACCTTTAAGAAATTTACTTAAAAAAGATGTTGAATTTGAGTGGCTACACGAACATGACAAAATTTTTATTGAGTTGAAAAATAAATTAATTAATAAACCAGTATTGCAATTTTTTAATGAAAAGCTCCCGGTTGTGTTGTCCGTGGATGCTTCAAAAGATGGTCTTGGCGCTGTTTTAATGCAAAATGGCTTACCGGTAGCTTATGCTTCAAAAGCATTAACGAATGCCAAAAGCGTTATGCACAAATAGAAAAAGAATTGCTTGCAATTTTATTTGGTTGTGAAAAGTTTAACCAGTTTATTTTTGGCAGGAAAATAATTATTGAAACGGATCACAATCCTTTAATAGGCATTGTTAAAAAGCCATTAAATTCTTGCTCACCGCGAATTCAACGTATGTTAATAAAATTACTTAAATATGAATTTGATTTAGTGTATAAGCGTGGTAAAGAGTTATATATAGCAGATACTTTATCAAGATCATTTAACGAAAATGAAATGTTAGAAATTGATTTAGATGAAAAAAATATTGAGGCTAATATTAATATGATGATTTCTACTTTAAATATTAGTCAGAGTCAATTAGGTGACTTTCAGAATTTGACTGAAAGTAATAACGAAATGAAATTACTTAAAAATATGATTGTTAATGGATGGCCTGAACATAAAAATTCTTTACCTGAAGATATCAGACAATATTGGCATGTTAGAGATAGTTTAACATATAAAATCTAACTTAATATTTAAAGGTGATTGTATAGTAGTACCTTACGAATTAAGAAAAGAAATGTTAAGACGTTTACACTATCCTCATTTAGGGATTACAAAAACTTTATTAAGGGCAAATGATGCTATGTATTGGCCTGGTATGATTCATGAAATAACAGACTTGATATCTCGATGTGAAACATGTAAACTTTTTAGTAACAATAATAAAAGAGAAACACTAATACCGTATCCGGTGCCAGAATTATGTTGGGAAAAGGTTGGAATTGATCTGTTTGAATTGAATGGTCATACTTATATACTAGTAATAGATTATTTATCCAAATTTCCAGAAGTTGCCCTCTTGAAATCCACTACAAGTGATGAAATCATTAATAAATTGAAGCAAATTTTTAGTCGGTTTGGTATACCCAAACAAGTAATGAGTGACGGGGGCCCACAGTTTACCAGTGACATTTTTAATAAATTTTCTCGAGATTATCATTTTGAACATATTCGATCTAGTCCAGGGTACCCACAGTCAAACGGTTTGGTTGAACGAGAAATCCAAACTATAAAAAAACTTCTTAAAAAAGCATTACATGATGGTAGAGATCCGTATTTAGTTTTGTTAGAGTTTCGTAATACTCCAATTTCGAATATCATTCCTTCACCAGCCGAGAATTTATTTCATAGGAAACTTAGAGGTATTATTCCTATGAACAAAAACATGTTCTTCCCGAAAGTGAATAAAAACTTAAGAAAAAATTTACAGACACGACAAGAAAACGACAAATATTACTATAATAGAAACAAAACTCAATTAAGAAAATTAGCTTATGGAGAGATAGTTTTATTTAAAGTAGGGAGATTCTGGAAGAAAGGAGTGATAAAGGATATATTAAACAGTAGAACGTATAGGATAAAAAGTAACGATAAGTTTTTTATAAGAAATAGGTTTTATATTAAACCTTGTAATTATGGTTCTGAAGATAGTTCTGAATCTGAATACAGTACTTGTCCTACGAATGATGTAGATTTGAGTGCCCCAACAACTAGTAATAGAGAAGAGGGTTTCTATACAACGTCTTATGGCCGTACTGTTCGTCCGCCAGTAAGATATCCTAATTAATTAATTATGTTTCCTGAATAATATTTTAAGGTTTTAAGTTACTTATTTAATTTTGTTTTTTGTTTTTAATTTACTGTTTAATTTAGTTTAAAAAGGAAGATGTTGTATTAGTTTATTTTATATTTTTATAAGACATATACAAACTTTGTGTTGTTACTGTAAACGAGAGGAAACATAAAATGATGACATTACAAAATGATTTCTTAAGCTATCATGTAGTTTTATTTTAATTAATATATAATTAATTTAATATAACAGATACACTACACATATATAACTTTAAATACATACATATCATAAATATTATATATATATATATATATATAATATATATATATATATATATATATATATATATATATATATATATATATATAATATGTTTTTCATCCAAAAAATAATTAAAAACTTTCAAATTGTTTAGAAGCTTAAACGCTTTGGTATACTTTCTGTTGGTCCCTAGAAAGAATAAGTTTTTCCACTTTACATTTATGAATGATAAAATGCTTTAACTTCAAGTCCCTTGTTAGCTCTTGGCTCATCTTGTGCATATTCAACACAAACTCATTTAAGTTAGACACTCGGCTAAGTTCAGAATTGCACGAGAATCGATAGTACGTGTAAATTAACTTGACACTGCATTGATAATCAAAAAATTATCATTTTTTCATTAAGTATCTGTCCGTCCGTCTGGGAACGTATCACGAGAAAACTACTGGACAGTTTTTATGATGATAGCTGATGATGATGATAGCTGGTTATCCGGGTCAACATATAGTATACTTTTTACTGCGGAAAAATATCTCATCTCTCATCTGAGAAATCTATATTAACCTTAAAACGTAGGGACGAAACCAAGCGAGAGTGAGTCGTTAAATAATTATAAAAAAAAATACCATCGTGAACAAAAAAAAAAAAGATTTTCCTGTAAATACCGGTAATTTTAATCAGAAAAAATATAGATCATATACAATTTAAATGCAATCCATACTTATGCTAGAAACTTCGTAGCACCAACGATTTCTAAGAAACCATAGGCTGTCGTGTTGCGAGCCCATAAAGCGATGCACATGCGAACTACTCGTTTGAATCGAAAGTCTCCGCAACAATATTATACATAATTTCAACTCAGCGTAACAAAATTATTTGAACATTCAGTGTAACATAAAAACTTTGGATTTAACTTCGCTAAGAACTCTTTTCTTATTGATCCAAATATTTTTACTGCTTCAGAAACACATTAAAAGTATTATATTCTACATAAACAAGCGGATTTTTCTTTAATGCTTATGGAACCATTCTGGTATACAATCTGTACGTGTTATATAGAAAATGGATTTTTAGGAGTTCAAAAGGGAAAGATCCTGAATTCTTAATGATACGTATTTATAATTATTTAGATTTGAATCGAAAGGCTTAGTCAAGTCTAATATTCAAAATATAATTTTTAAATAATATAATAAAAATATATCTATCTCATATTTATTACCTGCATTTTATTTTAGAATTAACCCCGGACGCAGAAAGAGGTGTTATAAGTTTAACGTGTGCCTGTGTATCTGTCTGTGGCTTCGTAACGCCCAAACGGGTGAACCGATTATAATTTAGTTTGTTTTATTTGAAAGGCGAATTAATCGAGAAAATTTTAAGTTATAAATCAAGAAAAATATATATAATTCAAGAAAATCCGTTCAGCTGTTAGCAGACCATCAGCTCTTATTTAGGATAAAAGGAAATGAGCAACTTCCAAAGATCTAATCGATCCAAAACTTGGTATCATGTTACTTTAATGACATTGCAATTATATAGTAATCTTGGCCTGATGCTGCAGCGTCACTTGGAATCTGCAAGATACATAACTCTTTACTTATATCTTAACTCTAAACTGCAGACATATCGTGTTTAAGCTCATTGAAATGACCTCTTTAAATAGGTTATTTAAATTTTTAACTCAATTTCTTGTATTAAGTGATGATTATTGATTGTAGAATGTTATCTAAAGGATTTATCAAAAACAATAGGATATTCCGCAAGGAAATGGTTTTTCGAAAACACAACATAACTGTTATATGTTTATCAAAATTGGCTTCGGAGGTTTTAATTTGATCCTTTTTCGTGATTATGTATAAATGCTCATGGGTAATATCTCTACGCTTCGTATAATTAATTGCTCCACTCCTAGGAACCGTAGCGTAATATATAATAATAAATAATCGATAATCTTCCTCAACAACTTAGCTTTTTTCTGTATAGATATCATCCAAATTGAAAACTTTTTATACACCTACAACAAATAATATCTGCTTCAAATATTTTTATCTATATATATGTACTAGCGGCTCACCCTCGCTTCGCTCGGGTTCGCCTCTTGAAGAACATTAATAGAGAACTATTAGTTCCCACGGGAACCGTTCATTTTTCCGGGATGTAAAGTAACCTGTTGTTTAACTGGCAATATAAGGCATCAGAATGTTAAATTTTACTAAATTAGGTGCATAAGTTGTTGTGTTCTAAGCTGTATAAGATACTATAGTTTTTTGACTGTCCTACGGGAACCCTTTAATTTTCTGGGATGAAAAGGAGCCGATTTGTTATTGTCATGTATGAACTATGTATATTATTGTAAAGTTTTATTAAAATTCAATCAGTAGTTTTTGTGTACTAAGCTGTATAAGTTATTATAGTTTTTTAACTATCCCACGGGAACCATTTAATTTTCCGGGATAAAAAGTATCTAAGATGTTGCCCGGGGATATAAGGTACTACCATGCAAAATTTTATTTAAATCAGTCCAATAGATTCGGAGATTAGCCCGTACAAACAGACAAACAGACAGAGAAACAAAAAAATTGAAAAAAAAAACTGGATTTCTTCTATTTGTCTTCTTGCATCCCCCTGACTCGGTTTTTAGCATTTTTTACTATGTGTAGACTTTCGACCTCTACTCTTTTATTATAGTATAGATGATAAAATTCTGAGTAGAATCTGTACAATAAATATTTTTTTGGAAAATCTTATCGAAATAGTCATTATTATCGAAACGGAATTATATAGTTTTTAGAATTTTTGTCTGTCTGTCCGTCCATCCGTCCGTCCGTCCGTCTGTCTGTCTGGGAACGCACCACGAGAAAACCGCTGGACCGATTTTGATGAACTTTGGTATGATGATAGCTAGTTTCTGTGTGAACATATAGGATACTTTTTACTGTAGGAAAATATCTTTGAGAAATCTTTATTAACCGTTGAAATGTACCTAGGGACGAACCTTTGCGGAGCAAGAGTGAGACGCTAGTTATCTATAAATACTTAAATAAGCAAAGACAAAACACTTCTGTACCTTTTTCTCGTCTTTCTTTCAACCGTTTTTTTTGTTTTTGTATATTACTGTATTTTTTGGAAATAGATATGTTTTTGTTCATTTTTCATGTATCATTTTATCACTATACAAAAAAAAACTGTTTATATTTATCACATATCAGATAGATGGAAATCAGACTGAGAACGAACGAACCGTGATTAGCACTATAGTGTAAGTCAGTCCTTAATGAGGCGCCGCAAAATCACTTATGCACTACTTACTTCTTAAAATTTAAGTTAAATAGGAGATGCAAGTTTTTCTGGAAGCTTGAAATTTTTAAAGTTACAATTATTGTAAATGATATTTTAGTTTGTTTGTATCGTTACCGGCAAATCCCATCGGACTCACCGGTGCTTTTAAATTACAAAACCACATGTTTGGTTTCAAAACAGGATGAAATAATCATATATTCATTTGACTGAACATCTATATGCTAATATACAGTCATATTATCTACACAAAATTACTTATTTAGTTTTCGTTTCTAAATTAAAAAAAAAAAAACAGAGTTTGTCAGTTACATATATTATATACTTACTATTTGTTAAGTAATTTAAAGCTAGAGTAAATGCGCGTCTTAAAAAATCCTTATTTAAAAAAAAATACCAATGCTACTCTCTCGACCATAAACAACATACATACATACGCATGAACATATGTCTATGCAAAAAATTACTTCGATATTTTGTTCCATTCCCTTGCTAAAGAATAACAAAACAACAAAACAATGTTGTTCACATTGGAAATAATCTAACTAATAACTTTGGTTTGTACTTTAATAAATAGACAACACAAATTTGTTAATTATTTTATATTAAATATGTAAAAAGACATACCTGAGCAATAAAAGCAACATAAATAGTAAAATTAAATAATAATTTATATAAATAATAGTTTTAAATATAAGTAAAAAATCTTTTTAATCTATACATATAATAAAATTCTAAGTGATTGTGATTAAAATCTGTACATTAAAAATATTGTAGAAAATCTTATCGAATATAATCGATACAGAGACCGCATTTATAGTTTTTTTCAATTTTTGTCAGTCTATCCGTTTGTCTGGGAACGCATCACGAGAAAACCACTTGACAGATTTTGATGAAGTTTGATATGATGATAGCTGGTTATCCGCGTCAACATTTAGGATACTTTTTACTGTAGGTGAGCATCTTATCTCTGAAAAATCTATACTAATCGTTAAAACGTAAATAGGGTCGAACTCTTATCTATCTATTATATGATCCCCAATTCAATAAAATCATCGATGATCCCTTGCATTCTGTTATAAAAACTCTCATCCACTTTTATCGGCATTTCTAAAATATCATCTTTACTAAGATCTGGTACGTCATCACATATGAAAAACATTGGCAGCATATATAAAGTGTACATTAATGCGTAGTCTAAACTATTCTGAAAACACGTATCGAAGTCCTCTTTTGTACAGAATTCAATCACATCAATGTCGAAATAGCCTAACAAAATTTTTAAGCTATCATAATAATGATCTTTAAGGTATATTAAATACTGTTTTCTAAAAGATCTATCGCTAGATGCATATAAGAAGTATATAAGATCTATTACAGGACATCCGTAGTAGATTTGTTGGAAATCGATTGGTATCACTTCTGCGATGACTCCATCCTGAAAAAGAAAATATATGTATGTATATGTTACAAAAATTCAAAAATCTAGTTTATGCATACCTAATTAGGGCCACGTCTAGATGGAAAGTAATACTGAAATTATGAAATTTCGAATGATCTTATCTATAATTTGATAATGATAATTTTGACGACACGTTTGGCTCAGTGGGGTACTGGTTGTTTCAGCGGTCGCGGGTTCGATACCCGCTTGGGGCATTCATTTGTGTGATGAGCAGGAAAGTTTGTACTCCTTTGTAGTCATGGGTGTTTATATTTATAATGTGTATGTATTTTAAGTTATATACGTGTATTGTAACAGTTATCTGGTATCCATAACACAAGCCTCGTAGCTTACCATGGAACTAGATGGCGCTGTGTGTTAATGTCCCAACATTTAAAAAAAATAATTGATTGTATTCAGCCGTTTTTAACGTTTCACTGTTGGGCACAGGCCTCCCTTCCATACGAAGGATCAGGCTATAATTCATTGAAAGTGTCAAATTAGAAATGTTTAGATTTAAAAATTTTCGATGTTTATTAGATTTTTGCAAACAGTCACACATATACTTTGCCAAAGCAAGGACGGGTCGGGAGTTTATTGTAAAACCTATAACAAAATAAACTCTTTAAATATTTTATTAATACAAGTGTAACATTACATTACGATTCGTTAGAAAATCAATTATCCTTTCACTTACTCACGCCACAGTTACAAATAAATTTTCAAGCAAAATAAATTACTTACGAGGTAAATTAAGCTTGTTGTAATTTGTGAAAATTATTTCGAAACGTATTCGTTTTTCTTAACTTTCACTAGCGGCTCACCCTCGCTTCGCTCGAGTTCGCTTCTAGAAAAATGAAAACGAATCTACCCCACGGGAATCATACATTTTTTAGGGATAAAAAGTAATTTATCTATAATCTATCTCTGTACCAAATGTCATCCAAATCTGTTCAGCCGTTATGGCGTCATTGAGTAAATTTCGCATTTATAATATTAAATAAGTATCGGCTCACCCCGTCTTCGCTCGGGTTCTCCTCTAGAAAAACATAAACAAATCTATCCCACGGGAACCGTACATTTATCAAAGATAAAAAGTAACCATGTGTTACCAGACTATAATCTATTTCTGTGCCAAGTTTCATCTAGATCCGTTCAGCCGTTCTGGCGTAATTGGGTAACAAACATCCATCCAAAGTTTCGCATTTTTAATATTAAATATAATAATTCATACGATGATTCCAAACTAGGCGAAATTACTTCAGTGTATTAGATATTGATTCCTCGGTTAATTAGTTGCCTACTTATTGAATAACTCAGTAAATTCCATAGAACTTCGCCAAATATTTTACTTATGTATTGTATTTGAGATATGTATGCATAAAATGTTAATACTGAATAATTACTCTGACTGACACTCGCTGCTTTTAGAAGATATTTGGACTAATCATAATGATATTATTGTTCTTATTATGTATATTACTTGTTATGATTTAAGTAAATATTTGACATTTTTATAAAACTATCTTTTCGATTTTTTTCGCAGATTTATTTTGATTTTTGGTCCCGACGTTTCGAATGGATTACGACAATCATGGTCACGGGAAAGATAATTCACGGGAAAACAAAATAAATAAAAATATATACGCCAAAGAATGCGAAAAGATAGTTTTATTTAAAATTATTTATAATTTTCTTATTATATTTTATCTTCATTATATTATAATCAAGAAGATATTATTTTCCTAAGTGATTCCAGTCACGCTGGACTGCGACCAGCCAACGATAAAGGTAAACTATACATAATGTAAGACTACACGTTTCGTTTTGGTTTGTAGTGACCCTACTTACTGTGTCGGCGGTCGCGGATTCGAGTCTCATTGGTGGCATTCATTTGTGTGATGAGCACAAATGTTTGTACTCCAGTCATGGGTGTTTATATTTATAATATGAATGTATTTAAAGTTATGTATAATGTTTATACATGTAGTGTATCAACTATATGGTATCCATAACACAAGCCTCGTAGCTTACCATGAAACTAGATAGTTGTGTTAATGTCCCAACATATTAATATTAACATTTGTGTGGTGTGGAAGACGACCAGACCAGAGAATCGCTGGACTGACAGATAAACTATTTTATTAAATATGGGATTGTTATCCCATCAACTTTTTATAAGTGACAAAAAAAAATTCTTAATAACCCAACGTCGTCCGACTTAAAACGTTTGACCGATAAACTATCCGTTATATCAACAAGTTTAAACGTTACACTGACTTATAAGAAAAAAATTTTTGACCACTTACGTATTTCACCGATAAAGATTTTTTTTCTTCTAAATAGTGGACAATTTATTATTAATTACAAATTTAAGAAAAAAAAAACAAGTAATTCTCCACGATAATGATTATCAATGGGGCGAGTTTTTAGCGAGATAACAACCTGTATGAATATTATATAAATTTGGATATCTAATCACTGACCTTCATTGCACTAGACAAAATTTGACTCACTCTCATCGTAGTCTCTCAGTATTTATAACAAAATAACTTATAATCATATCCCAAGCACTAATATAAAAATTAAGGAGTAGAATGAGTTTGATCAAGTTATGTTATCGCAGTGTCAAAACTTTGCTCATTAATACCAAATACTTGAGGTGCGAAGGAAAAATAAGGATAATAAAATTTTATTAGTGAATAACTTTCGTCAATTCTATTGGTCAATTGAAACCATAAACTTGGAAAACATTTGCTATGGAAGTCTAGAGGGAAATATATGTATAATGAAATAAAGGACTCCTAAAGAAATTCTATGATTGACGACACGTTTGGCACAGTGTGTAGTGACTCTACTTGCTGTGCCAGCGGTCGCGGGTTCGAGTCCCGCTGGGGGCATTCATTGCGTGATGAGCACGAATGTGCTTACTCCAGTCATGGGTCTTTATATGTATAATATGTATGTATTTAAAGTTTATATATGTGTAGTGTATCAACTATCTGGTATTTATAACACAAGAACACAAGCCTAGTAGCTTACCATGGAACTAGACGGTGTTGTGGGTTAATGTCCCAACATATAAAAAAAAAAATTATGATTAATCTTGTTGTTACGAGTATATAAAAATAACGACTTACTGTTTCTTTCGTTAAAATGTTATTCATTTTGTAATCTCCATGGCATAAAGTTTTGAACGGCATATCCGTCCCATTCATATATTTCGGATATTTCTCCAAAGACGAATCAAAGAAAGTCCATATATTCTTTTTAGTTTCTTCATCTAATTTCGCCACTGACACTTTACACATTCTTCTGATAAACTCGTTCCAATACTCATTGTAAACAAATGATTGTTTTATTGGTTTAATTTTCGCGTTAAAATATTCTGGCCTTTTTCTTTGCAACACGATGGAGAGACCGTGGAATCTTGCAAGTTGCTCAACAGATAGCTTAGCGAATTCTATCGACATAACATCTAACCTGAACATTGTTTTGAACCCCTTCTGAGTTAAGTTCTCAAGTATTATAACCTCTGTATTTGTTTCATCGTAACCTTTAACTAATTTAAATCTATCTTGCAAAGGAATAACAGCTTCATCTTGTAATTCATAGAATATTTTGCCAAGTTCTGTGTAAAGAAATGCTTCTTTTGCGTAAACTTCTGGTATTGAGTATACTTTAAAATCGTGGTTGTAAATTATGTGTTTTAGAAATATGTTAGTTTCTGTATGAACTTCTTTAATTTTCCCTTTTATGTTTATTTCATATAGCTCACCTAAGAAATTGTTTCCTCCTGTTGATATTTTTCTGGCTTCGACATCGTATGAAATATAACCTTGGTTTTTTATAACATTAAATATTCGTTCTACAATTTTTTCTGAAAATTCTTTATGCAATTTTACTTCGTCACATTTATAGTTAATACGATCCATACTGAACTATGAGAATTATAAAATATTACGAAAAAAAGTTATATAAACAGCGCACAGTAAAACAAATATCTAATTTAATCAGCATTGATAGGAGTGATAAAACGTCACTCAGTTGAACAAACGACATTGACAGCTAACATATTCACCGTTTTTTGTACGCGATTGCACAACAATAGCTAACATGCAATCTTACAAATAAATATAAACTTTACGTTGCGAAGAACTAAGTTGTAAATGCTTTAGCTGACTTTGATTTTATATCTTTTTCTATATTTAGGTTTTTTTTGTTGGTCCAGATATGGTTTTATTATTGTTTTACAGTTCTCCGACAGTACACTGAGATTACACGCACTGGGCGACCGCGACCAATACCATGATCGGAGCGACTGAATATTAATATGATAGTCGAGGATGTATTACGTCCAATAGCAAATTTAATGTAGTTGGTAACAGACCGTCGCGTCGGCTACTACTCAGCAATGGATGTCTGCTATTTAATCTATGCCATGTCTAAAAGTTGAAGGGCTATATTGTTAATAAAACTAATTAAAAGTGTTTGTTAAGATTAAATTTTTTTATTAAGTTTCAGTCAAAATGAAATATTTGATAAAAATTTCCTTATAAATATTTCCTTGATCGGTTTTTTTTGTTATTTTTTTATATAAAATGAAAGTTACATAAAGGTCCGAGTATTAAGCGAATAACTTTGATTATCATGAATGACTTTCAACAATGATTTTCACAAACTCACATGATTCTAGAAAACATGTATTAATTACATCTTAGATATAAAAAAGATAATAAAAAATACAACAATATTTTATACGTATAATTAGATGGATTGAGCATTAATATAAAAATTAAATTATAATATGCCCCATTCCATATATTCTTCGATAGTCTCATTAACCCTTACTTTATAGACATCATTAACCTTCGCAGAAGTCATATTCGTATCAGTTTTCATAATCTCTGGTTCATCTGTCAGACAGAGACGCAACGCGTACAGGGTAATAATAAGCCCATAAAGTAGATTTTCTTTAAAATCTTTTTCAAAGACACTTCTCGGATAAATTTTGCTTATGTCCAAATCAAACATCTCCAAATGCCTTGTCATTGTTTTGTGATAAAGATCCTTTAAATTATGCATATGATTTTTTCTAAACTCTCGATCAGTTCCAGTATAAAGAAAGTGTAAAATGTCTACAATTGGTGAACCGAAACTCACCATTTGATAGTCAACTATTATTGTTTCGATCTCTTCATCGATCTGTAAAAATAAACCAAAAATATTTTATAGATCTTCATTATAAAAATTTAATATAATATTGCTCAAGGAATGGTAGCTTATTGGTAGCGCGTTTGTTTAAAAAAATCAAGTGTGCAACGATTTGAAACTAAATTTGAAATTACTGAAATTTTCGCGTATTATATTTTTAACTTTATTATCCAAAATAGATAAGGTTTTTATTAAAATTATCCAAAGATGAAGTGAACTTTTGATGCCAAGCAATAAGCTATAATAAAGCATATACCCTCTTATATAACTTGGAGTTAAAATTGAATAATTATTGTTATTTAAGCAGATATAGAGAACATAGTAGTGTCTCTTTTAATGGAAGAATGAGTTAAATAAGTTTAAAAGACTAGCTTTCAATATGGCCCTAATCTAAAGGCGGATTTATGTTTTGAATCATACTTACGTTTTTTCTTAATAATATATTGTTCATCCTATAATCTCCATGACATAAGCATTTTACCAATCCCATTTTGCCTGTTAAATGTTTCGGAAATGTTTTTACAGCTTCTTCTATAATATATTCTTTTATAGATTGATATTTATGATTAACACATTCGAAAGACTTTTCAATGGAAGATCGAATGGACTTGTTCCACTTATCGATTATAATGTCGTTTTCCTCACTGAGTGTATATGATATTTTGAGAGTTTTGATTTCCTTCTCAAAATAATCTGGTCTCTTTTGTTGTAAAATAAAAGAAAGAGCGTGAAATTTTGCTAGCTCTCTAATTGCTGCTTCGGCAAAATCCAATGGCATTAAATTAAATCTATTTAGTACTTTGAAACCTTTTCGAGACAAGTTTTCTAAGATGATTACATGAGAATTGCAATCGTAGCAGTGGGCTTTTCTTAGCCGTTCACTGTTTGGAATACCAGCCTCATTGTAAAGCTCGTCGAAAATATTCTGTAATTCAGCATACATGAAAGTTTCCCTCTTGTAACAAGCATCAACATTGACCATTCCTTCAATTATTCCTGTTTCTGGGACAATATGTTTGACAAATATGTTTAGCTCCTTCACACCATCTTTAGTTTTACCTTTTATGTCAACCTCTGTCAAATCACCCAAAAAATTACCACCATTTGTCGAGATTGGGTTGTGGCAAATTCGAAAAGATATGTAATTTTCTTTTTTGATAACATTATTGATTGACTCTTCCATAATTCGGCATATACGTATTTCCTCGCCAGTATTGATATACGTATTAGTTTCGTTTGCGAAACAAACACATGTTCTTTGCTCAAACTCCATTTTGAAGACTACTTGAAGTTCTATGATATCAATTTTTTCGTTACGAGAATTTATATAGTCTAGCGCAAATATTTTACTCTCCTTGATTTAATAAACATAACGCATGCTTTACACTGTTTTGCCGACGAAATAATACTCATTTTATAATATAATAGATACGAAAGTCGTTTCACAAATTTCACAAAAAACTGTAATAAATCATTTAAAAAAAAAATATATTTAACTAGCATTGCCCGCGGCTCCGCCCGTGTTCAGATGACCAAAAACCTAGTTTTTAGGTTTTACATATTAGTGTACTCTTACATTGCAGTTTTTGTATTTTTTCTCAGAAATTATACATTTTCCCGCGGTAAAAAGTATCCTATATGTTGACCCGGATAACCAGCTATCACCATACCAAATTTCATCTAAATCCCTCCAGTGGTTTTTCTGTGATGACAAAAATCTGTATCGATAATAATGTTTATTTCAATAAGTTTTTCCAAAAAAATATTTAATGTACAGATTCGGCTTAGTTACAATTTTATTATATGTATAGATAAAAAAAATTACTGGAGACATTTTGACTAGTACAAGCATTTTTGAATGTCCAATTTAATTTAAATATAAGCATTGTAGTCTCTCCGTAACGAAGTTACTAACGACATGGAAGGCAGTTCTGCTGAGAAGATAACTTATAAATCAGCATTTAATTATAAATATAAAGAAGGTATCTTTATATTGTTTTTAATAATAATTTAGCCAGTGTCAAGATAGACGCGCCTTATTAGTCAATAGTTAAGGTAAACATGATGCAATAAAATGAAAAATGAGTTTGCTTTGCTTAACAAAAAACAGTTATAACATTTGGCATTTACAATCAAATATTTGAAGATTTTTATCAAGATAATGAAACAAAAAAAGAAAAAAATATTTTTTATTATTATTTATATATATATTATTTTTATTTTTTTAGGCACCTCTGATATTTTCATGTGCGAATCATTTTCCAACATGATTACCACTTGTCTTACGGCGAAGGAAAACATCGCGAGGAAACCTGCATGTCTGAGAGAACCTGACAAGTTTTCAAACCTATTCGAAAGACATGTGCAGTCCGTCAACCCGCACTTGTCCAACGTGGTGGACTATGGCCTGATCGTCCTTGTATTTAATATGCCCAACAGTGGGACGTTAAAAAGGGCTGAATATATATATATATATATATATATATATATATATATATATATATATATATATATATATATATATATATATATATATATATATATATAATAATAACTTTAAATACATACATACATATTATAAATATAAACACCCATGACTGGAGTACAAAAATTCGTGCTCATCACACAAATGAATGCCCCCAGCGGGATTCGAACCCGCAACCGCTGGCACAGCAAGTAGAGTTACTACACACTGAGCCAAACGTGTCGTCTTAATATTCGTTTTATATCAATAGTAAATAATAATGTCTCCGATACCGCTTTCGAAATGGCGGATTACATATTTTTTCACAATTCCCTCAATATAGGTATCAAATGAAAGGGCTTGACTAGTAGAATACACTATGATAAATTTCAAATCCAAGATGGCCGCCACCACAAAATGGCGAATTACATACCGGGGTTTTTTTAATTTTTTAATTTAATTTAGTTATTATTTCAATAATAAATACATAGAACGCACATATAATACAAATTTATCAAATTATAGCAAGCGAAATAATACGTTAGGTTTAGAAAAGCAAAGAAAATGAGTATATGTTTTTTATAGCATCGCTCAGATACATAATAGTAGCCTACGTGCTACTCCAGGTCATGGACTATCTACGTACTAAATTATATTCAAATCTGTCTAGCCAATGGTCACGGGAACTTATGTATATAGATCTTGGTGTATGTTCGTGTATTATTGTGTGTGTGTATACGTGTAAGTTTCGCAATTAAATGATGAGAAAACAATTGCGTGGTAAGCGCGGGGATCAAGGGTATCATATGTCCAATCCCAAGTCCTAGCTAAATTTTATCGAAATATGCTCAAAGGCTTAATAGTGAGAAGGTTACAGATAGAGTTACTTATACATTTACAATATTAGTATGGATTCATTAATATATATTACTTATTTATTATATCTAAAAGCAAGCTCAATTTAATATGAGATTCTAACACGAGTAAATATCTTTTGTTTGAGAATAGTGAAGCTATATACACTAATACAACCACGAGACAATAGACCAACCCCATTTGTAAAGTGGGCCGACTTTACACAGAATTGTAATGTTGCAATTTTGTATTATCATTTGTTTTTACAAATTTTGGAACTTTAATTCTTGCATATATTAAATGAAACTATATGCTTATAAAAGAATAAACTACATACGTGTATTCGTTGTAGGGGGTTTTTTACTTTATTGGAAAAAAAATATGAAAATAAATGGTGCATGTACGGCAGTCAATCCAGAAGTCCTAGGTTCAAACCCGAGTGTATTATTTAGTTTTTGATTTTATTGCCATGAAATTTACAGTAATAGTTTCGAAAGTTATTGGGGAGTACCCGGTGACTCAGAGTAAAGTCGTCAATCCTGCGCGTGCGCCGTCCAAAGGTCGCCAATTTGTGTTTGTGCGTATTCTTGTGCACCACAGTATCTCTTATGTACACGGCAAATCAGATAGGCTGCCTTGGCATAAACCGTTCAGGGAAACATTTTATTATCAATGTGAACACCACGAGTAGAGATCATGTAAATGAGAAATATAAATTATATACAATTTGGATTATTTAAAGATTTAAGTAATAGCGTTACAATACTATAGCACAAACTGTTTCTACTATATTATACTCAGTACCTAATGGAAATAATCAAGAGTACGAAAATATTTGTAATAAATTTAAATATTATCATAAAATCTATGCTATCCTATAAATGTACCAAAGGTTGCTGTAGATTGCTTCTATCATTACTGAAATTGCGTGATAAGTTATTGTTTAAAATCTTACATTTCAAAAGAAAATCAAGAACTAATTACTTAATAGCAAAAGAAAATCAAGAATTAGTAGTTGACAAATTTAAATATTTGTCCTCTCAGAGTGAGAGACTGTCTCTCCCGTGACCACGATAGCTGTAAAGCATTCGAAACGTCGCGAACCAAAAATCAAAATAAATTCACGTAAAAATCCGAAAAGATAATTTATTTAAAGTCATATATTCACGTAAATATAAGAAATAATTAAATTTAAATGTTGTTACGCATACGGTGTGATGGTCTGACGGCTTATTCGCATCGGTGTGACCTTGACTCAATCGACCCGTTTCACGAACATTCCGACGACATTTCACCGTTTAATCCAATACCGACTGTCTTTCAACCTGCCCTTTAGGACCTTAACTGATAAGATGATAGAAAATTAGAATCGACCTTTTGATATTTTAGGCTGACAGATAACGGTTTTCTGCGGAAATGTTCAAAATTTCCAGCGAATTGATGGAATGGATGGAAAGCTTTTGTTTATGTAGCTTTATTTATTTATTATGATATATATTATATGACTAGCCTCAATGAAATGGGCTTTCGTGACCGAAATCGGTCAGTACTTTTTATATTATAAATATAAGTATGAGCTTTTAGATAGTTCATTGATTGGAAAATTATAACCTCTAAGCGATCTACAATCAGGTCAGCCCCGGTACTAACATAGGTCTATTTATCAGTGCCTTCCGTAATAAATTGGCAATTACCGAAGAGATCCTGGAAATTTTCCTTTATTTTATAAATTCATGATGATATAAGTTTAAATTATTGTAAATAGTATATATTATCTATGTACAATGTACATATTATATCATAAAGTTGAAATTCATACCTCTGATTACTGAGTTATCTAATACTGTCTTGTTTTAGTCTTTAGATCAAAATAATTTATTATATGTTTATTTTAAGCCATACTACTATCATTCGTAGATATAAAAAATGTATGTATAGATGACGGTGCACCTAATCAAACAATATTTGTTTTTCTTATAAAAATTACAAAAACTATATTTTTACTCATCTTTTATTTTGACGACACGTTTGGCTCAGTTTGTAGTGACACTACTTTCTATGCCAGCGGTCGCGAGTTCGAGTCCCGCTGGAGGCATCCATTTGTATGATGAGCACGAATGTTTGCACTCCAGTCATGGGTGTTTATATTTATAATATGTATGTATATAAAGTTATATATGTATAGTATATCAACTATCTGGTATCCATAACACAGGCCTTGTAGCTTACCATGGAACTAGATGGTGATGTGTGTTAATGTCCCAACATATAAAAAAAATAAAAATATTGACTCTTTTTCCCACCACCTACGAGGTAGAGTCTGGAGGCACGTTTTTTTTACGTGGTATAATTACTATGTCCTCGGTCTTTTTGATGGACCGGGCTGCGCTTCAGGATCTGGTTGACCTTTTATATCGAATACTTGAGTGAAAACCGCCGAAAGAAATGAAGCAGGTCCAGTTGCTCCAATGATGGAATGACCAATCGATAGGCACTTTCGTCGTGCTGCAAAAAGCTTTGCATGCTTTCAATATATAAAAAAAATATGCAACATTTTTAAAACTCCAAAAAATCTCTTATGTCTGGTAACACAATTACTTAGTGTACGAATAGCGTTGTCCTTTAATGTAAAATATTACTGTTCAATGTCTTATTGGCTATTTTCTATTTCTCTTATATTATCATAATTATATAAGTTTGTATTGTTTTTATTATTTACTAGCGACTCGCCATCCCTTTGCTCGGGTTCGTCCCTAGCTTGATTCCCCGTACAAGCTTTCTTACCCATTTTCATCCCCTTGCAGGATGATTTCCGGGATAAAAAGTATTCTATTTCCTTCTCAGGGTCTTAAACTATCGTCTCACCAAATTTAACTAAATCGGTTCAGTAGATCCACAAATTACCCTCTACAACGTCACAAACTCACAATTCACAAACTTTACCTCTTTATAATATTAGTATAGATTACCGACTTGCCCTTACTTTACCCGAGTACCTCTCTGGGTGCCCTTTTATATTTTTCTAAATATTATATATAGCGTCACCTTTTAACAAATTTTGTTATAAATAGTACCTACATGTTAAGACAATTATTACTTACTACTTTACGTTAATTATTTTCCATATGATTTATAAATTTTTTTATACCATCTTATAACTTTTGAATTATTTTCCATAGTTCTTCCGACTAAATGTCATTTTTTGAATATAACAAATAAAATGTTTGATGATACACTGCTTGTACAGATATCATTTTACGTTCATTTGTTTTTATTAAAGTCGATGGTAGATTCCTCACGGACTTATTTACTGACATTTAATTTACATTTTAATAATGTAAGAAGTGTCAAATGACGATTCAAAAGTGTTTGTAAAAGTCTATTGGGATAAAGTATATTTTGATTTGATTGTTTATTGTAGTTTTATTAGTCTGTACTAGTGTATGTTAGATATAAAGTGTCATTCTATTCTAATGATGTGCTTAATCAATTTCAAACTTATTATCAATGGGCGCATAGCAAAGACAAATAAAGATTTCAAAGGCTCCTTTATTGGAGAAATGCTAAGAATTTTCGAATAACCTCGAATGGTTCTAGCGCGTAACATTCCTGTAACATCCGTTAATTGAATTCTTCAATAAAACAAGAAGCCGGAAATGCGAATTGCTGTCACAAAAACTATTTTTGTGATCAGAATCATGAGAACTTCCTAAGTCAAGTAGTGAACAAAGTACGTATCAATCAAACTGTGTTGTTTGGTACAAAAGAAGGTGTGCTTGGACGTGAGATTTCTAGAAGATATGATATTTCTTTTTCTAAAATCTAAATCGTAACTATTCATATCTGTTTGTTTAAACTTAGTATTCAATAAGCACAAACAGATCTACCCTACGGGGACCATTTATTTTTCAGTTTAACAAATGTTCAACGTGTTTTTCTTTTAATTGGCATAACTTTTTTGTTTATAAACCGATTGACATGAAACAAACATTAAAGTTAAGTGAAGCTTATCACAATATATTACTGAAATCCACATCTAAATCGGATAAGCTGTTTCTAAGATTAACGTGCACAAACGCACAGACAAACAGATAAACAGACAGCAAACAAAAATCCTAACAATCATTGTTTTGGGTGTTATTTCTGTAGAGAAAGGACCCAATAATATTTTTTCCTTATACAGACAGCGATCCGTTATATTTTTATTATATAGATAAATGATGCAATTTTACGATTACTCTGAGAAATTCTCTTAAAATATTTATGGACTTCAAATATTGATTCTCATTACCTGATTCCTGCGTAAAGGGTTTTAACTGGACCTTTATTTACTAGTTTCTAGCAGAAACCTTAAATAAAAAAAATTCATTGGCTACTTTTATATAGGCAAAGACAAAACAGTTCAATACCTTTTTCTTATCTTTTTCTCAACCGATTTTGTCATTATTATTATTTTTTGGATAATTATTATATATATTAAGCCCCGTAGCGAAGGTTCAAACAAAATCACAAAACTTCTAACTTCCAGAAATTTTTCTTTTAAATAAAATAAAAGCATAAATATACATAGATATACACATAATGAACAATAAAGTTTAAATATTAATTATAAAGGAGCTAGGTCATATTTGTCATTATAATGTTGTAAATAATAGGTTCCCTAAATATGTAGAAGTATAAGAAAATATTTCTATACTTATACTATAATTTATATATCGATTTACTTATATGTATATTTAAATAATAATTACAGCTGTATGGGAACTTCGATTTTAGCCACTTAATGTATCAAGATAAATGTAAGGATGTAAAAGATATTCTGTTAAAAACAACGTTAAAATTTTGCTCTGCTGCGTGAAGGAAGCCGAATCAACTAAAATAATATCAATGCCTTAGATTGACATACAAGATTTATTTAATTCAATGTTAAATGTTTTTATTTTTCTTTGGTTATTTCTGTTTTAATTTTGTAGTATTTTATTTCTGTTTTCTGTGTTCTATGCTTAAAATAATTCTATGCGTAAAATGCTAATGATTTTTATGGACTCCGTGTCCGACATGAACGCTTATTATTATTATTATTATTAATATATGTGTTACCAATACAATAACCCTTTAAACATTCATAGTCACTATGAAGGATTCGGGATATTTACCATATGTTTCTTGTTTATTTTTATGAGTTGCCGATATTTCATTGAAACGATTTGGCATCATAGTCAATTTATTATTTATTACATGGATCACCATACAAAGTTTAAAAAAAAAACATAATATTTAGTAAAATACTTGAGAAAAACATAAAATATCAACGCTTTCTTTTATTGTAGATCGCGTAAAAAAAAATTACGGTAACCACAGTTTTTCTTACTTTTGGAACAGGTTTTGTGTCATAGAAAGATGATATATAGACGCATTCATCATTGCGACGAGAAGGCAAACTTGGGTTAAATTATATCAAACTTCTAAGTTACATTTTGAGTACGTTGATTAAGGTTGACACTTTACTTAATGTTGACAATTTAATTTATTGATGTATGGAAAACTTCAATACATGAATATGAAAAATGTGACTTTTTAAATAAAAGTTGGTATGAATGCTAATAAAGCATATAGAGGCAATACAATACATAACGTTATTTTGTAATAAAATTGTACTATCAAAGTTGTATCGTAAATATTTTAGGATTTGTGTTAGAGGAATGTTTGGAAAAATCATAAAAGTAAAATTTACAGTTTTCATCTGTTGAACGTTGAACAAATAGTTCAATCGCAAAACATGAGAGAACGGTCGAATGGATATCAATAGAACTTTTTTACAGGTGCGTAGTTTTTTTTAAATTTATACACAGCACCATCTAGTTCCATGGTAAGCTACGAGACTTGTGTTATGGATACCAGATAGTTGATACACTACATATACATATATATATATATATATATATATATATATATATATATATATATATATATATATATATATATATATATATATAACTTTAAATACATATATATATATATATATATATATATATATATATATATATATATATATATATATATATATATATATATATATATATATATATATATATATATATTATAAATATAAACACACAAAAAATAAAAATATTTTTATTGCACTTTCTAAACGGTAAAGTTCTAGCATCTGGCCAAGTTTAAATGAGTAAGGGCCACTTCCTACACCCCTCCACCCCTCCCCCTCCACCGGTCACGCACTTTATTTTGCTAATGCTGGACTATTACCGTTTAGAAGGAGCAATAAAATATTTTTTTATTTTGTAAAATTTAAGAAATATTTTTTTTCTTACAGATGTTGTTGTTATGATGTAAACAATATATTCCCGAAAGAATTTCAGTAAATTAAAAATGACCCTGTATATCAAACTAACGCATGTAATGTTATTTACAGGTAAATAACAGAAACTGAATCCACTACCTTCAAAAAACATTTAATGACAACCATAAACGCCAGTTCTCATCGCAATAAATTCATAATATCTAAGTAGACTAAGGTCTTAAAAACACGAATTGTAAGAAAGTTATTCAAAAACTCAGCAAAGTTTTTTAACGCGAGCTAATAGGCTCTGACATTAATAATGATGTCTGCGTAAACTTGATCTCGTATTTCTTGCATAAAAATATGAAAATGAAACTTTTGAATAAACTTGAATAATTTACAAATGTCGGCCAAAATTAATAACAATATATATTCTTCGATTTTTTGACTTCCTAGAGCTAGAAAGATAGAAAGTAAAAAAATAAGAAGAAATTATACTGTCAGAAAAATTCAGTATAAAATTTATAAAGCAAATACATGAAAATATGCGTCATCTATACATATAAGAAAATTGTAACTAAGTCGAATCTGTACATTAAATATTTTTTGGAAAATCTTATTGAAATAGACATTATTATCAATACTGAGGCCGAATCTATAGTTTTTAGAATTTTTGTCTGTCTGTCTGTCTGTCTGTCTGTCTGTCTGTCTGTTACCGCATCACAGAAAAACCACTGGAGGGATTTTGATGAAATTTGGTATGATGATAGCTGGTTATCCGGGTTAACATATAGGATACTTTTTACCCTGGGAAAATGTCTCATTTCTGAGAAAAAATACAAAAATTGCAATGTAAGAGTATACTAATATGTGAAACCTAAGAATTTGGTTTTTGGTCATCTGAACGCGGGCGGAGCCGCAGGCAATGCTAGTTTAGTATAAAATGTATAAAGCAAATACATGAAAAATGTGTCATATAGGTATAAAATAAATGCAAAATAAAATAGGAAAATTTTATACAGCAAAGAATTTAACAAGAAACATTAATGATCTTTGCAAAAGGTGCGAAATATGTGTAAAGAATATGACAAGAGGTCAAGTAAAATGTGGTTTAATGTCGCACTTAGGCCCCGCTTCGAAACCGTATGTAGTTAATTGTATTAAATATTTTTTTGTGGAAGGCCTGAGATAATCGAAGGACGAGTTTGTACTCACAAAGACATGTATTTAGATAATGACCGTCGCATCCCATATTACGCATGGACTTTTTTGCTGGTAGCTGCTAGTTCGATTATCGCACGATTCAATTTTGTGAGCTGAAAGAATAGAATATAACTACATATTTATAACTATCACAAATTCTAAATATGAGCCAAATATATTAGAATTTTATTATTTACATTATCATGAATGGTTTACAGGCGGATAGAGAACAAACGTTCAAAGAAAGTTTTTTTTGTACCAGGAACTTTTCAGGCTTTTGCATAATAATTCATCAAAGTTTCCTTGGATGAATAAACATATAAAGAAATGCAAGCCTATTTTCACTTGTAACAAATCTTCCCTCACTACGATCAAATTCTGTTACCACCACTGTTATATGAAAACAAATCAAGATGTTCAACCCTAACAAGTAAGTATTTTTTTCCCGAGAGAAATGATGACTAAAACTAAACTAAACTTTAGTATCAGATGACTATGATCTTTTTGGCTGATGTCTCTATTCCTCTATCCGCAAATGTAAGTTTAGTTAAAATCGATTTAGTTGTTCTAGATAAAAGTATAAAGGATAAAAGCATAGATCGATAAAAGTTGCGATTATAATTATAATACAACAAATAAATATTTAAGACTAAAATCCACTAAATGTATTAAAATCAACTATTATTTCCTCAAAACAAGCTTTCTCTTTTGGACAGAAAATGGGTTAGCTGCAAAAGCATGCCAATACCAATCTTTTAGCGTTCCGTCCCAAAAATATTTTTTCATCTTCAAAAACATGTTTGCGTAAACCATCTGATTGATGTTATTGCTTCAGATTAAAGTGCCATAAAGCAGAATTCATAACTTAATTCCTAGCTTAGAGTGTAGGAGGGTTGAAGTAAAGAGATGCTTATTGCTTATAACTTTTCATCTTATTACTCTTCTTAACTTTTTAATGAAGTTATAAATCAATATTTTTTTACATTAAAATTGGTATATCGAATATGATTGTATTCATTGTATTCAGCCCTTTTAACGTCCCACTGCTGGGTACGAGCCTCCCTTCAATACGAGGGGGATCAGGCCATAGTCCACCACGCTGTCCAAGTGCGGGTTGGTGGACTTCACATGTCTTTCGAAAACTTGCTAGGTTCTCTCAGACAAAGAATTCGCACATGAAAATATCAGAATTACGAGACCCGGGATATGAACTCGCTTCACCGGGTTTCCCAAGCGAGCGCGTTACTACTGGGCTACCACTGCCTAATCGAATATAATACCCAAATTATTTTTAAAAAAGTGTAGAAAAATCTGGAAATACGAATAGATATAAGCTATTATAGATTATAATTAAATCCTTTAGCTACATGACCCTAAATATAAAACATGTAAAGAATAAATTTAATCCGTATTTATATTTATCTGTATGTATATATATTATAAATGTTAAAATTTATGAGTATGGATGTTTATTACTCTTTCACATCAGAACGGCTGAACGGATCTAGATGAAATTTGGCACAGAGATAGATTACGGTCTAAAATAATACATACGCTACTTTTTATCTCGGAAAAATGAACTATGGGATAGGTTTGTTTTTGATTTCCTAGAGGTGAACTGGAACGAAGCAAGTGTGAGCCGCTAGTATATTGATGATGATGTTCTCCTGACCGATTCCGGCCACGGCGGCCAATCTCATTGAGACTAGCCAACTGCGCAGGAGATATTATAGTGCACAAGTGTACGCGCAGACACAACGTGCACTCTCTATTCCTGTCACTCTCATACTCCGGTGGGACGACCACTCGACACGACCAGTGAGAGTTAAGGCGCAGGACCGACGGCTTTACGTGCTCTCCGAGGCACGGGGGTGAAACACCGCCAACTTCCCAACTCCGGGCTGTTACTGAGGCTTACTATACAGAAAGACACAATAACTAAACTTAAAGTATATTATATGTTATATAAATAAAGGGTTTTTCAATACGAAACAGTAATAGGAAATTTTTTTATCTGAAAAAAGTTGAAGTCCTAAAGCTCGAGTTATAATTAATGTATACAAAACAAAACATCTTTAAAGCTCGTCCAATTTAAAGAATGGATAAAAATACGATTTGAATGAATATTTTGTTAAAACACGTGTTTCATGTAAATATGTAAATATTATGCAAACGAGACTCTTTAGCGGTCTTTTTGAGGAGTGCTCTCGAAATTTACATTTTGATTTGCAAATGCATTTCACTGACGGGAGCTGTACATAAATATAACGTACATTTAAATGGAACAAATAAATATCGATATGATTTCTTTTATAATTTAGTAAGTTTTTGAATTTGGATTCTACCAGCATTTATGGAATGATATGCAAGTGAAGAATGGCGAATTTTAACATTAACTTTATTATGATAATACGACCAAAGTTCAGGACAAATGTCTGTATTTATAGTGCGTAATTAAACGCTGATCTCTGAACCCTGACAGTTACGATAACATCTATTCGAAGAAGTAGTATATTGGAGAATGTCCCGAGTTTCTATCTTCTGATCTACTTAAGGAGATATTAGGCGGGTGATAGGCGGAACTAAGTATTCGTTATCTTTTATATAATTATATAAATAATCATTAATAGGTTTTATGTTAGTTTGTTTAAATATTTTTTACAACAAAAATATGTAAGCTTTAAACAATCTACTTCTTTCCAGATTACAATGGATGAGCGCAAACAACGAGGGTCTTCTTACGATGAAATAAACACAATATGACTAATACAAATGTGATGCCCACGCAGAAGCAATGCCAAGCCATTCTGACCAAACGCTTCAAAAATCCGACCAAATTCAAAATGAACAGATCGCTCATTACCATTATAACAGTGATCATCCTCGCTTTACTGCCTTATAGCTCAACTCTTAGCTTACCCAGTGGAGATCCTGCTCCCGGAAGATCTCCTGGTCCACCTACCTTCAAGAATGTCGATACTGATAACCTAGAAACTAATTTGGAAGTGCCAGATGAAACAGTTTACGACGAAGTGACGACGAATGATGAAATCTCCTCAACTGTGAGTGAGTCAAGTGTAAGTGAACTTACGGTGGGCGACGCGTGTTCTTTCGCGAGCATCCCAAGTGACAGCGACGGTATTGTGACGCTGAGTGAACGAAATAGTGACATCAATGTGACAATCAGTCATTCGGTCTTCGAAACGGATGAGCTGGTGAAGGGAGTGATATATGATGGTAAGTGTGTATTTATTTTATCGCACTTTAAAAAATGAGAGTAACAAAAATAATGCATATTATAATGTGTAGAAGTTATGCGATATACGACTTCTTTATACAAAAATACTATAAATGTTATATTTAAATTGGGTTTGATGATTGTGAGCATAATATTTATTTAATAGTAACAACTCCCTAGGTACGTTTTAATTTTTTGAGCGGAACCCTAATTCTTTTTCTAGAATAAAAGTAGAGTAAATTAATTCTTATAACACCAGTTATCTGCCAGTGAAAGTCCCGTCAAAATCAGTCCAGTCGTTTCGGAGTTTAGCCGGAACAAACAGACATAGAGACAAAAATTATAAAAAGTGAGTTTTTCTTATAAGTACCGTGTATAATTTCATATACATTTAGTAAAAAGCTGTTATTTTGACATGACAAACAGAAACTTCAATTTTATTTATCTGTATAGATAAAGGATTTCTTAGATTTTTTGTTTATCCATCTATTTATTTGTGTCTGCATCTCTCGAGAACGTCTAGAAGGGTTTTAATAGAACCATTCTTTATTATAAGGTTAAAGGTTTGTTTTAATTGCATAATTTTATTTTATTAGTTGAATGAAGCAATCGGCAAATCGGAGAACAAAAATGAAAATATTTATCTGTGCAAAACCAAAAATCCCACTTTTTTTACTGAATTCTTTGATATTTTTACATATTTTGAAGATTTTTGTGCAACTAATTTTATATAACTCGCCAATAAACTGGAGCGCATTACATTCTCAATTGTTCAAACTGATAGCTACGATAATTGGTACTACACATCGTAGGTTATTTTAGTAAGTAGAATATTTTCTCGTTATTATTTTATTTTCTAGTAAGCATTATTGTAGCAAAAGTAGCTCAGTTGTAAAGCGCTTGCTTGGAAAACCAAGTGAATCGGGTTCAAATCTCGGGTCTCGCTTCTCTGATATTTTCATGTGGGAATCATTTCCAACATGATTGCCCTTGCTAATGAGTTGAAGGAAAACATCGTTAGGAAACCTTTTTAACTAAGAGAATCTAGTAAGTTTTCGAAAGAATGTGGAGTTTGTGAGCCTACCTTAGCGTGGTGGACTCTGACTTGATCCTTCATATTGAAGGAAGGTGCCCAGAAGTGGGACGTCAAAATGGCTAAATACATACATGGTATATATATCATTACGCTAACAAAGCTGACCTCCAACGCCAGTTTACAATGAAAACAATAAAGTAAGATAAAAAATTAAAAATAATAAAATAGCGTTATTGTAAAATAAAACAGGTTTTTGTAATTTATGAGAACGTTCTATCAAAATATGTTCATGCTCGTTACTGAAACTGATTAATATTGGAGTTAACCTGACGTTCATCTCGTATATTGCCTCTATTACATTTTCAGAAACATTCTTTTAGCATTTTTTAGGATTTTATTAATTTACCAAAATATTTAATAAAAAAATTAATATTACCTACTTAAAATAATAATAAATGTGTATTATAAAAAACTTTAAATATATTTTTATTTTTTCATTTATATTTTTATTTCTGTTATCAATAATGTGGTTCAATAATCAATAAGTTCAAAAATATAGATTTTTTTATTCTATTGTCTGGCTGAATACAAGTATCCCCTTAGTGTTAGTGTTTACGTATTAACACATTTGAACCATAAACGCGACTCACCGTCGCTTCGCTGGGCACGTCCCTTGAAGGTACGCGGATTTTGTTCACAATTCCATGAGTTTTTCTTGCATGGAACCTAATTCTTTAAATATATATATATATATATATATATATATATATATATATATATATATACAATACACATTTAGTACAAAAAAGCTCATATTTTGACATTACAAACAGACACTTCTATTTTATTTATATGTATAGATAATGACGTAAATGTTATTTGTAAAGGTCTAAAATATATATTTTGGTAAAAAGTCTATTCAATTTGAGAATTAATTAAAAGTTTGTGATTACCTCGTTATATTACTTGAGTTTAACTTGAAGAAGTTAAACATATTCTAATAGCAACTTTGAAATTAAATTTCTATTAATATTATGACAAATATTGAGTATCGAATAGTCTTTACCTAACTCTGAATTAAAAAGGCAGTGATAGCCCGCCCAGTGCTAACGCACTTGCTAGGGAAACCAAATTAAGAGGGTTAAAACACCTTGTCACTCAAATTTGTTGAGCTGATTTATCGAGAATCCTCTTCATAATGGAAGACATTGAACGATATTTTGAATGCTTTATAGAAAACATGGTCCTGGGAGTAATTACACTTTTGATGTCTCAAAGTTTATTACAAACGGTAACACTTCACAAAAATTATACAACAACTTGAAAGAAAAAAGACATCCCATCGGAGCACCACACAATATTAAAAAGCTTAATAAATAATTGTAATTTGAGTTTTACAATTAAGTTAAATAGTTAAATAGTTATACAGTTTAATTTTTTTACTACAAAATTCATACATAACGCCGCTAATTTCCCAACTTCGGGCTATTTTAAGAAATTTTTAACCGAAAAAACAAATAATAAATATAAATAGCACGACTCACTCGAATCCAGAACCAAGTAAGAGGCAATTCAAAATATCTAAATAGTTATTGGGTTCGATAGTCACATAGGTGTACTATATCAAACCAATAAGGGACTGTGTAATATTAATAATAGGTAGAAAACAATTTTGCAGAGCAAAGATAGGCTAATTTTGTCATAAATATCATGTGTAGGATCACTCATAAAATTTCCGAGATATTATTCTTATATTCAGTACTTTTACAATATCTACTTAATACTTTTATCAGTCAGTATGTCTGTCTGTGTGGAAGCTACTAGAAATTTGGTAACAAGCTAGTTTGAGACCCTGGGAAGGATATAAGATACTTTTTATCCCCGAAATCATCCCTTAAGGGGGTAAAAATGGGGATGAAAGTTTGTATTGGAAAGCAAGCTAGGGACGAAACCGAGCGAAGCAAGGGTGAGTCGCTAGTAACTACATAAAAAGGTAACCTTACACATGTGCATTTTGCCAACTAGATGTATTTACTAGCATTGCCCGCGGCTCCACCCGCGTTCAGATAACCAAAAACCAAATAAAATAGCGCTATTGTTATTTGTTTTCGAAATAAGCCATTTTTTATAGTTTACGTCTTATTTCGTAAGTTACCTTGCTAAAATATATATAGTATCATCGTGGTTTTGTTCTAACCAGTTTTTGTATTTTTTCTCAGAAATGAGATATTTTCCCGCGGTAAAAAGTATCCTACATGTTGACCCAGATAACCAGCTATCACCATACCAAATTTCATTGAAATCTCTCCAGTAGTTTTTCTGTGATGCGGTAACAGACAGACAGACAGATTGACAAAAATTCTAAAAACTATAGATTCGGCCTCTGTATCGATAATAATGTCTATTTCAATAAGATTTTCCAAAAAATATTTAATGAACAGATTCGACTTAGTTACAATTTTATTATATGTACCTATAGATTTAATTTCACACAAATACCTTGGCGATAATTTCAAATTAAACGCATTGAACATTATTCCAATCATCACTCATTGCATATTAAACAGCTGTCAACTAAACTACAAAGAGAATTAATTATATATTAATTTACCTCAAACCCCACGAGAGCAGTAATAGGATTCTACCGCACCAATATTCATGTCTAAGGATACATACAATAATTACCGTAGTTCTAAGTTTACTTTGAAGTCGGTTAATTTTAGACCGACTTTAAAATGGAGTAGAATTCAATTTGATTATATATTTCATGTGTTTTATGTTCGCTAATTGGAAATATTTGTTAATTATAATTTTTTTTAATGAATTCATACTATAATTTATACATATAATAAAATTCTGATTGAGTCGAATCTGTACATTAAATATTTTTTTTTTGGAAATAATAATTATTATCAATACAGAGGTCAAATACAGTTTTTAGATTTTTTGTCTATCTGTCTGTCTGGGAACATATCACGAGAAAACCACTAGACTTACATGAAATTTGGTAAGATGATAACTGGTTCACGGGATCAACATATACGATACTTTCATTAAATATCTCATCTCTGAGAAATCTACATATACTAAACGTTAAAATATAACTAAGGAAGAACCCGAGCGGAGAGAGGGTAAATCGCTAGTCATATTATAAATGTATAGTATGACTAGCGATTCACCCTCTCTATAGTATAAACACGAAACAAAAAGACGAGTTAACATTAGAGTAGAAACAGGTATTGTAAAAACTAAATTTGCTAGTCATCAGTTTGCTAAGAAATCAGCTTCTATATACAAAAAGGTGAATGGTATGATAAAAATACATTTGCTAAATAATTATGAACTAAAAAAGTCCCTAACTGTCTGGCTTGCAAAATTAAATTATGAAGGCAGAAGCTTTATTCGATTAAATTACCTAAACATCCACTCCAACATTTTATTTACACACGTAAATGCAGGCGCGCACGCACACACACACACACACACACACACACACACACACACACACACACACACACACACACACACACACACACACACACACACACGCGCGCGCACGCACGCACACACACACGCGCACGCACACACACACACACACACACACACACACACACACACACACACACACACACACACACACACACACATACAGACACACTATTTTTGCTATTATTTTTATTTTTTTCTATTATTCATAAGTTGTTGGTTAATATAAAAAACACTATTGAGTTGTATAATTTTAAGAAATTTTCTACGGAAGAGCGGGACATCCTGGCACAGGTATCTATTTACTTAAAAGGATGTCCTAATAACGGACTTAATGTATTTAAAAACTCTTTTTATTAATAAATCATTTTTCATTTTTCATTTTTTTCATAGTAGCTCGTATCTGTTATCTTTTTAATTTTATTATGTATAGGTACATCTTTTCACTGTTAAACCTTTGAACGGATTGCGATAATATTTGGTAAGGACATTTGCCTCCTGGGGACTGACGTTGGCTACCTTTGATCTTGACGACTTCAAAATTAATTGAAAGTATAATACATAAAAAAATATAAAACATCGACCTTTTTACAATTTTCTAGAAACCGTATTCTAAATCCGTAAAAAAGTCCAAAGACAGACAGACAGGCATAGCGACTTCATTTTCTAATATATAGATAGGGTATAAAGATAGAAACTACGTCCAGCGATTTAATAGAATCAAGAAAGTTATTTATCTTTAATACAAGTAATGGACAAAAGAGGCTATCTCTAAATAGCTTATCTGGATGGAAATGAGGGACTTAAAGTACTTATTGTTTTATAATTGCCTCGGTGGTCTAGTGGCTCGCATATACGGCTGCAAATCCGTAGGTCCTGGATTCAAACCCTAGGTCGGGTCAAATATGTTGATTGGGATTTTCTGTCGAGAAATTCCCAATGAGATCCCAGAGTTGGGAAGTTGGTCATATTTGACGTCCGTGACTCGAAGAAAATGTAAAACGGTCTAATTGTCGTTCCACTGGAGTGTAAGAGTAAATAAAATAGAAAGTACACGTTATGTACTTGTATATTACGAGTATAATATCTCATGCACAGATAGTCTCAGTGAGATTTGCTGATGTGGCCAAAACGATCAGGAGGGCATTTACATTGCATTTAGTCGGAACTAGCAGACAGACAGACAAAATTTTTTAAAATTATGTTTTTTATCGTAGTTCCCGTAATAAGTACTACCGTATATAATTTCATATGCATTTAGAAAAAGGCTTTTTTTGACATTACAAACTAACACTTCAATTTTATCTGTATATCTATTTATGTGTATAGATTAAAAAAATGCTTTGAGACATGACCTCCATTTAAGAACAACAATTAATTGGCTGTCATACCCTGATTCTAATCGGTTCGAAAGACTGTCACATCAGCCATTTTACCCATTTAACCCCTATTACCCCACATCCTTATCCAACTATCTTATAATCTTAAGAGAGCAATAAATTAAGCTTGATTTCGCATGTTTCCAACCCTAAAGGGCTCTTTTGAAAGCAACGGTACGTGAAAGTAAAGGAAAAGATAAAATATTTTGGTCTTATATGTTAAATTAAATTATTTTAACATAATCGATATATGTATTTCATTAGTAAAAGTAATTACTTTTTTCGCATCTCGTACATAGGGTATGATGAAGCTTTCTGCCTTAACCAAATATGGTACCTATATGTTATTGTTTCGATCTTTTAAATGGTAATATATATATGTATCGAAAAGGTTGATGTCAGGCAGGCGGCAGGTCGTAAATCTTTTGCCAAATCCTATCAGTCGCACGGAAGATGTACTGCGCCGACCCTAAGGGATTGGGAAATGAGCAGGGGGATGATGATGATGTATGTATCGGGAAGCTGACATTCTGTACCAAAAATGCCAGCTTCCCAAACAAAGAAGACCTGAAAGCGCATCACTATCTTGCTTCACTGCTCTTAAAGCTCTAAACAGTAGCCATCTCTCAAGACTCATGTAGCCTAATCTAAAATATTATTGTCATTTTAATTTAAAACCTTTATGATTAAATTAAAAAAAAGGAAAATCATAAAAAATCAAACTAAAGCTCGTAAAATGGCACGGACAAATGCATGTTGTGTTCGCACACTAACCTATTAAAAAAATTGTAATATGTAACTGGTTGAAGATTTTACTTTACATTGTAAAGGAGCATAATCTAAAAAAAAAGTGAAACTATCTATACTAATATTAAAAACGCGAAAGTTTGTGAGAATGTTTGGACGTGTGGATGTATGGATGTCTGGACGTATGTGTGTACGCATGTTTATTACTCTTTCACGCAAAAACTGTTAAATGGATTTTATTGAAACTTTACAATAATATAGCTCATACTGCAGAATAACACATAGGCTACTCTTTATCCCGGAAAAATGCACGGTTCCCGTGGGATAGATTTGTTTTTGTTTTTCTAGAGAAAACCTGAGCATAGCAAGGATGATCCGCTAGTAAGTAAGTAAATCGGTAAATAACGGTAAATGCTTAATTTCAAAAGTGTTTTTGAGTTTAGTGATAATACTATGACTTAGGCGCCGTTATTTGATGAACTGAAATATGCAGTGTATTAAAAATTTACTCAAATTTATTCAAAGCTATGATCATTTCCAAACACCGAGCGTACCAACGTTCTGACATAAATTGATATACTTTACATGTTTTGTTATTTATAAGACATCAGCAATGATGCTTTGAAATACACAGTCCTCTTTAGACAAACCCCGATATTATCAGAAAACTTTTGTTCTTACGATATTTTCACCAAATTTTCCCATTTGTTTTAGGTTGGCTTACTCAAGATTATCCTATTATGCCTTGATTGGCTCTCAGCGTTTTATTATTTATTCGCCCCACGTAACTTTTGTTTCCTCACGATTTCTTGTTTTATATAGATTATTGTTAGATCATAAATGAGTACACTGACTTTGAGTCTCAAGTTTACTTGGAAACTTAATTGTTATATTTTAGAAAATATATAGGTCTAATAATATTTTCTTAGATTTACCCGAATATTTGACATTTCAAATAACCTTTGGAACTTCGGAGAATCTATTTGGGCCTTTTTTCATAGATTGAAAATCAAAAAAGTGTAAAATTGAATTTGGTTCTTATAGGAAATTCAATTTCTTTCCTATGAACGTCTGCAAAAAAATATAGGTATACTATTAAATTGTGATGCTAGTTCGACATTTGTTTACAATAAAAGCGTTTTATCTATTTCATATAGAGGAAGAGCCCGTGAACGCCAGACCTTCGTCATTTTATAAAGGCTGAAAGTTTGTCAGCGCATGCTCCCAACACAGATAAGAACGATGGACCATTATGAAGTTCAGGCTATGGTGGCTTTGGCAGGTACACGGTACTAAAGGTGTGTAAAATACCGAACATTAAAAATGTTCCAAACAAGTTGGGAGGCATTTCTAAGAAAATGTTGCAAATGGTCACCAAATTTGAAGCGCTAAGAATTGACTTTATTTTTGATGGTGTGTAATAAATGCTATGCTAGCACTCTTATAAATCATCTAATTATTACCCAAGTATTATATATAAAAATCAGCTTTTATACTATAACGTAAGTAGAATTATGATTTCATGAAAAGGATGTCTGGCAAGGGTTTGCCACGATGTTAAGTGTCTGGCATTGAATGACGTGATTTTTAATAATATTCTGAAGGTAATACCAAAAAATCACACTATATTATCTGACGAATTTAGATCTGTATTTTATACACCTTTAGTACCGTGTACCTGCCAAAGCCACCATAGCCTGAACTTCATAATGGTCCATCGTTCTTATCTGTGTTGGGAGCATGCGCTGACAAACTTTCAGCTTTTATAAAATGACGAAGGTCTGGCGTTCACAGGCTCTTAGGCCAAAAGAGTATCTTTTCGGATTTTTTCGCGGATTTATTTTGATCCTTGGTTCCAGTCGCTTAGAAAGCTTTACACCAATCATGGTCACGGGAGAGACTCTCCACGAAATAATCCGAAAAGATAGTTTTATTTAAAATTTCAATATACGCGTAAATCCTAGTAAGTATTGTGTTCTAAAGAGTTTTATTTTAGTCTACTTGAGACAAAACGTAAATAACTTTCAACTTCATATTACGCTATAACTTATACATTTTTTTATTTGCATGTTATCTTATAAAAAATATGCAATTCAATTATAATTTTACAACGAAAATAAAAAAAAAACGTGTTCATAAAATTCCATTAGAATTTTAACAACACGAGTTGATAAAACAGAACGAGTCACGTGATCGTTAACAAAACTAATATTCTTTTGTTATTGCAGTGGTTAATAAAAGCTTTTTTTAAAGGCAATAAGTTTTTTAAGCTCAGACTGTGTTGTATAGATTAAAGCTCTCTAACGGTGGGTTTGAGTTTCGCTGGATTACTTTGATTGTAATCAATATGTGGTTTAACAACATGTTATATATCAAACTAGCATTGCCCGCGGCTCCGCCCGCGTTCAGATGACCAAAAACCAAATTCTTAGGTTTTACATATTAGTATACTCTTACATTGCGGTTTTGTATTTTTTCTCAGAAATTAGACATTTTCCCGCGGTAAAAAGTATCCTATATGTTGACCCGGATAATCAGCTATGACCATACCAAATTTCATTAAAATCCCTTCAGTAGTTTTTCTGTGATGCGGTAACAGAAAGACATACAGACAAAAATTCTAAAAACTAGATTCGGCCTCTGTATCGATAATAATGTCTATTTCAATAAGATTTTCCAAAAAATATTTAATGTACAGATTCGGCTTAGTTACAATTTTATTATACATAGATTTAAAGTGGACTTTGATTGTTCACAGAATAAAGTGGTTTTGGGGTGAAATCTTTTCTTGGAATTCATATTATGGTATAATGTATTATTTAAAACTCACAAAAGCAAAAAAAAACTATGCTATCAAATTTAGTACTTTTTATGGAGTATTTATGGCTTTTTTTGTTTTTTTGTATGCCATTTTGTATGGTTTTTATGGTTTTTATGGCCGAGCGAAGCAAGATTAAGTCACTAGTTAGTTTTATTTCACAGCACACCACAGTCTTGTTATTTGAGAAAATTGATATAAAATTAACCTCACCATGGCATATTTTCTACGTTATTGTGACACGTACGTTATATAATTACACACAAAAAGCTCGTATTTAAAGCGATTCTAAATTTTAATGCGACGTGAACGCGACAGTTAAATTATGTTATTATGGAAATGAAATTAAAATTTTGCTTATGAAAATGTTGAAAATTATTTATATAATAAATACGAAGTATTTTCGTTAAAGACAATTTTTCTTATTTTTTTAATGGATACACAATCTACAATAACGTTTACACAATCTTTCTTGAATATATAGGGTTACCATATTTATTTATTACACCGTTAAAGGTGGAACGACTTTTAAAGTGATTTGAAATCGGGCTACCTTTACAAAAGTGATAATAGCAGTGTTTCATGCCTGAAGAGTCGCCTAGGATTTTACGTGATATAGTGTAAAGGTACAGACAGACAAGTGAGATGTAATTATGCATATGTATATGTACATTATTATGTATCTACGTATTTTGCGGTGTTTCACCCCCGTGCCTCGGAGAGCACGTAAAGCCGTCGGTCCTGCGCCTTAACTCTCACCGGTCGTGTCCAGTGGTCGTCCCACCGGAGTATGAGAGTGACAGGAATAGAGAGTGCACGTTGTGTCTGCGCGTACACTTGTGTACTATAATATCTCCTGCGCAGTTGGCTAGTCTCAATGAGACTGGCCGCCGTGGCCGGCATCGGTCAGGAGAATATCACGTATTAAAAGCCCGTGCCCATTGCCCAGCAGTGGGACGTTAAGGGCGCACCGAGGTAGCGAAACGTTATTACGAAATAATTGCGTTCGTTTGATCCCTTGCTGTGTTGTTAACAACATACATAAAAAAAAAGATTCCGACGAATTGAGAACCTCCTCCTTTTTGGATGTCGGTAAAATTTCAGAGGTAATGTAGATACAAGCTGACACTTTTTAATATCGCTACTTTGGCTATCGTAAAGCGCAAAACAAAATGAGATAGCAGTGTTTGTAATAAAAGCTATTTTATGGATGTTTTTGTGGTTTTATTTAGATTTTTTTTCATTTTCGGAGCAAAAATGTCATTAAAATAGTTTTTATTACAATGTCAAATATTCACATAAAATTATAAATAGAAAGTAACGAAGACCAGTATTTTTACGTTTGTGTAAAAAAATAACAAAATGTTTCATTACGTATAAGGGATAATCTGTATCGGGCCGCAGGGGAACAAAAACTCTGGTGTATTATATTTTTTTTTATTATAATTCTTCCTTCTCATACAAACTCATTTCTGCAATAAAAATACGCAAACTGAGATAGATATCTATATTCTGATATGTAATTTCTATAAACTTTCGTTTTCTATTAGCGATAGCGTTTGTTCAGTAGAATCTTCTCTAAGCCCGCTCGTAACTCACTTGTACATCCGAGCGACGTTTCCAATGTCCATCGTCACTATTATGTTAATTGGCACTAAGTAATTAGTAGACGCTCGTTTTCTTATTATCTCAAATTTAGTCTGAGTTTTTATTACGTAGTTTCAAAACTATATTACTCGTTACCCGCGGCTCTGCTCGCGTTTTAAAACAACGGATTCTATGTTGACTCCCATCCCATTTTTACCCTATTAAGGGTCGAATGTCCATAAATCTTGTCTTAGCGGATACTTTACTCTATAACGAATACCTGCCAAATTTTAATCTTGTAGCATGTAGCGTGATACCACTCACTGATTAATCACGATTTGATTTTTATACTCATACTAGCATTGCCCGCGGCCTCGCCTGCGTTCAGATGACTAAAAAGCAAATTCTTAGGTTTTACATTTTAGTATACTCTTACAATGCAGTTTTTATATTTTTTCTCAGAAATGAGATATTTTTCCTCGGTAAAAAGTGTCCCATATGTTGACCCGGATAACCAGCTATCACCATACCAAATTTCATCAAAGTCCCTCCAGTGGTTTTTCTGTGATGCGGTAACAGACAGACAGACAAAAATTCTACAAATTACAGATTCAGCCTCTGTATCGATAATAATGTCTATTTCAATTAGATTTTTCAAAAAATATTTAATGTACAGATTCGACTTAGTTAGAATTTTATTATATTTATAGATTAAATGGATTGCAAAGTACTCGCTTCGCTAAATTTACCTTTTCATGCTTATGAATATGTTCAAGAAAATGAATTTAAAATACATGCGTGGAGATAAATTAATTTTTACGCGTCTCCCCTCTACAATAGGTGCTTTTACTTGAAAAGCTCGTGTCACAGGATAATTAAGTTACTTGTGCTGTGCCTTAATTGTACTATACTTGTATGTTAATCCAGAAAAAGCTTTTTCTAATTTCACACCATTCAGTTGACTTTTTACAGAATGAAGACCTAACAAACACATTCACTCAGAATATTATATATTATCCATGCCCATAGCATTGCCTTTGCCTTTTTTGTTTACGCTGAGGAAACTTATCATTTTGTGTAAGTGGGCAGGGAACTGTGAGCATCTTACTCACTAAAACCCACAGCGGAATCCATCGCCGCAGTGCAATAGGGCGTTGTAAGATCGTCAACTACTCCAAGTTATACTTGTATTATCATAATAAAAAGTAAGCTAAAACACTCGGCGGTAATATAACTTTCTGTTAGTGAAAGAGTTTTGAGAATTAGATCAGTAGTTTCAGAGATATATAGTGACATACAAACTAACAAATTTTACCTCTATAATATTACCAGTATATTGCAGTTATAATGCTAAAATATGCTAAATAAAATTTAGCAATTTCTACGATTTTATGAAACTAGTTCATGATAAAAAGTTATGGTTAAAATTAATTTGTGCGCTCTGCAAAGGGAAACCTGTTATTTCAAACAGTATGGTATTTGCAATTCTCGTGGTAATATAAAAAATCAAAAACCTACGATGTTAAAGCGTAATATTATTAATAGCTGTCATGCGTAACCTATGTTGTAGACTGTACATATTAAGTAGTATGTGATCGTGGGTTTAAAAAAATATATATTTAAAGGTTTTTTTTCTTGTCACAATTTTCCGTCGTGGGTTCTTACATTTGTGATTTATGTTTTATTTGTGGCTTTTTTAATTTTAAATTTGAATAGTAAATGCAATTCATTTATTTAAATAAAATAACTGTTTTGGAGAGACACGTATAAACTGTAGCGCAGCTGGCGGTCTGTAACATTATAGAATTTAGCTAGGAACATGCTCAGGAATGATACTTGCACAAAGCAAAAACCGTTTCAAAATCGGCCTAGCCGTTTCGGAGAAAAATGGCAACAGACACACATACCTATTACCGCAAACGCATGTACCGTCTCCGTGGCCAGTAATTTTCAATGCTTTCATAGATGTATAGACTATTTTTTGTCGGACTACAAAAGTTTGGTATTTTGTATCTTTCATCGTCTTTGAATAAAAGATAAAAGCTTGTAAAAAAGAATATATCAACTAGTTCATTGGCAAAGATATAAGGTAATATACGAATAATTACAAATACACATTACATTATCTATCTATATATATAATAAAATTCTAGCTGAGTCGAATCTGTACATTGAATATTTTTTGGAAAATCTTATTGAAATAGTCATTATTATATACAGAGGACGAATCTATAGTTTTTAGAATTTTTTTTCTCTTTGTCTGTCTATCTGTCTGGGAACGTATCACGAAAAAACCACTGGACAGATTATAATGAAATTTGGTATGATAATAGCTGATTATCCGGGTCAATATTTAGGATACTTTTTACTGCGGGAAAATAATCTCTGAGAAATCTATACTAACCGTACCAAGGGACGAATCCGAGGGTAGCGAAGGTGAGTCGCCAGTATATTAATAAATACAAAAATCATACACCCGAATTGAACACATCATCATTATCTTTTTTTAAGTCGGTAAAAACTGGCACGCACAAACATTCTAATATTTTAATTAAAACGTTTTGACCTGTTTCGTCATAACTCTTTATACCGCATTCATTTTTTTGACAAATTCATGAAATTGTTTCGTTACGCAAGAGTCGATATCATGGGGTGATCTAAATTACATAAGTATTAAATAAAACTTTCTTTTCGGACTTTTTCATGGATTTATTTTGGTTTTTTGGTGTCCGACGTTTCCAATGCTTTACAGCAAATATTGTCGTTGGAGAGACTAGCATTAAACTAGTAAATCCGAAAAGATAGTTTTATTTAAATATTCTCGTAAATCTAAGAAGAAATTACGTGATGTATTAACTGTTGAGAATTTACGAGTACTTATTTTGGAAATGTATTATATGAATTAGACAGTGATAGCCTAGTGCTAGCATGCTGGTTAGGGAAACCAAGTGCAACTGGCTCAAATCCCGGCTGTCCCGCCTGAGATATTCAATTGCGAATCATTTTCAACATGATCACTACTTGCATTTTGTGAAAAAAATACTAGCCAAAAGCTCATTTATCATCCAAAGTCCATACTTTGGATGATGAATGAGCTGAATTATTATCTAATTATTAAGTGCATTAGCAGACCGCTGGGACTCGCCAATGATTAGGCACTAGATGTGACTGCAGACAATCGAGTAATCACCCTCAAGTATCGGGAAGAAACTATTCGTCTATACTAATATTATAAACAGGTAAAGTTTATGAGATTGTGAGCTTGTGAGTTTGTGAGGTTGTAGGGGGTAATCTCTGGATCTACGGAACCGATTTAGATGAAATTTAGTAAGAAGATAGTTTGAGACCCTGGAAAGGACATAGGATACTTTTTATCCCTGAAGGGGGTGAAAATGGGGATGAAAGTTTGTATTTGGAATCAAGCTAGAGACGAACCCGAGCGAAGCGAAGCTGAGTCGCTAGTTATATATAAATATGTTTTATTATTAAATTGAATTCTGTTCATAAATGTAAGCAAATATTTACTATGGACAATTGATCTAAATTAATACTTGTTATAATAATTATTTTTATATAATAGGCAAAGACAAAACATTTCAGTACCTCTTATCCTCTGTGTGTCAACTTTTTTTTTTGCTTAGAAGATATTGACGAGCTGCGGAAACAGTTTTTATGGAAGTTTGATGTAAACCTTTACACTGACCATCTTATTATAAAGTTACTGAACTGTTTCTTCACTTTCTGTTATAATAAAGAAATATTCAACCAGACGATTAAATATTTATATGATCACAATATGTGAATGTTGTATTGAATTCCTGCCCAGCCCAATATCTAATAGAAGGTAAACCTATTTTTGCATAAGTGTGAAAACTCAACGTATATATGAAATATCCAGCTTTAATGGAACATTTTTTTGCGGCAGGATATCCACGAAACCTTTAGCTTATCTTATATATTAATCAGACCTTTCTTATGTAAGTGTTGACCCACTTCCCGGCGGGCTGTTTGCTATACGTTTGACTATACGCTTATTCTGTTGCTTTCTTTCGGTTTGTATATCTCACTCACTTTGGCACGCGATTTTGTTTACGTAATGTATATAATCTGTATATATACGTAAATAGGCTAAGACAAACACTACCTTTTTCTTCTCTGTTTGTCATTTAATTTACCTATGAGTAAAAAAGTAACGGTTTTTAAAAAAAAAATTGGAAACTCGTCAAAATTACTAAACAAAAAAATATGAAAATCTGTTGATATCTGTCTGTTTGTCATTCGCTTTATTTGTCTCTTAAACAGAGCTATCTCAGTTACTCTCACTTCGCTTGGTAGGTTTCTAGGTACAGTAGTACCTTAGATAGCAGTGTTACTCTAGTCATGGTCTATCAGCGCACTTAATTTTATCCAAATCCGTCCAGCCAAGACAGCGTGAAGGACTAATAAACATACACACATACTTTCGTATTTATAATTATACTAGCGACTTACCCTCAAAACAAAACAAAACAAAACAAAACTATCCCACGGGAACCATAGATTTTTCCGGGATGATTTATAGCCTAAAGCTTTCTTCTGTTAACAGGCTATCTACTACAAAAATAACTTTTCAAATCGGATTAGTAGTTCCTGAGATTAGCGCGTTCAACCAAACAAACAAACAAACTCTTCATCTTTATAATATTATTTATAGATTATAATAGTCTAAATTAAAGACATAATATATAGATTTAATTTTTGTCTTCTTAAGTATCTACCAGAGTGAACTTGAGCTGAGAGAAGAAAAAAGAGAATATGAAGCGGAAATAAAATATATAGGTACACGGACAAAACCGCAGGCATATATAAGAGAATTCTTAATTTAAACAAGTATTTCTATAGAAAAGAAAAGGTAAGCTTGGCATATATTAATAATGTAAGTAGGTAGGCATAGCAGTAAATAACAATTGGTTCCAATACTATTATATATATATTACTACTATTATAGTATTTTCGGTCACCAATCTTGGGTCACTTGAAATATATGTACATATTCTATCCACGAGAAAGAAATGTTACTGGCAAAAATCCTTTTTTATTTGTGTTTGTAAAAGTTTTATTTAATACTTTCTTAGATTTACGCGTATATTTGACATTTTAAATAAAGCTTTCTTTTTGGTGTTTTTTTGCGGATTTATTTTGATTTTTGGTTCTTGACGTTTCGAATGTTACATAAATCACGGTCACTGGAGAGACTAAGGTTTTACGTCTCAAAGATTATTTATTCCAGACTATTATCTATCTTTGAGCCAAATTTCATCTAGATCCGTTCAGCCGTTCTGTCGTGATTGAGTAACAAACATCCAAACATCCATCTAAACTTTCACATTTATAATATTAGTAAGATGCAGTTTTACAGACATCGTGAAACAAAAATCAAAATAAATATGCGACAAAATTAGAAAAGATAATTTATTTAAAAAATCTTTGTTAAATTAGATACCCAAAAAGTAAATACCTACAGATCACGTTAAAATCAATCTCATAATACGAGTAATTAGTGAAGTCTCTCATGAATAATTTATTTCTTAGACGATTGATTCAAAATGTTATTATGTGTGGTAAATTGCTTTTAGATTGTGGTAAAAATAGATATTTAGGTTGTTTATAGCTTTTAGAACTAGTTGTTAACGTCACTAATTTAATTAACTTCTTCTATACATATAATAAAATTGTAACTAAGTCGAATCTGTACATTAAATATTTTTTGGAAAATCTTATTAAAATTGTCATTATTATCAATACAGAGGCTGAATCTATAGCTTTTAGAATTTTTGTCTGTCTGTCTGCCTGTCATTCTGTCTGGGATTGCATCACGAGAAAACCACTGGACATATTTTGGTGAAATTTGGTATGATGATAACTGGTTCTCTAGGTCAACATATAGGATTCTATTTAATGCGGGAAAATATCTCATCTCTGAGAAATGAGATAATAAAATATATTGAGCAAATAATTCGATTGATCATTACAACTAAAGGCTCAATAATAAGCTCGACATCGTGAAAGGAATTCAATGACACTCATACCGTACAAGGGTATGGTAATTTTGTGACATCAATAATATAGGTGGCGATGACACGGAAACACAATTACCATACGAAATGTACCATTCAAATGACAAATTTTATGTGTCACGTTAAAAGCTAAAACAAAAATCTTTTTTTTTCAATAGTAGGTCTACCATAAAAGAAATTATTATAAACCGACTTCCAAAAAGGAGGAGGTTCTCAATTCGTCTGTTTTTTTATATGTTCATCGATTACTCGAAGACGCTTGAACTGATTTGGAATTTTTTTTTGTTTCAAATGGTATATCATTCTTAGGTCGAGCGGTTTTTAAAAAAATGAATAATAAATTATTTTTTAAATAAATTGTTTAATCGAATATGTTATTAAAAAACTTTATTCTTACAAATTACCTGCTTATTACGTCTACACTAAAAATGGAAAAATAAAACTTAAAAAAACCGACTTCCAGGCACTAAAATGTACAAAATAACTAAACTGGGGTTTTCATTTAGAATAGATACCTAATCAGATATTTTCGAAGTCGGTGCCAGCCGACAATATTTTAAGATATGAATATCTAATAGGTAAATATGTAATTTACGTATCGAAATATATTAGATTTGCTTTGCATCGGCTGGCACCGACTAACAGAATAACATAGGTTACTTTTTCTCCCGGAAAAATGTACGGTCCTCGTGGGATAGGTTTGTTTTTCTTTTCCTAGAGGCGAACCCAAACGTAGCGAAGGTGAGCCGCTAGTAGTTTATATATTTTAAAGGACGAATAAACACTCCGTTTGTATCAACCCATTTGTTTTTTACTGTATCATTATATTCTATTGGAAATCCTCAAAATGTACACTCATGTGGAAAGTTTTAATATAAAAGTTGTATTCACTTAAAGAACAATATTTCTTTACAAATCTTCGGCTTGAAACTTTGTAACGAGTTCTTAACATAGTTTTAAATACATGAATCTATACATATAATAAAATTCTAACTAAGCCGAATCTGTACATTAAATATTCTTTGGAAAATCTTATTGAAATGAACATTATTATCGATACAGAGGCCGAATCTATAGTTTTTAGAATTTATGTCTGTCTGTCTGTTACCGTATCACGGAAAAACCACTGGAGGGATTTTGATGAAATTTGGTATGGTGATAGGTGGTTATACGGGTCAACATATAGGATACTTTTTACCGCGAGAAAATCTCCCATTTCTGAGAATAAATGCAAAAACTGCAAAGTAAGAGTATATGTAAAACCGTAAAAAAAGTCTAATATGTAAAACCTAAGAATTTGGTTTTTGATCATCTGAACGCGGGTGGAGCCGCGGGCAATGCTAGTATATTATATTATTGGATATTAAAATAAAACACTAATAATGCCTATCGGTCTTTTTAGTTTTTTCGTTTTTGGGAGGATTTTATGAAATAGACACATAATATGTAATATATTAATTAATAAACTTTAAAAAAAATGTAATATTTATAATAATAATAGCTAAAATTAAATAAATAATATTGCTATATTTAACTATAATGCTCATTAAAAATAATTTAGAAATAAAATCAACATATACTCATAATAATGTGTTTTTTTATATATTATACTATTATTATGTTTAATCTTCATGTTGTCAATAATAGCAGTCCCTGTTGTTCGTAGGATTCCCTCTAAGTCACTGAAAATTAGCATTGAACGTGTTCAACTTGACCTGTGATCTTTCTTTGTGTGACGGTACACTGCTTTACAGATATCACTTTCTGATCATTTGTTTTAATTTTAATGTTTGTTATTTTTTCGTTTATTGTTGTATAATGTGTCAGAAGCAGTGTGTGGCATTTAAAAATAGATTCTGCATATGTATTTTATCTTAAAAATATAATAAATATAATACGCAGTAGATTCTTGTTATACGTTTTCCGTTGTACGTACCTAGAATATGTAATTCTAAAATTATATACCTAAATTATTATACGTAAAAATCTATAAAGTATTACCTATATTTATTATGTACTAATTATTCAGATCTAATGATCTGAATCAGATAATCTGATTATTCAATTAAACAATTGAATTGAATTGAACAAAGTATACTAATTTATAGTTGTATATACGAGTATAATAGAAAGTGATGTTCTCCTAGCCGATTCCAGCTATGGCGGCCAATCTCATTGAGACTTTTTTTTTAACGTTGGGAAATGCATTTACGCACGAGGTGTGGGACTCACCGGCGTAATAAAGGTAGTACTACCCACTAAAACAAAACCTTCCCCCGTCTTAATGGGGCGTCGCAGGATCGCTTACGCATTCAACTACGACGCCCCGACGGCAGGTCTGCCGAAGCAGACCACCACAACCATGGAATTGCTCCAAGGTCCACACTGCTATCAGAGAAGTACCAGGAGCAACCCGCATGGTACACCGCCCACCGAAGAGGGCCACCTCCCACCGCCCACCGAAGTGGGCTACCTCCCTGTGCGTTTCTTGGCTTCGCGTCCAGTTGGGTTGCCGGGCACTACTGAGCTCCAACACCACGACAAGGTGAACGCACGTTGGGGGGAATCTCATTGAGACTAGCCAACTGCGCAGGAGATATAGTGCACAAGTGTACGCGCAAACACAACTTTCATACTCTGGTGGGATGATTGCTCGACACGACCAGTGAGAGTTAAGGCGCAGGACCGACGGCTTTACGTGCTCTCCGAGGCACGGGGGTGAAACACCACCAACTTCCCAACTCCGGGCTGTTACTGAAACTTACTATACAGAAAGATTTAATAACTACACTTGGCCCGACCCGGGACTCGAACCCAGGACCTCCGAGTGTGCAGCCGTAAATGCTAGCCACTACACCACCGAGGCAGTTAATAGAAAGTATTATAGTACTTAATCGTGAATCATAAAAATGTAAGATCTTTTATACACTCCACAGTGCAACAACATAAACCAAAGCGTCATAAAATCTTTAATAAGAATAACATTAATTTCATTTAAAACTTAATTTTACCAGTACTTAATAATTAAGCAATAAAATCCAACGAGGTCATGAAAAAGGCAGAAATAGTACGCTAGTTAAAAACTTCACTCTTAAGACTCTTGTAGTTGCTTGTTTTTAATTTCAAAAGAATTGCCTTTGCCCGAGGTAAGGAAATTTTGTACAAAAATATAATTAGAAAATATCTAGATAGCTAGATAGTAAGTGCTTAAATATATTTGTAAATTGGCTTCAAGAGTATACAATGTCGGTAAAAGTAGTTTATATAGTAAAAAGACGCGCTTTCAATAAATTAAATGAGCTTAAAATCTGAAATTAAACTAGACACTAAAAAAGAGGTTCACTATCTAACTTGACTGATCCTATTGATACAGTAACTGTACGAATAATTTATTATTAATAAAACTGTATTACGAATATTATTTTTATTAGTCCGACTATTGCTTATTAAAAAAAAATATATTTTTACTTAACAATGAGGATAAACGTAAAAAGTATGGGTATTAACAAATTTAGGACCGCCATTTTTAATTTAGAGCCTTCGAAAGAGATACCAAATATATAGGTATATTTAAATTGTTTTCATTCTTTAAAAAATTAGAGCGTATCGTCAAAAAATATTTATTTGACACTTCAAATTCTTCTGATACTGTCCAATACCTTAATTTTTGACTCGGAACTGTCACCAAATTTTAAATATCAAAAAGCAATTATGATATTGGGGGTACTGGGTTTGAAATAAAATAAAAACCTAATGAGAAGGCTAAGGCGGGAGCTACTCTAGCTTCGTTCCCGCCCTAGCCCCTTCAACATCAACGACGTAAAAGTCGGGCCTGTCACATAATCGAAAACTAAAAGCCACAAATAAAGTAGCTGGACAAATAACTACATATTAGTCGTACAGTAACTGGATTAATAGTCACATCCATCCAACTTTTGGTTCCATTTATTAGTTAAACTCAGTAGTATCTATCACATTATTTATATTGTTCAGCCGTTTCTAATATTAATTTAAATAATAATCAGACAATTTTCTAGCTAGATTGGAATTTCTTGATTCCTAAAAAATTCAACTATTGACGATACGTTCCGCTCAGTTTGTAGTGACCCTACTTTCTCTGCCAGCGTCGCGGGTTTGAGTCCCGCTGGGCATTCATTTGTGTGAAATGCACGTATGTTTGTACTCCAGTCATGGGTATACATGTATATAATATGTATGTATTTAAAATTATATATGTCAAGTATATCAACTGTCTGGTATCCATAACACAAGCCTCGTGGCTTACCATGAAACTAGATGGTGCCGTGTGCTAAAACCTCCAGGTAAATTTCTAAGAAATTAATTAAATTTCTAAGTAATCTATTGTTAACTATAACGCTGGAGTCCGCGATTGTAGAGAGATTAATGTCCAAATATATTAAATTTTTTATTATTCATGATGAATAAGATATTTGAGAAAATGAAAACAAAAAAAAAAAGAAATGGCAAAGAAGGTTGTTATAATAACAAAGTATATTCGAATTCAAAAAACATACATTCCATTTATCTTCAACAAATTGGCTAACGTCCAGACATCGATCGAGGTTATGATATACTTTACGAGTCCATGCCCTCTTTGTTGTACCCATTTCAGTAATTCACCCTAGATTTAGTCCGGTGATGGTGGAAAATTATAATGACTTGGACATTACAGTGTTGTTATCACGAAAAACATCTATATCAAGTCAAAAATTACTTTCCTTAAAATAAAATACAATGCAGACCTTGTGTAACTTCTGTACAGACTATACTTCTTAAATAATACAAATGTTTTATGAATCATAAAGTCATGATCGCAGTAGAGGGATAGGTGTAAAGCATTCAAAACTTTGTGAAACAAAAATAAAAAATTCGCGTAAAAATCCCAAAAGATAATTTCATTTAGTAACTCCTATTATACGTTAGCAAATACTGATATTTAGGTGCCAAAGGTACCCAATGATACCTTTACTGTCATAGCCAAGTGCTGTGCTTTTCCGTCCGATCTTTACATTCTGGCAACATTAGCAAGCGCTAGTTCAAGTGTCGTCGGCCTTCAGATCAAACATTTTTAAATAGGTTTTCATCCTTTCCTTCATATAATCCATTTTGTTCCACAAAGAAGTATGTATATATGTATTAAGAGCAACCCGCATGGCATACTTTCTAACTAAAACCACGGTGGGGTGCCTTCCAGCGATTTCTTCGAGGTTATCTTGCTTCCTATCCAAGGCCTATAGGCTTCCACTTGTCGGTCACCTTGGTTGAGCTAGGTCAATGACACATCGTCCGCAGGGGTGTTGTCGTGTGTGCACAAGCGATCCTGCAACGCCCCATGGCACTGCGGCGAAGGGTTCCGCTGTGGGTTTTAGTGTGTAGGAGTCCCACAGTACCCTGCCTGTTGACGGCCGGTAAGTCAGGTTCCTGTTAAATAAATAAATTTAATGTCTTTATAAACATACTGGCTGTTCGTTTCCTGGCCGTGCGTGGCGCTTATGCTCTCTTTAATGTCATCGGTAAAAAAGTAATGTTGTGTTCCGTAAGTGAAATAAATAAATATTTAAAATATAAGAAGTCTTACTCAATTTTATGAAAATGTAGCTATAATCCAATAGTCCCTGATGGGTTTCCCCAGCCTCCAAAAAAAAGGTCAATGACACATATGACACCGTGACAAATTCTCATACTACCAATATATTTTTTTTATTTTATTTTGTTAAGGATCTCCAACAAAAGATTAAAACCTGATTATAAACCTGAAAAGTAATTATGAAATACAATATGTGTACTCCTTCATTTATAGGAGACCACAGCTTGCTCATTTATATACTAAGTAAAAAGATAAAATTTAGGTATACATTTATTTATTATTTATTAGGGAAACAAACCATGAGATGGTACTTATGATGGTAAGATACAAAAATACATACATCAGCTAAGTTTCCACTGATATTAATTACATAAACACTAATTGTTAATACAAAGACAAAACAAATATAATTAAAATTAAAACGGATTAGGACATAAGAACAAATGTGGATTCAGTGACATACATAAAACAAACAAGAAAAACAAAGAAGAATATGGTTACAGAATAAAAATTATAACTAAACTATTTCGAGAAACAATTTTTAAAGTATTTATAAAGTATAAATATATAACTCAAGCAAAATTCTAGTCTGCGACCTCTGTCATAACATATTATATGTATATATATATATATATATATATATATATATATATATATATATATATATATATATATATAATATACATACATATATACATATACTGATATTCAGTATTTGTATTATGTTCATTAATTCTTAATCGCGATAGTCAACCATTATCCGTTTTGTACTGGACTGCGTAATCAACAGAGCTCGAGCTTCCAATCTACGTATCCGATAGTAATTAAACTAATTAAGTGTAAAATTCTGATGAATTTTAAATGAACTTACAGAAACTCGTAACGAATATATATTTTCAACCGACTTCAAAAAGGAGGAGGTTCTCAATTCGACTGTTTTTTTTTTTTTTTTTTATGTTTGTTACCTCAGAACTCCGTCATTTATTAACCGATTTGGACAATTTTTGTTTTGTTTGAAAGGGTATACTTCCAGATTGGTCCCATTTAAATTTCAAAAAAAAATACCACCCCTAAGGGTGGAAAAACAACTAATGATGAATTTAACCTACTTCTACTTGTCATATTAACTTGAAACTTTGCAAGTATTTCTATTTCCGTTGATAGTACAGTGGTTTGGTGTTGTTGACCTGATCTGATGGCAAAGCCAGAAGGTGAATAGGTGGAACTCTTCAACGGCTAATAGTAGATACTTTGAGTTTGGGCTTATTTTGTTTGATTTGACAAGCCTAACATGTTAGAATCCTTACTTTGCTACTACTGTCTACACTAAAAAGGGAAAAATAAAAACTTTTTAACAAAAAAATAAAAACCGACTTCAAACAAAAGCACTAAAAAGTGAAAAATAACTGATTGGTAGTTTTCATTTACTATACATACCTAATCAAATATTTTCGAAGTCGGTGTGCTTTGCTTTGTATGGGCTGGGACCGATTTCAAAAATATTTGATTAGGTATGTATTTAATAGGTAGGCTTTAATTACTTAGCCAAAGCACACCGACTTCGAAAATATTTGATTAGGTATGTATAGTAAATGAAAACTACCAATCAGTTATTTTTCACTTTTTAGTGCTTTTGTTTGAAGTCGGTTTTTATTTTTTTGTTAAAAAGTTTTTATTTGCAAGAAAACTGACAGATAAATCTGTACTTTCATCCGTTCCGAACTGTAGCAGTCCGAAATGGATAACGACATATTTCAATAACCTATATATCTATAGCATTTCCTTAAGCGCGATAAAGATTTGAAATAATTTATATGTAACTTATACCAAATTTCTAACTTTTATAGAAAACCAATAATATACGAATACATTGGTTTTTGTAAGGCAGTGGTAGTCCAGTGGTAACGCGCTCGCTTGGAAAACCGAGTGGGTTCAAATCCCGGGTCTCGCACCTATGATATTTTCATTCATGTGCGAATCATTTCTAACATTAATGAATACCACTTGCCTTACGGTGAAGGTTAAGATCGTGAGGAAACCTACGTGTTGGAGAGAACTTAGCATGTATTCTAAAGACATGTGAAATCTGCCAAACCGCACTTAGCGAGCGTGGTCAACTTAAATGGCCTGATTTCTAGCGTTAAAGGGAGGTTAAAGAGACTGAATCCAGTGTAGTTTTTTTTTAAAGTTTTCATTATTTTTTCAAATATATAACTTTAAATAAAATGTAACATTTCTAATATAATATTATGATAATGATATCAATATTAATTATTATCTATACACTTTATAATAAAATTGTAACTTAGCCGAATCTGTTCATTAGATATTTTTTGCGAAACCTTATTGAAATAAACATTATTATCGATACAGAGGCCGAATCTATAGTTTTTAGAATTTTTATCTGTCTGTCTGTTACCGCATCACAGAAAAACCACTGCAGGGATTTTGATGAAATTTTAGTTTGGTGATAGCTGGTTATCTGGGTCAACATATATGTATCCTATAGGATACTTTTTACCGCGGGAAAATATCTCATTTTTGAGAAAAAAAAAACAAAAAATGCAATGCAATGCAATGTAAGAGTATACTAATAAGTAAAACCTAAGAATTTGGTTTTTGGTCATCTGAACGCGGACGGATCGGCGGGCAATGCTAGTTTTAAATAAATATGCAAAATTATACTCCATTAAATTCATTTTCAAAGCTCATTTATTTTAAAACTTTTAGCTTCACTTCACACACAAAGAATATGTAAGCAGTCGTTGAACTTTTGTTCTGACGAATTAGAGAACATATTTAGGCACTGGTGTGACCTAGATAAAAGTTTTGGGCTTTTTGACCTAGTAATTATATAATACACTTTATTTAACAAGTCTTTTTGTAGGTGTTAGACACGTTTATTTATAAACTATCTTGTATACGTTCATTTCTATTTCTAGCATTATACATATGTATGTATGTGTATATATATATATATATATATATATATATATATATATATATATATATGCAAGTTTGTATGTTTGTACATCACGCTGAAATTGTAAGACGATATTGGATAAAATTTAGTACATAGATATAATATGACCTGGAATAACACGTAGGCTACTCGAGAAATCGGTGAACATAAAATATACATACAGACAGACAAACATAGAACCACCTCCTTTTTTGAAGTAGGCTAAAAATAACCATAAATCTAAAAAACACCATAAACAGACACATGATATAGTCCTAAACATTAAAAAAGTTGGAAGCAGGTATACTTTTACAGGTGAGAGGTTAACGAACTGCAGTCGATACGAGTGCAATGAACTAGCACTAGGTGACGGGGCGATATACGTAGTATCGGCTATGAGGGCCTTCAGGGATTCAGTATTATAGAACCACTTTAGTTTTATCAGTTAATTTCAAAAAAAAATGTATGATCAGAATTACTTGAAACTTGGTATAAATGCTCTACAATACAATTAATTAAATACGTGTTTTAGCATTTGCCGAAATTCATCCCATAAGGGGGTAAAATAGCGGATGAAAGTTTGTATGAAACCTACCATTTTAGTGTTATTTTAGTTTTAGCGCGAGCAAAGCCGCGGGTTTTGCTAATGTTTAATAATAAGATGTAGGTAATCTACGAATAAATAATATTATTTATTCGCATGTACTTCACAATTTTAGACTATTTTATTTTACTTATAAACTGAATGAAGTTTTTGAGAAATCACTAATGTTACTTATAAATTTTTCGACTTTCTTATTTTACTATCAAAAAAAATGCGGAATACAAAAATGCGTTCGTTTATCTGCTTGTTACGCTGTTATCGTTAAATCGGTGAATGTTTTTTGTTTATTGCTTCCACAAAATTTGTAATTATTTATCTATTTTAATAGTTTTATAGTATTATAAATACGTGTTTATATTTAAAAAACCCAATCGACATATAGACTTTGTCCCAATTTGTCCTTTACTACACTCTATTATACAACCAAACTTCAAATTCTCCATCCCGTATGAATCAGTTCCTTTCCCGGTATCTAAAATTATGCTTAAGCCTGTGTCACTTTTGATTGATTATTCTATCTTGCAGTATAAGTCCGGTTAATGTCTATTAATCTGAGTTTTCAACCCTCAAGTAGGTACCTTTTATCTTTCACGACATAGAAACAAGCTCATATTCTTCTTATCTAAGCCATCGCGCTAAAGAAAGTATTATGAAAATTCTGATTTTATTATAGTTTCACCAATTTTATGGTTTTTGGGTACAACCAAACAGATGGATAAAAAACTAACTCAAGAGCAATGTGTTATAGTCGGCATCTGTTTTGAAATAACAGACCGACAGAAATATTTTTTATAGGTCCTAATTTATTGGTTCAGACTACTAATGTAAATGTGACAGTTTATATGTGTGTTTGTTTGTTACTTTTTTAACCCTAAAATGGCTGGATAAATTTAGGTGAAATTTAATACAGAGATAGTCTATGATTTGGAGTGATATATAGGATACTATTAGATACCTGAGATGTATGCACCCGAGCGAAGCGAGTGTAAATCCCCAGCATGTATGTATAATGTATATATTACTAAAACTAGCTGTATTTGTCTAGGAAGACAAAAGCAAACCTATCCCACGGTAACCATACATTTTTCCCGGATAAAAAGTACTATAATCTATCTCTGTGCCAAATTTCATCCAGATCCGTTCAGCCGTTCTGGCGTGATTGCGTAACAAACACCCATACATACTGGCAAACTTTCACATTTATAATATTAGTATGAATTAAAGGATGAATCTAGTAACTATATTTCTTGAAAAAAGCAAGGGCTAGTGAATTTGTGGGACTGACGTCATCAGCTTTTAAATGTTGGCGTCGTCCCAAAAAGTTATGAAACTATATATTATGCGAAATCAGTATACATTAAATACGTAAGAAATACATATTTCGTTTGAATTGTCTTTTCCATTTTAGTTCAACTTAGACACAATTCTTTTTAATAGTATGGAAAAGAAACTATAAAAATGATGTCTCTATATAGTAAATACCTCTATTTTGCAAAAAGCTGCGCGATACAAAATATTGCCGTATTGTGAGATAGCGTGAGAAATTACAATAGTTCTGAAATGTGTGCATTTACATAAATATTACTTGCTGTCACAATCCAACCAACACGAAAATCATTACAATTTCCAACTCCAGACCACTGAGAGTTTTTTGACTGAAACCCTACATATGGCTTAAGCCGGGACTCGAACCCCAGAAATCAAGATCTGCTTTCGGTGTTGTAGCCACTGAATCAATGTGTACTTATAATATTAAATAGTATTGTATCATCCTAAGATGATAACCATTTTTCCTACATTATTATAATTTTCGACGTTTGAACAATCTCTTTTTCTTTTCTCTATAAGAATAAATGGCAAAATGGACAACTTTATTTCACTAAAATTTAACCTTACGGTGAAATTATTCAGACCGATGACTTCGGGTCGAGATTGTAAAAATCTTTCACGATTTATTTTGTTTCCAAATTGTGAGGGTGAAAGAAAATTATAGCGTATTTAAATAAGTTAGTATAAGAATTTTGTCCTTTCTCTGTGTTGCTTGTTTGAAATTAGGCGTATAAATGCTGTAACTTGCTTATTTGCTGAAAAATATTTTGTTAAAAGAACTTGTTAAGAAAACACCAAATAAGCAAATATTTAGTTTGTAGTTTCTGTTAGCAAAAAATATTATTTTTTGTAAATTGTACACAAGATGTATAGTACAGTCAAACAATAAAGATAAGTGTATAAATACTTTATTGCACACACAAAAGTAGAATACAGAAAATGATATGCAAAAGCGGTTTTTTTGCTATTAGCAATCTGTTACAGACAACCTTTATTGAACGGTAATAATGATCATATTTCTTAACAGAAAACCCAATAATTATTGGTCTGACCCATGACTCGAACCCACAATCTTCAGAAGCGCAGCCTTATATGTTAGCCACTAGACCAACAAGTTAAATAATTAGTAAGCATGTATTCAGAGAGAAATCACACAGAACACTTTCTTAACCGTAAAAATTGTGACGTTACTATCAATATTATAGAAATCTTACATAAGTCATTTAATAACATTCTATAATATTGCTGTGAATTCAGACAAATCAATTCTTCTTCGGCTAGTTGTAAGAGAAATATTTTCGTATCTTATTGTTTTATGTTGGAACCGCTCTAAAAGCCATTGTTAGCGTTGGCATTGAAGTATTGTGTTCCTAAGAATGGACAGTTAGTGGGTGTTCTATGTAGAAACTTTTCCATACGTTGAATGCCTGTTACAGTCCGAGTCTTTCAGGGTCACTTACGCTTTAAGAGAAATGTTATTATTATCTACTAGCGATTTGCCTCGCTTCGCTCGAATGCGTCCCTTGGTACGTTTTAAATAGATATGAATAGTTATTGCGAGTGTACTTTAGGAGATAGACATATCCTACTGCAGATTTTTCTATAGGCCTTATTAGGACCTACAACTATCAAGTCTATTTTTATTAGCCAGCGTTAGCCATATAAGCTAAGACGACTTGATAGAACCAGTCATTGTGTTTTTCCGTAGGAATGTTATTTTTCTGTAGTATAAAATATTAAAATATCCAAAATGTTGACCCGAGTAATAAGTTATCACTACAGAAACTTTTGTCAAATTCGGTCCAGTACTTTTTGCGTGAAACGCGAACACAAACAGGCATACAGACAAACAGACAAAAGTTTTAACAACTATTGTTTTGGGATCTATTTTCAACCGACTTCAAAAAGGAGGAGGTTCTCAATTCGACTGTATGTTTTTTTTTTTTTTATGTTTGTTACCTCAGAACTCCGTCATTTATTAACCGATTTGGACAATTTTTGTTTTGTTTGAAAGGGTATACTTCCAGATTAGTCCCATTTAAATTTAAAAAAAAATACCACCCCTAAGGGTGGAAAAACAACTAATGATGAATTTAACCTACTTCTAATTGTCATATTGACTTGAAACTTTGCAAGTATTTCTATTTCCGTTGATAGTACAGTGGTTCGGTGTTGTTGACCTGATCTGGTGGCAAGGCCAGAAGGTGGATAGGTGGAACTCTTCAACGGCTAATAGTAGATACTTTGAGTTTGGGCTTATTTTGTTTGATTTGACAAGCCTAACACGTTAGAATCCTTACTTTGCTACTACTGTCTACACTAAAAAGGGAAAAATAAAAACTTTTTAACAAAAAAATAAAAACCGACTTCAAACAAAAGCACTAAAAAGTGGAAAATAACTGATTGGTAGTTTTCATTTACTATACATACCTAATCAAATATTTTCGAAGTCGGTGTGCTTTGCTTTGTATGGGCTGGGACCGATTTCAAAAATATTTGATTAGGTATGTATTTAATAGGTAGGCTTTAATTACTTAGCCAAAGCACACCGACTTCGAAAATATTTGATTAGGTATGTATAGTAAATGAAAACTACCAATCAGTTATTTTTCACTTTTTAGTGCTTTTGTTTGAAGTCGGTTTTTATCAATGCACAAAACGTTACGGTTTTTAAAAAACATTTCATGTACAGATTTCGCTAAGTTACTGTTTATAGATATATAGATTTTTTATTGACGGATACGAGTGCATATTCATTTCTAAATAATATGAGTAATGTCGCTGTCTACGTCGGTATGTTTCTTCGCTAGAGTGTTCTAAAACACATAAGAGATCTTAATACGCTTTTCAATGTCACAGAATATTTCTTCCGGATGGTCTGTTATATAAAAATTATATTCATATATATGAACTAGTGACTCACCTTCGCTTCGCTCGGATTCATCCCTAGGTTGATTCCCCATACTCAATTTCATCCCCATTTTCATCCCTTTAATGGATAATTTCCGGGACAAAAACTAACCTATGTCCTTCCTAGGGTCTCAAAATATCTTCTTACCAAATTTCATCTAATTCGGTTCAGTAGTTTCGGAGCCTATTCGGTACAAACAAACAAACAATCAAATCTTTCCTCTTTATAATATTGGTATACAGATAATTTTTAAAAACATATGTTTATTGGCTGAACCCTATTAGCTCGTTTTAAATATTTATTAAAAATAATAATGATTGTTAAATGCCATTTTGCTTTAAAGTGCTATGGTCTCACAATTATGTTTTATCTGCATCACACTTCGATCGCTGTGTAACTAAACTTGGCAAGATACTCTTCGAGATAGAATGCTCTTGTATGAGCTAAAATAATATTACCATTCACTCTCTACTATAAAAATGTAGAGAAATAAGTATGTATGTATGAAATATAAATTAAAGTATGTAATTTTTTTTTTAGATTTAGGTGAATATGTATGCTATGTATGCTATTTGGATGTGACGGAGGAGCTTTTGAATAAATTAGAGCGTCTTCAAAATCTCGCCATACGCTTTATCTATGGTCTGCGCAGGTACGATCATGTTTCCGACTTTCGTGCTCGTCTTAAATGGCTCCCTATCCGCCTTCGCCGTGATATGCACATTCTTTCATTTCTGTTCAATATCCTTCATAACCTCAATTTTCCCTCTTACCTTCGTTCAAGGTTTAACTTTCTTCCTACTTCAACACGTTCTAGGCGGCCCTGCATCACATCGATGCTTGACATACCGAGAAGTAACACCAAGTTTTTCCAAAACTCATTCTCGGTACACGCTGCAGTGTTATGGAACAGACTCCCCAAAGTCCTACAGGAGAGCCCTTCTAATGTTGCATTCAAAGTCAATTTAAAGAAGCATCTTCTAGCTCATAATTGAAAAATATATATCTTACTGTTTCGTAATAATATAAGTATGTTTATGTATGTATGTATATGTATGTATATGTATGTATATGTATGTATGTATATACTCGTAGTTTTGGTATTTATTTATTCTCTCTAATGTTTATGTATTGTTTATAAGTAATATTTGTATTTATGCTTATGTATATTATATATGGAAATATAGTGTGTACATATATGTGTATGTTTAAATATTGTATTCATTTTGTTTTACATATTATGCTTATTCTTATTTCTTTTCTTTTCTTTTCTTTTTTTTGCACTTTCTCTTTCTGTCCCGCTACTTAACACAGTATTTCCCACATACATGGGTTGACTGGAAGAGATCTCTTATAGAGATAAGTCCACCTTTGTCCACATCATTTTCTATGTATTTTTGTTTATTTATTTTTTTTAGTGCAATAATATGTGTAATTTTAAATAACACTATTTTTCGTATTGTTTCGCGGATTTATTTTGATTTTTGGTTTCCAACGTTTCTCTGAACGCTTTACATCAATCATGGTGTACGAGAGAGACTAAGGTTTTACGTCTCCAACGTTTTTATATATGTAGTTGTTACAGACAGTATCTACCCACAAAATTATACGTCAATTCACATGTTCTGACGTAATGGTTGAAGAAAAAATTAATATTGGCAGTTTTGAGACTCCCTTTGTAATGTGAAGTTATAACAAATAAAGATCTGTATATTTAATTATTAAGTAAAAATACATTGCAAGGGACGGAGGGGTAATAATAAGTACTTTGAGAGAGGCCATGGTAGAGCGTACAAATGCGACCTTAAGTCTTATCTCACAATGGGGTGATGACAATCTGGTCGATTTCAACGCCGCCAAAACGCAAGCCTGTCTATTTTCCGCAAAAAGGAGTCCGTTCAGCCTGACTCCTACTTTTCGTGGTGCACCTGTAGAGATTTCCGACAGTCTAGAGCTTCTCGGCATAAGGTTAAGTGCAAATCTTAACTTTGGCGACAACATCGAGTCGAAGGCACAGACTGCGGCCAAGAAACTGGGCATCCTTAACAAGGTTAAGCGATACTTCACGCCTGGACAGCTTCTCACATTATATAAAGCTCAAGTCCGATCATGCATGGAGTATTGCAGTCACCTTTGGGATGGCTCAGCAAAATACCAACTTGCCGCTCTTGACTCGGTGGAACGCAGAGCTAAAAAGCTAATCGGCGACGAAAAGCTTGTGAATACTAAGCTTCACAGCTTAGCACACCGTCGCCAAGTTGCTTGTCTGTCGGTTTTCTACAGACTGTACTTCGGGGAGTGTGTCAACGAGCTCCACAGTCTCATACCGCCATCGCCATTCTTCTATGGGAACACCAGACGTACTGCAGGTTACCATCCTTTCTTGGTTGACATTCCGACCACTCGCACTAAGCGCTATTCGTCATCTTTTATAATGCGCACAGCCAAGATGTGGAATGCGCTGCCTGCGTCTGTTTTTCCGAGTGCGTATAACCTGAACCTATTCAAGGTGCGTGTTAACAGGCTTCTCCTGGGCAAACTCGCTAGATCGTAGACCTTATCTGTGCCTTCGAGCTAAGATGAAGGTCAAGAGTGAGCCCATTTCTAATAAAAAAAAAAAACATTAATTTCTTGCTGAAATCGAACCCAATATACGTATCGACAATATAACATGAGCATGAATTTTTGTACCCAGTCATGGGTGTTTATATTTATAATATGTATGTATTTAAAGTTATATATGTGTAGTGTATCAACTATCTAGTATCCATAACACAAAGCTCGTAGCTTACCATGGAACTAGATGGTGCTGTGTGTTAATGTCCAAACACACTTTTTATTTAACATATAGTATGTACATATGTACACATACTCAGGCAGCAGGCCTCCGATTCGTGACCTAATCTCAGACAGATATCCCTACCACTACGATAATTGGTTGTTAAAAATAAAACATAACTATCACTATATATCGTAGAATATATTTTCTGCTTAATCGTGTTTGCTTATAGATTTGGGGACAAGGTATTTACCTTGTTTAGAGAGGAATTTAATTAAATTACGTGCTTTCACCCATATTGAGTTAGATTTTGTTACGTGCACATACAACGTTTATTGTTCGTGTGTGATTTTAGTTACCAGTTACCAGATTTCGTCTGACAAATTTGGGTACAAGCCCTTAAGGCAAGTTTACGTTTACGCTACGATTGAAGTGAACATTAACTAAATAAACATAGTAAAAATATGGTTCGAGTAAGAAAGAGACTGAAAATTTGTTTATTTAGTAAAGTTTGTTAGTGTATGTGAGTATGTTATATAAAAAAAATATTTAAATTAAATTATGAAATAATAATTAAGTATAATCGGTTAAAAGCAAACACAACTTGCATATTCCTGTATTCGGTTTCACAATAATTAAAATTTCAAAAATATAGTAATCTATACTTATATGATAAAGAAGTAACGTTTGTGAGTTTGTGACGTTGTAGGGGGTAATCTTTGGATCTACTGAACCGATTTACATGAAATTTAGTAAGAAGATAGTTTGAGATCCTGGAGAGGACATAGGGTACTTTTTATCCCAGAAATCATCCCTTAAGAGTGTAAAAATGAGGCTGAAACTTTTTATCGGGAAGCTCGGGACGAAAATATGAGTCGCTAGTAAATGAACTACAGTATCAAAAGTAGACAGGGCATTTTTAATGAAAACCTTTTTTTTATCAAAAACATTTAATTAAAAAACTAATGCATGATTATTAATTTCGCAAGATTTTTTGAAGTATCGCACTCTTTTGCCTGGCAGACGGTTCAGATTTCCCTGATCTTGGCGAAATGCTTGTCTTTCTATCTCTTTTGAGTTGCATGATTTTCCAATTAACAATTGACAAAGGCACATTTAATCTAGCCCTGATTTAGAGCCCAGCCCCCTTACAACCTCCAAATTGGCCGACAATACACTCTCGAGTAAAATCGGTTAATTCTAACGTCCCAGATGTACACGGTATTTCGAGTATAGTGTTAATAACTTAGGTTTTGACCCCATATACTCCAATAATTTTTTCAGAACCACCCGTTTGCGTATTCTTAAAAAAATGATATATTTATAGGTGTCTATTTACTTTTGACACGGTATGTATTATAAACTAGTAACTAATCCTCGTTTCATTTTGCGCGTCTCTAGGTTTAGGTACGTTTTATATAGATAAAAAAGTGTACCTTAGGACATAATACACTTGCTATTGCAGAATTTTATGTTCATATTTTAAGACCTTGTATAAAATTTTGACGACACATTTGGCTCAGTTTGTAGTGACCCTACTTGCTGCGCCAGCGGTGGCGGGTTCGAGTCCCGCTGGGGGCATTCGTTTGTGTGATGAGCACGAATGTTTGTACTCCAGTCATGGGTGTTTATATTTATAATATGTATGTATTTAAAGTTATATATGTATAATGTATCAACTATCTGGTATCCATAACACAAGCCTCGTAGCTTACCATGGAACTAGATGGCGTTGTGTGTTAATGTCCTGACATATTTATTTATATTTATATTTAAAATATTTTATGTACAGATTTAGTTTTTTTACTCTTTCATCACTGTATAGATGTATAGATGTTTTTTAACTCTTAAAAGAATTATCTTAGGAAAAAAGTATATCTATACATATAATGATGTATACTAAACGTATATCTAGATATTTTATATTGTTATGAAAACATGCAGCAGAACTGTCAAACTGAAAGTCATATTCTATAGCATTGAGATTTCCATGGAAAAATACTATCCTTTCTGAATTATCCATTTGATTTTTCAAAAAATATATATCTTACAAACCTTGCCCTGACAATTTCAGAAACAACAAAAAAAGAATGAGCCAAATAGGTGCAGTTCTCGAGTTTTGCGCTTCTCAAAAAATTTAACTATCCATTTTTATTTATAACACTAACGGCTCACCCTCGCTTTGCTCGGGTTCATCACTAGTTACGTTTTAAAAAGATATAAATACGTAATTATTAGCCAACGTTAGCCATATATTTAAGTATACGATACTAATGTCACTCAATGGTTTTGCCTTCCCGGAACCTTTCCACTAACACTTCAACTTTATAGTATAGTATTAAAGTTCATATTGACTTTTAAGTATTATTACGAATCTTTTGTATGAGAATATAGAAAAGAGTTTTTTTTTAGACTTTTTCAGGCAATTTTTTTAATTTTTGTCTCCGTAAGAACCATCCTCGTACTTCAAGGAATATTTTAAAAAAAGAATTAGCGAAATCGGTTCAGCTGCTCTCGAGATTTGCGCTTACCAACACATTCAGCGATTCATTTTTATATTATAGATAAACGTTAAAGTAACTTAAATGAAAATAGAACAACAATACCAATTTACACGTGATAATTAAAAATATAAAAATTGACAGTTTATAATATATAAATTATATTATACAACGTAATGGTGATTAAAAAGTAATTATTGTATTGTTGGACAGAACAAAAGTTTGATCACTATATTATGATTGATTAATTAGATGGATATGATTCGATTATCTCTCGAGATGGTATATAAAAACCATAATAACTTAGTTTATTGGTGTCATGTTACCATTAAAATAATGTTTTGTCCCTATTTGCCAAATAAATGGATTAAATAAATATAAATAAATAAATATGTTGAGACATCAACATACAGCACCATCTATAGTTATGGATACCAGATAGTTGATACACTATATTATATATAGAACTTTAAATACATACATATTATAAATATAAACGCCCATGACTGGAGTATAAACATTTGCGTGCATCATTGGTCACGGGTTCAAATCCATCGTGATTTGAACCCGTGACCGCTGGCACAGCAAATGGAGTAGCCCTCCAAACTGAGCCAAACGTATCGTCATACCCCGTTCAGATAAAGAATGGGATTAGAAATGACTCATTCAACCAACACTCAAAGCAAGGCCACAAGTGTCAATGAATTTTTGAAAGTAAAATTATAGGTAAAATTAATTAAGTCGCGTGTGTATTTGTTCTTTTTTTAGGAACAAAAATGATGAGCGTCCAATTTTAGTGTAGTTTATTATAAATCATCTTAAAAATATCAACTTCAATCATTAGTCTACGAAATTCACAGCTTCCTTTACGACGTAAATGCAATAAAAACATACATACATGTCCGTTCTATTAGAATTGATAATAATAATTTGCCGCTGTCAACTAACAACTTATAGTGTACATCCATACTAATATTATAATAATCAAAATAACTCTGTTTGTAATCTTCTCACGCTTAATCCGCTGAACAGATTTTGATAAAATTTGGCAAAGACATAGATTGCATCCTGGAATCGCTCGCTCCATTTATCACACGAGCGAAGCCGGGGACACAAACTATTACTGCATACTTTGAATATAAGCCAACTAACATTAACATAGCATGTTTTATGGCACGTTAAATTTAACTGAGATCCAAAGTTCGTCGCTACGAAGGTCTACGATAAGCTTACAGCTGTATACTGTTATAGATATGGTATGTCATTTAGTCATCACTAAAAGCTGGTTTATACGATGTCAGTTATGGCTTCTGTTATCTTTTGCATGCAGTAATATTTTAATACAATAAATAACATGTATTGAAAGAATTGGAGCTGTGATATATATATATATATATATATATATATATATATATATATATATATATATATATATATATATATATATATATATATATATAAACAAACAAAAATCTTGTTGTCGTAGCATGAAAAATTAAAATAAGTTTATAATCGCAAAAAAAAAAATGTGCTGTAACTATTTCGAGTTTTCCCTTTATTTGTTTTATAGAAATTACTTTTTGCCAAAATTTCATGATTCTAGGTCAACGGGAAGTCCCCTATATGTTTTGATTCCCTTATCATAATATACGGTGTTTTTTGCGTTGATTGCGATGACTAAGTAAGTACTAAAGATTGATGTTTTCACAGCTCCAAGGGATTGCAGACCTGAGTATTTGATAATAATTTCAACTTGACAACCTCCATGAGTAAAAGGATCTTGACAGACACACAGACAGATAGACAGAGAGACGATCTATTCAGAACGAAGTGATCCTATAATGGTTCCTTTTTCCTCTTGAGGTGCGGAACCCTAAAAATTAATAAAATCACATATTACTAAAACATCGTGGCATAAACGACAAAAGAAAATGAAATATTATAACCATAGTAGAGTATCTCTTGCTTTTTATTCTTTAAACGTGCAGTTTATGTTATTTTGTGTTATTTTTGTTGGAAGCAAGCTTAAATATTTATTTTTGTCAGGCCTAAATATTTATTTCTGCCTCCGGGTCAAGGCGTTCTATTATTGAAGGAAGGTTGGGGCTTTTGCATAGTATACATTTAAACTTTTACGTCCGAATTCCAGTCATCCATAACAACAATAATGTAAATGTCAAATGTTTTTGCCCTCTTTATATGTTAAAAGCTTTTTCACAAATCTTATAAAAGGAAAAATGTGTGATGGATTGTTGGCTTATTAGTTTTTTTCATGCCCTTAATTTTACCGAATTTTAATACCATTTCTTTTGTATAGAAGTAGTTTATGGACGGAAAATTGATATGAGATTGTTAACAAACAATTTTTTTTTTCAATTAAATGCATTTTAAGATAATATAACACAGGTAGTCTACCGGTCGGTTCAGGCGATTTTTTAGTTTTTATTTTGTCGGTTGTACTTTGGGAGTGTCCTAATGTCATTTGCGATCAGCAGCAAAATCCATCACATAGTCTTGCCAATAAAAAGTGCGTGTTAAGATAGCAATCACTCTTGTAGTCAGCTACCAGTCTTCAGGTCTAGCCAATTTTAGGTATTTTTTAATTTTCTTAGACTGTTTTTCAGAAACAAGTTCTGATGATTATATATATATATATATATATATATATATATATATATATATATACCACCAACTATCCAACTGTATGTAAGCATATGGTACATGTACTCGTAAGTGTAAATTTATGCCCCACAGTAAAAAAAATAGTAGTTCTACAGAAAGTGATGTTAAGAAGAACATCCTTGCCATCAATTCTAATGCAGTTGGTGCTGATTGTATTAGTCGTAATATGATCATTCCCATCGTCGATATTCTATCCCCTGTCATAACCTGCATTCTTAATTATTCTATTGATTGCAATGAATTTCCTACGTCGTGAAAGGACGCTCAACTTATACCCTTACTTAAAAAAAACAATCCTACAAGTTTTAGTGACTATCGTCCCATATCTATCCTTCCGTTTCTATCCAAAGTCCTTGAGCGTCTTGTACAGCGTCAACTCTCCCAATTCCTCTCTACTCATAATCTTCATAATCCCTTGCAATCCGGCTTTCGTCCTGGTCACAGTACGACCACTGCGCTCGCTAAAATAACTGATGATATTCGTTTAGGCATGGAAAAGCAGCAGGTCACAGTACTAACCCTGTTGGACTTCAGCAATGCATTTGGTACCGTTGATTTTGAGATTATGCTTGCTTCTTTAGGTTCCCTTAACATATCTCCTAATGTAATTGACTGGTTTCGTAGTTACCTGTATGGACGTCGGCAACGTATACGAATTCATGATTCGTACTCTGACTGGCTTCCAGTCAAGGCTGGCGTTCCGCAGGGTGGCGTGTTGTCTCCGCTCTTATTTTCAATGTTTATTAATACTATTTGTCAGCATATCTCTTCTCTCTACCACCTATATGCAGATGATTTGCAAATATATACACAATCAAAAATTTCAGATCTACCTACCGCTATTAATGACATCAATATAAACCTTAAAAAAATAACTATGTGGTGTGAGTCCTTTGGATTGCAATTAAATCCCTTAAAAACTCAAACAATAATTATAGGCAGTCCCAAGCTCATAGCCAGGATTAATTTTGACACTCTACCACATGTCGTTTTAAACGGTGTTATTATACCTTACAGTAAAACTGTAAAGAATTTAGGTATAACCATTGATCAACATATGTCTTGGAGTGCACAGGTAAGTGAGGTAAGTAGAAAGATGTTTGCGTCGATATCATCTCTTCAGAGACTGCGTAACTTTCTTCCAATTTCCACCAAAATTTCGTTAGCACAATCACTCCTCTTACCAATTCTTGATTATGCTGATGTCAGTTACCTTGATATTAAAGAGGAGCAATTAAATAAACTTGAGCGGCTTCAAAATCTCTGTATCCGGTTTATATTTGGCTTACGTAAATATGACCATGTTTCTCTTTTTCGCAAGAAGCTCAAGTGGCTCCCTATCCGCCTTCGCAGGAATACTCACATTCTTCATCTTCTGTACTGTATTCTGTTCGATCCCTGTACCCCACCCTACCTAAAGGAGCGTTTCCAATTTCTTGGCAATTCACATTCTCGCTGTCTTCGCTCTGATATTAACCCTATCCTTAAAATCCCTTCTAACTCCTCTTCCTTCTATAGCAATTCATTCACTGTAACAGCCCCACGTCTTTGGAACTCTCTTCCCCTTAATATCAGACGTGCGAAGTCACTAACGATATTTAAAAAACTGCTAAAAGAATACTTTCTTAGTTTTTGACTTTACATACACTTTACATACGAGTATTATTATTGTTATTTTTTAACTTATCTTTCTTTGTAAGCTGTCTTGTCTTGCCTTTTGTTTTGTTTTTTTTTTTTTATTTTATTATATATAATATATATGTATATATAAGTATGTGTATCTGTGTAATCTGTGTAATAAAATATGTATATGTATCTATTAGTATAAACATATATACTTATGCATTGTTCTAGTAAACTTTTTTTTTTATATATATTGTGATATACATATTTACTCTATTATTTACACCCCTTCCCTCTTGCAGTTTGCTATCTCCTACACCTAAAGGTTGCCTGGAAGAGATCGCTGTTTTAGCGATAAGGCCGCCTCTTGTACATTTCTACTCTGTGTTTATTTATTTTTCTTTTATTCTTGGTGTACAATAAAGAGTTTATTATTATTATTATTATTAGTTCATACAGTCCCTTGAACGTTGAGCCATATTGAAAATATTATAAAAATATATAGACAATAAAAAATGCTATAAACAATAAAATTACTCAGTATTTATGAAAATATTTAAAATAGTTAATAAGCAGCAGGGACAAAGTCACGTACCAAGATAGCATTCATAATAATCTAATACATAAAAATCTCGTGTCACGATGTTTGTAATATGTATCAAATAACTTAACACTTAATAAATAATTATGTGTACATAATATATTGTTTTATATATAATTGTTATACTTATCTGTATTTATTTTGTATTTATTTATTTATTTCTCTGTATTTTTTTTTGTAGTTTATGAAAATCTATGCACATAATAAAATTCTGAGTCGAATCTGTACATAAAATACTTTTCGGAAAAAAATTATTGAAATAGTCATTGTTATCGATACAAAAACCGAATCTATAGGTTTTAAATTTAGAATTTTTAATTTAGAATTTTTGTCTGTTTGTCTGTCCGGGAACGTATCATGAGAATACCACTGGACAGATTTTGATGAAATTTGGTATGATGATAGCTGGTTATCCGGGTTAACATAAAGAATACTTTTTACTGTAGGAAAATATCTTATCTCTGAAACCTTAAAACTTATACGCTGGTATTCTTATAAAGTCCTTTAAAAATAACATTTTGTACTGATTAATTCAAAATCTTTATGTTAAGGAAGCAGTTAAATAAGCTTGTTTAACTCGTCAAAAGAAATCAATGCGGTCCACCAACAGGTGTAGCCAAAAGTAGGTCAGGGCATTAATTTAACAGCAAAGTGTTCCCTTCTTTAAATATGAATTTAATTTTCTCCAATAGAATAAAACAAAGGTCTTGGTAAATTGCTTTGAGATTGGCTCGATATTTAATAGTAAAAATCTTGCGAAGCCCCCAGGTATGGAAAAATTGGTTACTTGGGTACGTTGTCGTAAAATATGTCAATGGTGTTTTTGTTATTATAATATACTAGCAGAATTTGTGGCTACGCTCGCATTCAATCTACAAAAAAACCTCTTTAGCATTATTTTATATATTTATATCTTTATTCTATATACTATGTATTTGTATAATATTATTCATACAAAAATGCTAAAATGGTGATTAAAAAATGGGGGGTGGGGGTAGGAGAAAAAATTAAAACAAATAGTAATCATGTTGAAAATAATTCGCACAGAATATCAGGTGTGCGAGACCTGGAATTTGAACCCGTTTTCCTCAGTTTTCCAAGCAAGCTTTACCCCTGAGCTACAACTAACGCTTATCAAGCGTAAGCATTTTAAATCATAAATTAATAAATATAAAATAAAATGATGTCTATGGAAATTCGATGGAACAATATCTATCTATCTATGTTTATTTATTTTTTCTGTTTCAGGTAAGTAACGAGTGAATCAATTGCGACAAACATTCGTAGGTATCTGTATTCTATATACAAGGTAATGACTATTAAATAAATAAAAAAGAAATAAATAAAATCAAAATAGCCTTTATTTCCTATGACCTTTCTATATACATACAAATTTAAAGATACTTAAACTACATTTTTTGACTAATTTATTATTAACTTGATTATTCTTTTCTTGATTCCCCATACAAACTTTCATCCCCATTTTCATCCCCTTGATGATGATGATTTCCGGGATAAAAAGTATCCTATGTCCTACCCAAGGTGTCAAACTATCTTCTTACCAAATTTCATCTAAATCGGTTCAGTAGATCCAGAGATACCCCCTACAAAGTCACAAGCTCACAAACTATATATATATATATATATATATATATATATATATATATATATATATATATATATATATATATATATATATATAGTTATTGTCTCTAGCTAATTTGGGGTTGCTGAAAAAGAATTTGCTACTGAAAAAAATCTAGGTAAACTGAAAATCGGTTTTTCAGGATGCTCACAATTGTGAGGGATCAGTCACACAAGTCTTGGTGCACTCACTATCTATCTGGTATCTGGTATTTTTATCTATCTATCTGGTAGTTAAAGTTAAAGTTCGGAATTCATGAAGAAATTTTAATGAAACTATCAGTAAAAATATGCTTAAGTTATCATTAGCATCAAGGCAACGTTGGATAAAAAAAAATACGAACTTGCCACTTTGCCACTTAGTTTTGCGGTCATTGTATCATGTTTAGGACTAATGGACTCTCGCATTGACTGATAAAGAATATCTTATTTTCTTCAATTACGAATTACTTTACCAAATTAATATTTTACGAAGGACATGATATCAATTACCGAAAAACCTCTACTTATAAAGAAAGCTATTAGATTTTTTTCTTCATTACACGAAATCTATCTGGCAATATTACATATTAGAAAACTACATTAGACAAAGACTAAATCGGACAAGTGTGGTTCTGACTCGCAAACCGAGGGTTCCGTTGCATGAAACATTAAAATAAGTTTATAAACGCAAAAAAAAGATATCTTTTTTATAAAAATATACGGTTTTCGGATTTTTCTCTTTACTTGTACTATTTACATTGCTTATTGTCATATTTCATGATTCTAGGCCTACGGTATGTACCCTATAAGTTTAAATTCACTTGCGAGTATCAAAATATCCGGCATAAAGGGCCTTATCTTTTGATTGCGTTGACAAAAAAGTTTGACTTTTGTCACAGCTCCAAGGGATTGCAGACCTGAGTATTTAATATTAATTTCAAGCTAATCAACGTATTCTTGAAAAAAAAGCGTCTTGACAGGCAGACGGGCGGATAACGAAGTGATACTAAACGGGTCACGTTCTTCCTTTTGAGGTACGAAACCCTAAAAAGACTTTAGGCAAAAAGTTATCTTTGTAAATATCTCTTTCAATCAACCTAAATATGAGAGATAATGTTAAAACAGAATAAAATATAAATGTAAAGTATATAAATAGAGAGTTAATTATATCTAATATTAGAGTTAATATATAAATATAAAAAATACTATTGGCTATTTATCACAGTCGTAGAGCTCTCACTTTTCTTTGATTAATTATAAGGCATAAAAGTCTTTAACTAGGTACCGTGTTGCAATCAATCACCTAAGGATCCGAGCATGAAAATAATTAAAACAATGACTGAGAAATAAATTGAATTACGTTTGTTACAAAATATCGTAAATCATTTCTTATTGTTATGAATAGTTTACCAAAAAGAATATTACTAGCGTTTTCCTTCAAAAGTGGTTCAGTTATGTATATCTTTAACTGCCTCGGTGGTCTAGTGGCTAGCATGTACGGAGATTCGGAGGTCCTTGGTTCGAGTTCAGAGTTGGGACAGTTTCAGTTATTAAGTATTAAGTATTTCTGTCAAGTAATTCTATTAACAGTCCAAATTTGGGAAGTAAGCTGTGGTAAATCTGGTCGTGAAAGTAGTCGTCCCATCAGAGTATGAGAGTGACAGGAAAACAGAGTTGTGTCTGGGCGCGCACACACGGTATATACTATATATCTCCTGCGCAGATAAGTAATCTCAATGTGATTGGCTGTCATGGCCAAAATTGGTCAGAACGACATTATTGTCTGTATATTTATATATTAGCCTATATGCTACTCTGGTCTATAAGCTTTATTACTGTAAAATTGGTTCAAAATTTGTTCAGTACTTTTTTGCATGAAAGAGTAGCAAACATTTATTGTGGACCATAACCTGGAGTAACACATACTAGCACCTAGAGGTCTCTAGCGAAGTCCGAATGAAGCGAAAATAAATAGCTCGTATTTTTTTTAGAAGTTGCTAAAATAATGGATAAGAAAAAAAATATTAAGAAAAAGTAAGTAATCAAGCATTCTTTATATCAGATACAGTTTATTCAGACTATTACTTGTACTTACATAAAAACAAACGAATGAAAGCCGTTAAGTTATTCTCTAGAGACGCGCGCGCAAAGATCACAGATAGAGCCGAAAACTCATAAAACTCTTGATTTCGTTTTTACTACATTGAAAATAAACAAACATAAGTTGGTATACTATATAATATTCTATGTTCGATTTTGTTTTCATATATTATGAAGGTTTTTTTTAGCTGTTAGTGTCCCAATGATGGACAAAGATTGGGCTCTTTTCCCTTTCCACTCTATTCTATTTCTGCGAGGAGCTGCCAGTTTTTTATAAAGGCAGCCAGTTCGTCCTTTCATCTGCATCTATGTCTACCGCGATGGATTTTGACGTTTTTGGGAGTCCAAAACGTAGTGTACTTAGTCCACATTTTGTCAGATATGCGGCAGACCTGTCCAGCTCAGTCCCATTTTAATTGACATCGGCATTGACAGATTTACCCTCAGAATCTTACGCTTCCTAATTCGCTGGCAGACCTCGAGAACGGACCTTTGCTGAACTGTCAATGATCAAGTCTGTGCTCCTTAAGTATGGATGGAAAACATGCTCATATCCACCAATTTATTATCCTATCCACTATGCATTTTGTACAGCTATTATATTATTTTATCTTAAATCATATCTTATTTTCCTTTCAACTAGTCTATCAGTTGATTTATCTTATAAATAATTAAATATAGAATCACATCTAACACCATAGATTCTCTCATGATCATGGTTTCTGTAAAACATCTAAAATGGGAATCAAAATATCTAAATTAAACGCGAAAATACCAGAAAAATAGTTTTATTACAGTGATACATATATAAACGATTATGTTGTTACGAACATACAGTGGTAGCTCACTGGTGACTCGCTCGGACTGACTGACGACTCGGAATACCGAGTGAAGCGAGTTCAAACCCCAGGTCCCGCATCTCTGATATTTTCATTTGTGAATCATTTCTAACATGATAACCATTTGTCTTACGGTGAAGGAAAACATTGTGGGAAAACCTGCATATCTGAGAGAACCTAGCAAGTTTTCGAAAGACATGTGCAGTCCGCGAACGCGCACTTGGCCAGTGTGGTAGACAGTAGACTATAGCCTGATTCTCCTCGTATTGAAGGAAGGCCCGTGCACAGCAGTGGGATGTTAAGAAAGTCTACTGAACATACAAGTACACACAAACAAACATTCATTTATAGATACATGCACAAAATATTTATTTTTATTCAAAATGATAATAATTTAATCAATACGAAAAATTACTTCTAACTTTAAATTTTCCCTTTAGACATTTCCTACCTCAGCTGCAGGAAGAGCCTCTGGAGCGTATTTACTTTTAATTAACGAATGGACAGCGGCTGAAAGCTTATTTGTGTTTGAAACTTGAAACAGGACGTTACAGTCGCAGAAGTGACATTTACGGAGAACAATTGATATCAATAGGTCTACCATTATACATATATGGGAAAGTTTGTACGTTTGTGTGTACACATAGATTATGAGTTAAAATAACACATAAACTTCCTTTTAGCCTCCATGGAGTTCCCTGCATATATACTGTATATCCAAGGGTAGCGAGGACAAATCACTAACACCTCCAGGTAAATTTCTAAGAAATTAATTAAACTGAGAAATCTATTGTTAACTGACACACCGGCGTATCCGCGGTCGTGTAGGGAATAATAATATTTATGTAGGATCCTGGGATACAAATAAAATAACTTAATTATCCACCGACTATTTATTTCTATTAAAATATATTACTTTAATAGAAATAAACAATAGACTATTTATTTCTAATAAAAAACAGAAAAAAATACATCCCATTCTTCTTTTCTTTTTTTCATCTTTCATTCCGTTTTATTCTTAAATTTATATGATACATATCTTTTTACTTCAAAATATCATTTCACGTATACTCATAATCTCGCAAATCCCATATTTATGAGTAATAATTTTTATGTCATACCAATAAATAGACGTGCGCGCTTGTCTTTATAAAACAGTTCAGTACATTTTTCTTCACTGTTTAAAATTTCTTTTTTTGTTTAGTAGCTACACATATTGACGAACTTTAGGCCCTGTACATACTGTAGTGCCAATCACGATTTGTTCGCGGTCACATACCGGTTTGATAAAGTATTTTAATACAGGAAATAATGAATGCATTCACACTATCAGTAAAATTCAAGTTCCGGTCGAGTAACACTCCAGCATCGTTTCTTGTATAAAACTACTTTACTAGACCGATATCGGAACGAGATCAGCGCTATAGTGTGAATGGGCTCTTAGTATTATTAATTACAAAATAGTTATGATCGAACTTCGACCACTGGGTGAACAGTAGTATATAAAATTACATACAGACGAATGAGTGAACTATCTGCTCTTCAAGTCGGTCAAAAATATTACTAGTTGTAAAAACATTGTACGATCAACATTTTCCACTTTACGAGAATAAAATTACACTGCCATTTCTAATTGAGAATAATAATTGTTTAAATATTCGAACCCTCTATTCTATTTTAGACTCTGTGGTTTCAAAGGTATTTCACTCGGGCCGAAGTTTTGAATTAGTTTCAGCCTGACACGGCCAGATATTTTTGCCAGATATAGGTAGTAAACGAGATATGAATGTAACTTTATTTTTTTCTATTTTAAATGCATAATATATTTTTATCAACAATAGTATTGTTGATCGAAGTATTATGTGCAATATATGTGATAAATATATATAAAAAAACCTAATAGGATCATTTGGTCTAAAATTCTTAAAATTCGAGAAAATTATTTTTACTACAACGTTTGAAGTATATAAGTTAAGTAAGATTAGAGTGCTTAAAGTTTAAAGTAATTGCTTAATAACTTTCCTTTGAGTAAATACTCATGACGGTACGGTCTATCGAAGTATACAGCAAGTGAAAACTTCGTAAATTCTTTGCGTGTTTGTGGTTAGAATCCTTAGAGTTTTACGTTGGTCATTTCGAGATGTAAATATTTATACATTCGTTGATATAAATATCTATTAAATTAAAGTATTTTTTTTTTCATAATTTTATTCAGATTAGCTTTTTCCCGTGGGTTCTCTCGCGTAGTTTATGTACAATTGTACATAAACTAAGTTTAATATGTATAAATAGGCGATTGTTCATCTTTTTTCTTATGGCCATACACTGCCTAACAATGTAGCCCAAGTTATCATCCGTATATAAGGGGAAAAAGAACAAAAGTGCACTGGTGTCTACACATACAATTGTGCACTATAATATCTCCAACGTAGCCTACGTTGGAGATATTATAGTCTCAGTGAGATTGGCCGCCGTGGCCGAAATCTACTCCCGAACCTACTATACTAAAACGAACCTAAAACTGAAAACTGACATCTCTAATTTGTATTTATCACAGATAACATTTAAATATGTTTTTAACAGATTTTTTTATAATTATATTGATACTAGCATTTCCCTGTGGCATTTATGTACAATGTGGCCCGCTTCTAAGTTTCATATAATCCCATATTTTTCACATGAGATGCATTGCCTTACAATTTAAATTAGAATAGTCGACATTTTTAACTAGAAAGACATTTCAAATTAGTTTTTGTCCGCGGCTTCGCTCGTGTGATAACTGGAATAGAGATACAATGTAGCCCATATCCATCCTCAGGATGCAATTTATCTCCTAACAAAATGTTATTGAAACCAGTTTAATGGATTAAGCGTGAAAAAGTAACAGACAGAGTTACTTACATACACATAATATTAGTATGGAATTTGAGCACTGTCCCATTAAAAATAATAGATTATCATAAAAAACTAACCATTTTTTAAAGCCCGAGGGGTTTAATTTAAAAAAAAAATCCTGTCTTACTTACTCCATACCTACTTCTTATAAAGAATCCAAAATGTTTCAAGTTTGTAGCATTTAGACTTTCTAAGATATCATAATTTATGAGTGAGGATTTCGATTTTATATTTCAAGGTAAATTCTTTTATTACTATTCTCCAACGTTTATTTAATTTTAAGTGATTTTATCAGTTCTTTTGTTTTATCTCAGCATTGAGAATGATTTATGGCTGAATTCTTAAATAATTTAGCTGGCACTAAAGAAAGTAGTGGTAATCTTAAAGAACTTAAGTCGACGATCTGTCATATTATGTTAAACGAGTATTTAATCATACAGTAGATATATCGAATAGGACTGCTTTGGTGGTCTAGTGGCTAGCATGTACATATATCTGCAAATTCGAATGATCTGGGTTTGAGTCCTGGGTCGGACCAAGTTTAGTTATTGAGTTTTTCTGTTAAGAAATTCTCAGTAAATAGAAAAAACGGAGTTGAGAAATTGGCGGTGTTTGCCTCCCGTGACTTGGAGAGCACGTAAAGCCGTTAGTAATATGCCTTTACCGTCGCCGGTTATGTCGAAATAAACAACATCTGTAAGGAAAAAATATTTCTTAAATTTTACAAAAATAAAAATATTTTTATTGCACTTTCTAAACGGTAATAGTCCAGCAATTAGCAAAAGAAAGCGCGTGACCGGTGCAGGGGGAGGGGTGGAGGGGTGTAGGAAGTGGCCCTTACTCATTTAAACTTGGCCAGATACTAGAACTTCACCATTTAGAAGACCATTTAGAAGGTGCAATAATTTTTTTAAATTTTTGTATGAAAATAAAAATATAAGAAATATTATTTTTTCTTGTTACAGATGTTGTTGTTATGTTGTAAATAGTATATTCCCAAAAGGTTTTCAGTAAATTAAAAATGACCCTGTATACATATATATATATATATATATATATATATATATATATATATATATATATATATAATATATATATATATATTTATACAAGAATTGCTCGTTTAAATATATTAGATATAAGAACTAAATAGATAAAATATTGATTTTTTCTTAGCTCTTCTTTTAAAACAATAACATTTGTTGAGTCACTTTGTGTCTGCCATTGCCATAATTAATCAGGCACACCATAATTAATGGCACAATCTTTACAATTTTCATGAATAATTGGTAAAATTCCACGATGAAAAGCTGGCAAACAGTTAACTTTTCGTGTCGTACGACATTTCTAGAGACCTCACTCAACACTAGCGCCTCTCGCGGCGAGTTCAAGCACTTTTTTTTTGATATTTTCTTTGGATATTAAAAAAAAATTAACTGACCCTTGTAGAGCCATGTTTAATATATTCAAATAGTCGACATATTGTAAGATATTACAATTTAACTATCAAACAGGTAGAAATATGCTTAGACATATTATTAATGTAATAATATTATGATTATTACGTCATAAATGAGTTTTCGTCCAAGTTTAAAAAGAGATGCTGTTTGCTAAATACTTTTTTAAAAGTATAACACTTAGAGATTAAGTTGCTTTTTATAAGTATTTTTATAAGTAAAAGAATTTTTAGAATCACTTTAGGAATTTTAGGGATTCATAAGATTGTTTGGGATTTAACAAAAAAAAATCTGTTTTCATTTCATTTGTTTGTTTCAAATGTTTCGAGGTCTAATGATGTTAACTATGAGCTTACGTAAGTTAAACGTTCGGACAGTGAGTAACAATTATAAATAAGGCTGGAAATGTTTTAATTTTATTTTAATAATTAAAACAATAATAACAGTGCTATTTTAACATCGCCATTTTTAAAAAAATAAAAAAAATGATAAGCTATGCCCATGTCTTAGTTTTAGTGAGCTGTAAAGTGAACATTTTTTTCTCTTTTAACACTACACTCATTCTCAATAGCTGCGAGCAAAAAGAAAAAATTACAAATACATGTCATGTAATTATGAAATGGCAACTACAGCCATAAATTAATGTATCTATAGTTGTGCCACTACTCATCTTGTACAATTTGAGTCCATTTGTGTAATGCATTTGCCACTTGATGTTACTTTACAAAAGTATGTTAAAATAGTTTTTGCCTAGTTTTTTTGACGAAATGTAACCTATGACTGTTTCTGTTATACAACTTATTGTGCGATTTTTTTTTCAACATTACAATTTGCCTTACGGTGAAGAGAAACATCTTGAGAAAATCAGCATGTTTGAGAGAACTTAGAAATCTATCCGCACTTTCCAGTGCATTATGGCCTGATTCCACTCGTGTTGAAGGCCCGTGCCCAGCAGTGGGACGTTAAGCAAAGTCATATATTACATTAAATATAACTATTCTATTTCTCTAATTTATAAAGTGAGCTTATACTTGTGTAATAATGAACCTAGATATAATTGTTTTATTTTCGCAATCTTGCCAAACCAATAGTCGAGCAGAATCTGACTGAGACATTCTAATTAAATTATCTCTACATTTAGACAGCAATAGGAAACCTTTATTCATTTAGATATTAGCGATATTATAAAGTGGCTTAAAATTTGGTCCATAATGTAAATAAAACTTGTTCAATTTATATATAACGTGGTTTAGCTTTGTAGCAGATGGAAGGTAAGATTGAAAACCGGTTGTCAAAAGGAAAATATAAAATAAGTAAGAATTTGATGATGGACAGTTTAAATTAAATTATTTTTTCCGGAGATACCTCTCTCCCGTGCCAGGTACCAAAAATCAAAATAAATCTGCGAAAAAATCCGAAAAGGTATTAGTTTTATGTAATAAGTAATTTGATTAAGATTTGAAAGTTAAATTTGGGCAATGTTTCGTCTCTGTGACTCGAAAATCACACAGGATTTTGTCTTTGTTACATATCTGACAAACAATGTCTGTGCCTGACAAACAGTGTCTTTGTTACATATCGGACAAACTGCATCCTGGGAACGGAATAGTTTACCTTTCCCTGCCCCAGTTACCCCACGAGTGAAGCCGCGGGCTAAAACTAGTTTGTTATATTTAGTTTATATTGTGATCAGCGTAGCATATTCATTAGCGATCAAAATCTCTAATTTAACCCATTTAAGCCCGCTGGCCCTGATTGGGGCCATTTCTTTAGATACCCTCATCTTTTCACTTTTTTCATTAACTGTTGGTTTTGATGTAAATGTGTTGTATCATTGAGTGTATCCTCATGATAAATAACATAATATTCGAAAATATTTCTTAGAGTGGTTGTAATTGATGATTTTATGTACTACATTGTGTAAAAAGATAATTGACTATAGGTAAGTCATAAATAATTGTGTTTACAATAAAAAATCTCGCATATTTTGATATTGTTCACTCGGCTATAGTTTTTCCTATTAATTGTTAAGATTTTATTAGGTATTTATCAAAAATTTACCATAATAGCTTTATTTTAGCGTAGTGTCCCCAAACAGGGCCAATGGGCTGATATGATGTTATTTATCGTTTATTTGTCACAGGTTTAGTTTCAGCGTAAATAATGACGAAACGAACGTTTGACGGCTCAATTGACTTTCAAGGGCTCGAACAAGCTATTGAGTATATATTGAATGAGGAAGGGATCCCGACGTCAGCCTTGACCTAGTGGCTATTCCCCTAAACCCCAGTATTATCACAGGTAAAGAAGAAGGGGGTGAAGATGATGTCTTACAAAGTGCAATACCGCGAGATAGAGAGACCAGGAAGAGTTAGATGTGTGAAGTGAGATATTTGGAAATAGAAATGTCGTTGAATGGGACAGTAGCGAAGACGAACCTTAGAAATACGTAGAATAGTAGGGCAGAATCCAACTTGGCGTAAATGTGACGATTCGTACGTTGACAAGCCCTAAGCAGTGAGTAGTGTGCGAAACCTAAAGGAAGCTCTTATAAACGAACTAAAAGACCAAAGTCCTAGCATCTGAAAAAAAATGGTATCGAGATCATGGACATGAATCTTCTGAATACACAGTTGTATGCCGTACAAAATAACAATCACGACTTTGAATAAATGTTAGTGACCTCAAAATATTGACCGACAGGAGAAAGATAGATGTAAACATTCCCTTTGTATTTCAAAATAATAACAAAGGCATATTAGGAGTTCATAAGGCAGATCAGTTGGTTGCTGTGCATAGAATTGCCATACGAGGCGAAAAATGCTGGTGGGTTTTGTTTACGTATATATTGTATGTGGCTGTAACGAATGCCTGGCGTCTTCACGTTCTGGCCGTGGAAGATAAATGGACCAGCTCCAGTCTCTTCGATCCATAGACCGATATTATTTGAGGACTGAAGGCACTGAAAGACCAACGAATGAACAAATGAAGAATGGACGACGTCGTACACTTCCTTCATCAGTACCAAATATGAGTCAAAATGGTGTTGGAAACTTTCCTGGAAATTTACCAAGCCAACTACGATGCGTTATATGCCGTAAGAAAGCACGTTGGCAAGGTAAAAAATGTGATAGAGCATTGTGCATTGAAACGGGTTGTTTTGAAAATTATCACACATGAGCCCATTGGCCCCAGTTAAGGACGGTGTTTTTTTTCATAGAAAGAAGAATATTTTTTTCAGTTTTTTTTCGTAAAATTTATCTTTAGCATCCAATTGATAAATAAATAAAAGTGCTTTCAAAATTTTTGTGCTAGTTTGTATTTGGGTCCAAATGGGTTAAAGTGGCACAATAACTAATTAGATAAATAAATAAATATGTTGGGACACTCATACACAGCACCATCTTGTTTCATAGTAAGCTACGAGACTTGTGTTATGGATACCAGATAGTTGATACACTACATATATATATATATATATATATATATATATATATATATATATATATATATATATATATATATATATATATATATATATATATATATATATAACTTTTAATACATACATATTATAAATATAAACACCCATGACTGGAGTACAAACATTCGTGCTCATCACACAAATGAATGCCCCCAGTGGGACTCGAATCCGCGACCGCTGGTTCAATAAGTAGGGTTACTACAAACTGAGCCAAACGTGTCGTCAAGATACACTGTTACTTAACCGCACATAAAAATCAGTATCCAGTCTTTTGGAGCCATTCCAATACTTTGTCGAGTCGCTAGTTAGTCGTAGTAGTTTTATTGAAGTTGAGCCAATCACACAAAATTTATAGAGATGCTACTTATTTTGTCTTTCTACTGTCAGCTCAAGTAGCCAACTCTATTTCTTAAATAAACAACTAATAACTTGACCGAAGTTTAGAGTCAGGTAATATGAAATACTAGCATTGCCCGCGGCTCCGCCCGCGTTCATATGACCAAAAACCTAATTCTTAGGTTTTATATATTAGTATACTACTATACTCTTACATTGCAGTTTTTGTATTTTTTCTCAGAAATGAGATATTTTCCCGCGGTAAAAAGTATCTTATATGTTGACCCAGATAACCAACTATCATCATACCAAATTTAATCAAAATCCCTCTAGTGGTTTTTCCGTGATGCGGTAACAGACAGACAAAAATTCTAAAAACTATTGATCCGGCCGGCCTCTGTATCGATAATAATGTCTATTGCAATAAGATTTTCCAAAAATAAATAATATACAGATTCGGCTTAGTTAGAATTTTATTATATGTATAGATTTTAAATTGTAATATAAATAGGTAATATTAAACATTACCTATAAAATTTCCTACTACAAAATAGTATCAGATTTCTGAACCCTTCATTTATAGGTAATTCCTCATGCCTATATGTTAATTCTTTGGTGAAGGTAGCAAATTCGATTTTAGTTAAAGTATACTTTAGTTAATATTGTAAATACTATAACCGGATTGTTGCTATGTCCATCTTTATACAGGAGCTCGGTAATCTTATTTCTCACACACCTTTGTATGCCGGAGAGTTAAATAGGCTATTTTTTAACGTAATAATGGTTTATAATTCGATAAGTTTTATAATAACTAGCGGCTCACCCTCGCTTCGCTTGTGTGAGTCCATAGAAGTAAATGGTTTATGAATGTAAAGAGATAGAGAGAGATATATAAAACATCCAAAACAAATTTGTTTTTTTTTCTGCCAAGAACCTTCCTGGGAATAAGCAGAACTCCTCGATCTTAATTGTATGTGTTTCATTGATCAATATCGGCGATCTAAATTTTTGTGGTTATCGGATCTACAATTATTAAGGCATGGAAGAAAAACTAAATTATACTTACTACTATTCTTTGCAAAGCCAAAGCAAATAAATTTTAATGGTATATAATGATTACTTATATTTTTTTTAGTCGGTTTTGTTTTTTATTTTCTAGTCTTCACCGATTATAAAGCGATTTTCATGATTCTTTTTTAACGAATAAGTCATACCTTAAAGGTTTAAATTAGAATCCCAGAATTAAAAATAAAACAAAATCTAAACATCTGTTGATCATACTTTGAAACAATTAAAATTCCTTTACTAGCTAACAAAAGAGCTAACATAATTACACGGTTCATTGCAAAGCTAATAGAAATTTCATCTACGCAGGTTTAGATGACATTTTAATTTAACAATTTTGCATAGCTGGATGCACGTAGCCATACGATGCATTTCATTACATTGATTCAACGCCTCTTCTATATGGTTTTTCATTTGCGAACTAACCGTTATCAAAAACATACTGTTATATTTATAATTTTATTCACTTTGATTTGCTGTGATGGTAAAATTATTCGTGTGCAGAATTTAGATTTTAAATTCAATGGCAATCCTTCAGACTTAAAACTGAGAGGTAACGTTGATGATAACTCTGAAAAAGATTTGAATATTGATAAAGTTAAATGTGACATTAAACAAAATATTAATGAAACTATAACACCAAATATTGGAAGCGAGATAGAAACAAGAAGAAAAGGTGCTCAGTATGAAGACATGACAATTGAAGACAAAATAAAAAATATTCAAAGAGAAATAAATAGAAACAAGCCTTTCACTGGGACAATTGAATCTCTCAATAGACTAACGAAAATTAGATTATTGTTGGAGGACATAAAGGTATTGTTGAAAAAGGAGACGGAAAAGTATAAATATAAAGATGAATTTAAAGAATATGTACCTTTTAGCGATGATATAAGGCATGCAGATTTTATTGCGCAGAAAAAAGCCCAAATTTTGAAGGATGGCTTAGCGTTAATACCAGGACTGTAATGTATCGTTGTTTATTAATCATCATCATCAAATGAGCGTGAAAAATAAAAACTTTTTAACAAAAACAAAACCGACTTCAGACAAAAGCACTAAAAAGTAAAAAATAACTGATTGGTAGTTTTCATTTACTATACATACCTAATCAAATATTTTCGAAGTGGGTGTGCTATGATAAATATAATATAGAACCACTGTACTATCAAGGGAAATAGAAAAACTTGCAAAGTTTCAAGTCAATATAACAATTAGAAGTAGGTTAAATTCATCATTAGCTATTTTTCCACCCTTAAGGGTGGTATTTTTTTTTTTGAAATTTAAATGGGTGGTCCCATTTAAATCTGGAAGTATACACTTTCAAACAACACAAAAATTTTGTTCTGAGGTAACAAACAAAAAAAAATACAGTCGAATTGAGAACCTCCTTCTTTTTGAAGTCGGTTGATGATACATGAATGAATAAATTCTTTTGATTTTTAAAATTTGCAGACATAATATTATTAAGGCAATAATAATATTTTAGAGAATTTTATTATAAAACGTTATATTTCTCCAAAACCATTTAGATAAATTATGGTTCAAAATGAAATTATATAATAATTAAAAAATTTAATTCGGAGTGAGAATAAAAAATAGACTATATACCCTGCATACATATGTATGTCTCCATGATCCAATTTATGTCCGTCACAAGTTTCATCAAAATCTGCTCAGCGATTTAAGGGGAAAAGAAGAAATTCTACCAAAATTGAACATACAATATTTCCTTTATTCTAAATTAGTATACCAGAGATATTATTACGTATTACGAACACCTAAGATTGGTAATGAATATTATAATTTTATTTTTATTTAATTTTATTTATTAGGAAGCCTATGTTATATACTAAGAATACATTTCTTAACTTAATATAGTTATACATACTCGTAATAAAGTGTTACAAAGTATATCACAATTACAGGCTAATTTAACATGTAAATAATAATTGTTGAACTAAGAAAAAGGTTGTTGCTCACTTAGGTTAAAAAAAAAAGAAATTAAATAACTCTAACATTTAAATAACAAAATATCTGTGTAAAAAAAAAGTTTTAACAAAAAAAATATAACTAAATTTTGACATTACATAAATGTGTAATCTAATATCATTACATAAATGTATTATATGTAAATAATTGTATAAAGAATATAATATTTTATTACAATTTTAGATGTATGTATTTCTTGAAATATTTTATTATATAAAAAGATTCATGTTTTAGTCACAAATCTTAAAATTTCATAATTATTGCTTCGTCTAAAATATTTTCCAAACTAAAGAGACTTTCAATTTTGTACTAAATAATTTATTAGCCAAGTAAGTGAGCCAATAGTTAACTACTGCGAAAATGAAAACACAATTCTTGTTTGGGATAGCTTTCTTTGTCGATGTGTCAATCACTGCTTAGTGAGTAGTGCCCAAGGCTAAGTAGTTCGCTAGGTGATTGATAACTGAAACACCACGGCTCATAAACTATCGAAAAATTAGTCCTACCGGTAGCTGTGTAACATAGGATCAACATCCTCGGTGGTCTAGTGACTAGCTTGTGCGGCTGTAAACCTGGAGATCCTTGGTTCGAGTCCCAGGTCGGTTTAAGTTTAGTTATTGATTTTTTCTGATAAGAAATTTTCAGTTAAGCCCGAAGTTAGGAAGCTGGCGTTGTTTCACCCCCGCGGTTTACAGAACACATAAAACCAGTCCTGCGCATCCAAAATCTTTGGCATTTACAATAGAAAGGGTCAACGGACATGTGAACATACTTACATATAGCGCAGATGGCATAATATTATACTAGTACATATAGTATGATCTCTCTGAAGACTTCTAATCTCATTTATATGATAAAAACATTTAAAATAAACGATTTTTTTCACAACTTAGGAACTTTATTGTTACAACATTAGACAAAACAATAATTTAATTCCATCAAACAATTAGCCGTTGTAATAGTAAACTTTTATCATATTAAAAACAAACTGGCTTATTTTGTTGAATTATACGTAGTAAGTGATGACGCAAAATTGTTTTTGTCGAAAACTTTTACTTGTTTACTTTTTACTTTTCCTGTTTATTATCCAATTAGAGACATATCCGTCTTTCGCTCAGCTGCTTCCCAAAGTGCCTAATAGTAATAAATGTATTACTCCAGGTCATATAATATCTTCTATCTTTGCATTAAATTTCATTCAAATCAAAAGAAAAGTTCAGCCTTTTCAGTGTAAAAGAGTCACGACCTTATAAACTCATTATAATTATAAATCAACTAGCGACTCACCTTCTCTTTGCTCGGGTTACTCTCTAGTTACATTTTAACGTTTAGTATAGATTTCTGAGAAATGAGATATTTCCTATACATAAGATAATAAATTTCTTATACTTCACGACAACGGTTTAAAATCGGCCAAATTAAAGTCGTACTCGTGCACTGAAGGTTCATAGAATTTGTTTATTTTAGAAACCGAGGGCAAAAACTACTAAACAGTTTCATTAAGCAAGTAGCGTTATTTGACAATCAAACTACATTAAATTATTTTGGATCATTACTTTACAAGCCATAAAATGCGTCCAAAAGCTTGTTAAATATGTATAGGCAAATGAGAACGCTAAGCGTATGTTAAACTATGAATTTAAATCAAATATTTACAGTATAGAGCTCGATGACGGTGATATAGATGTTATTGATATAAAAAATGAGATTGCATTTAATTTTGCTTCCGAAACTACATAAGAAATACTCGTACATCTGAATTGAATAACTTCTCTAGTTTTGAAGTTTTAATGATGATCGAGCTAACATCATTCATGACTAGATGTGGTTGTGTATTTTTGGTGTACTACTGAATTATTGTTTATTTCATTTATTGACCGCAAAAGTGCCTATTTACCTGTGGTTGAGATAACAAACCATTAAATCACGTTATCATTGTCCATATACGGTTATATCTACGTAAATAAGATGTTTCTTTGATATGTTGACGACACGTTTGGCTCAGTTTGTAGTGACCCTACGAGTACTTGCTGTGCCAGCGTTCGCGAGTTCAAGTTCCGCTGGGGGCATTAATTTGTGTGATGAGCACGAATCTTTGTACTTCAGTCATGGATGTTTATATTTATAATATGCATGTATTTAAAATTACATATGTGTAGTGTATCAACTATATGGTACCATAACACAAGCCTCGTAGCTTACCATGGAACTAGATGGTGCTGTGTGTTAGTGTCCCAACATATTTATTTATAATTATTCTTTCTACCTTGCGAGGGCCAACATACAGTACGAATTTGTAGGCTATAGACAGGTATTTGTAATCAGAAACCTATTCTTTACAAGGTTAATTAAATGTAAACACTTATCGTGTTATTCGCTAATGGAGCCGCATTCAACCCGCCTTGATAATTAATTACGCTTTTAAAACGAGTCAATTTGAAACGAAACCATGGTTGTGTGGTTTCTTAGTACCTAATATCACATGTAGGTTATCGTGAGTTAGACTGTGTTGAAATTTAAAACCTTTTATTATACTGAGGAGCTATATCTATAAAAAATGTATTAGCGGTCTATTTGTGCGTATTTGTATTCATCATCATAATTTACCTGCCAATTTCCCAAATTACTTTAGATCGACGCAATAAGTCTTCTTCTTCCACTCTCCCCGATTACTTGTCACCTCATCATTTACCACTTTCCTTTTTATGTCTTGTGTCTAACAATCTATCTTATACGTATTCGCGTTATAATATAATAATTATAACTGCAGTTTTATAGACAATACAGTTTTTAAAGATTATAACAAAAACGAGGTTTAGCAATTGAAATGTATGGAATGGGCTCAAGACACCAGAAGAGACTTTTACGGGAGGAATGTTTAATAAATATTACTTATAATTAAATTATTAGAATATTTAGAATTAAAACCAACAAATATTATAAGGTACTTTGGTGCTATTTTTGAATTTTTGAAATCATTTTGTAAAATTGTTAGTAGGCACTGTCTGTAATAAGTATATAAAGCCTTTGAGATGTCTAAAACCTCAGTCTCTCCCGTGACCATGATTGCTGTAAAGCATTCGAAATGTCGGAAACTAAAAATCAAAAGAAATCCGCTAAATAATCCGAAAAGATAGTTTTATTTAAAATGTCAAATGTTCGCGTAAATGTAAGAAAGTGTTAGTCACCAATAAAGACTGCTCACTTCCTGACTCCATCATCGCATCAATTTGACGGTATCAAACTATTGCATTGTCATCCTTATATTTTGAATTTGAAAAGTTTTAAATCGTTAAGTTAGAAGTTAATTAAAATTGACTTCTAAAATGAGATTTCCACAATCATAAATTATGTTTTTATTCCATTTGCTGTAGAAACCCTTGGCCCATGGAGTCAAAGTGCTAAGCTCTTCTTAAAAGACATAACACCCCGTCTCATCACCTCTACTGGTGACAGGAGGGCTGGCGCATTTTTCGCCCAAAGAATCGGCATTGCCATTCAACGGGGGAATGCGGCTAGCATTCTTGCCACTATTCCACGCGGACATGACTTGTACAGTAATAACTAAGTGTATGTGGCTGACTTACATTAATCATAAAACATTAAATAAATTCACACACCTTACACACACCCTACATAATAAAAAAATAAAAAATAAAATACGCATAGAACTTGAGCCTTGAACTTGAGCCTCGCGGACAGCTGATCGAGGTGACGTAATGTCATCTTTCCTCCCGCGCACCGCACCTCGGTGTTTACCATTAGCGGCGCCCGCGCATTAGCATCTACGATCTTTTCAAGTTAATTAAAAGTTAAAAAGTTTCAACTCCTTACTCCAGTCAGTCGCAATCCGCACGCTAGACGAGAGACACGTACCGCTCGCTTACTCGCCATTCCAAGCTTACTTAATCATATAAGCTTCGTAATTTTATGTATATTATTTCTACTATCTTTGTGCTTTCTATCGTGTAAACTGTATGAACTATCTTTCCGCTTTGCTCTTTCTCCTTCTATATTTTGTGGGTGTAAAATAGTGCATTAAAGGCTGTGAATTGTACATAGACTTTTATTAAGTTCTCGCCAACTCCACAACAACACACTACCAAACACCACAGTGGTGACCCCAATTGAACATTAAAATGAGCAGTGACGACGGTGCTACAGCAGAATCTGGACCCTCTGCGAAAAGTCCACGTGTTCGCCAACGTGTTAAGAAATGTGAGCGCGTTTCAACGGACCGAGATCTTTCGACGGAGTTATTTCGTGTCGGCGTGCGTATACCGCCATTTTGGATAGAAAAACCTAAGATTTGGTTTGCACAAATTGAAGCGCAATTTAACTTAGCACGGATAACAGATGACAACACTAAATTTTATTACGTTCTGGCGCATTTGGACGGGCAATATTCTGCAACGGTCGAGGATATAATTGAAAATCCACCCTCTACTGGCAAGTACGAAAAGCTTAAATCAGAGCTTATTAAGCGTGTTTCTATATCGAGACAAAAGAAGGTGAAACAATTATTACAATCTGAGGAATTAGGAGATCGCAAACCTTCTCAATTTTTGCGACACAACAATTAGCAGGACCGAATATGCCTGACGATTTTATTATGGATGTGTGGACTAGTCGTTTACCAAATAATTTACAGACTATTATCGCTTCTCAACCTAATATGGCTCTTCAAGATTTAGCCGAATTAGCGGACAGGGTACATGATATAGCACCTAGCCAGCCTCAATTGGCAGTAGCATCTATTTCAAGGTTAGAATCGGCGATGGATGTCATGGCGCGTCAAATAACGGCATTGACGAAGCAAGTGAGTGAACTGACTACCCAGAACTTCGATCGTGCGCGTCCACGGCATAGACAAAGGCCACGTCAGCGCAGTCATTCCAATTCTAGAAGATCACATTCCAACTTTAGGAAGTTTCCCATATGCTGGTATCACTACAAATTCGGCAATAAAGCGACTAGATGTACCTTACCATGTGATTATAAGTCGGGAAACGAGACGGGCAGTCGGTGATGGCGGCTGACGATTGCCCTCCGTCTTCTAATACTGGTCGCCTGTTTGTGACAGATCGCAGTTCGAAAGTGCAATTTTTAATCGATACAGGAAGTGATGTGAGTGTTTTTCCTCATGACGCGATTCAACAACGACGTGCAAAAACGGATTACCAGTTGTGTGCAGCAAATGGTACTACGATCAACACGTATGGTTATGTACAACTTATTTTAAATTTAGGCTTACGTAGAGAATTTATGTGGCGTTTTGTAGTTGCAGATGTATCTAAAGCAATTATTGGCGTAGATTTTTTATCTTATTTTAATTTAGTTGTAGATATTCGCAATAAACGCTTAATAGATAATACAACTAATTTGTGTACTGTAGCCATGATTTCTAGTAGTGTAGATAGTCTAGTGTCTAGCGTTAAGATCATGACTTGTGATAATAAATATAATAATATACTTTCCGAATTTTCTGAGATCACTCGACCAGCTGGCCCAGTACGCATCATAAAACACAACATTACACACCACATTCGCACCACACCAGGCCCACCAGTAGCTTGTTCACCAAGACGTCTCGCTCCAGATAAGCTAAGGATAGCTAAGGCTGAGTTTGAAGCCATGTTGGCTAATGGCACAGCTCGACCTTCAGAAAGCTCCTGGTCCTCACCGCTTCATCTAGCCCCCAAAAAGGACAATAGCTGGCGTCCTTGTGGTGACTACAGGATGCTAAATGCTAGGACAATTCCTGACAAATATCCCATTAGGCATATCCAGGACTTTGCTCATAGCCTTTCTGGATGTAACATATTTTCTACGGTTGACTTAGTTAAAGCATATAACCAGTTACCAGTTTTTGAGCAGGATATTCCAAAAACTGCTATAACTACACCGTTCGGACTCTTCGAATTTCCATATATGACTTTTGGTCTACGGAACGCCGCTCAGACCTTCCAAAGGTTTATAGATGAAGTGACACGTGGTTTAGATTTTTGTTACCCGTATCTCGATGACATATTAGTATTTTCGAAGGATGAGTCACAACATCAGGACCATCTTTGTCAACTCTTCACGAGGTTAAGAGACTATGGCATTTTAATAAATACCTCTAAGTGTCAATTTGGAGTAACAGAAGTCACTTTTCTAGGCTACCATATTTCACAGGCCGGCACTAAACCTTTGGAGAGTAAAGTAGAGGCAATAAAAAATTACCCCGTACCTAAGACGGCTAAGCAGCTTAGAAGATTTTTGGGTATGGTTAATTTCTATAGGAGGTTTATACCTCAAGCAGCTCATATCCAAGCCCCTTTAAATGCCCTCTTAACTGGTTCCGTGAAAGCCTCTCAGACTGTAGACATATGTGGAGATTCGTTGAAAGCGTTCGAGAAATGTAAAGACAGTTTGTGCAAGGCAGCTATGTTAGCACACCCTGATCCTGACTCAAAACTAAGCCTTGTAACTGACGCTTCAGATTTCGCCATTGGTAGCGTTTTGCAGCAGTTAAAGGATGGTAACTGGCAACCTCTAGCTTACTTTTCTCGTAAGTTGAGTCCATCGCAAAGGAAATACTCGCCCTACGACAGAGAACTTCTAGCAATTTACGAGAGTATTAAATACTTTAGACATTGGCTAGAGACAACAAGCTTTACTATTTATACTGACCACAAACCCTTATGTTATGCATTTAGTGAGCGTAAGAATAATTGCTCGCCGCGTCAATATAGATATCTGGACTACATATCTCAATTTTCTACAGATATATGTCATATTTCTGGCAAGGACAACGTAGTCGCAGATACATTATCACGCATCGAAGAGTTACAGATCCCTGTAGATTTCAAAGTGTTAGCTCAGGCTCAAAACTCTGATAGCGAACTTAATAAATACCTAAAAGAAGATTCTTCTCTGCGTATTGTAAGGATGACAATCCCAGGTAGTCGCACTTATCTGTACTGCGATGTAAGTACAACGACACCTAGGCCTTTCATACCTCAATCATTACGCAAACAAGTTTTTAATAGCCTGCATTCATTAAGCCATCCCGGCGCTAACGCTAGCGCTAAACTCGTAGCACAACGCTACGTATGGCCGCAGATGAGGAAGCAGTGTCGCGAGTGGGCTAGGGCATGTTTGAATTGCCAACGCGCGAAGGTGAATCGACACGTGTCGTCTCCTCTTGGCACGCACGATATACCGAAGGCGCGTTTCAAATATGTGCATCTAGACCTCATCGGACCATTACCTCCATCTGCCGAGTATCGGTACTGCTTAACAGCCGTCGATCGTTTTACACGATGGGCCGAAGCTGTACCTCTTACCGATATTACGGCGGAGTCTGTAGCCAAAGCATTTTTATCCGAATGGGTTGCACGTTATGGTTGCCCTACAGACATTGTCACTGATCGTGGTAGGCAGTTTGAGTCTACGCTATTTCAGCAGCTTTCGAAGTCTATTGGCTTCCGACATCGTAAAACAACTGCTTACCATCCTCAGTGCAATGGTCTAGTCGAGCGATTCCATCGACAATTAAAAGCAGCAATAATGTGCCATGCTGATTGTAGATGGTCGGAATCGCTACCATTTATACTCCTTGGAATACGAAGTTCCTTCAAGGAGGACTTACGATGTTCCTCAGCAGAGCTCGTTTATGGAGAACCTTTACGTCTTCCAGGCGATTTCTTTGACCAGAGCATTGACAAGTGTACAACTGATATAACAGATTTTTCTTCCCGTATCAGATCATTTGCCAATGACTTGAAACCAGTCCCTGTTAGACATCACACACATAATAATAAAATTTTTATATACAAAGACCTCTCATCATGTTCACACGTATTTTTACGCGAAGATTCTCTTCGAGGTGCACTTCAAGCAGCATATACTGGCCCGCATGAAGTAATCGAAAGAGATTCGAATGTTTTTAAAATCCTTATAAAAGGTAAAGATGTCACAGTATCGATAGACCGTATAAAACCAGCCTACATACTGTCAGACCAAAACATTACACCTAAATCTTTCGATGATAAAAATGTTACCATCACTCCAATTTTAAAAACTACTCGATCGGGTCGTAAAGTTAGATTTCCAGACTACTTTCGCCCGTGAACGGTCTCTGGAGGGGAGTGATGTGGCTGACTTACATTAATCATAAAACATTAAATAAATTCACACACCTTACACACACCCTACATAATAAAAAAATAAAAAATAAAATACGCATAGAACTTGAGCCTTGAACTTGAGCCTCGCGGACAGCTGATCGAGGTGACGTAATGTCATCTTTCCTCCCGCGCACCGCACCTCGGTGTTTACCATTAGCGGCGCCCGCGCATTAGCATCTACGATCTTTTCAAGTTAATTAAAAGTTAAAAAGTTTCAACTCCTTACTCCAGTCAGTCGCAATCCGCACGCTAGACGAGAGACACGTACCGCTCGCTTACTCGCCATTCCAAGCTTACGTACTTAATCATATAAGCTTCGTAATTTTATGTATATTATTTCTACTATCTTTGTGCTTTCTATCGTGTAAACTGTATGAACTATCTTTCCGCTTTGCTCTTTCTCCTTCTATATTTTGTGGGTGTAAAATAGTGCATTAAAGGCTGTGAATTGTACATAGACTTTTATTAAGTTCTCGCCAACTCCACAACAACACACTACCAAACACCACATGTACATATGTTTGTATATATAATTAAGTATATTTGTAATTTACTAAAGCATGTTAAAAATACAATTTTGAATTTACCTATCTATACATATAATAAAATTCTGAATCGAATCTGTCTATTAAATATTTTTTGGAAAATCTTATTGAATTAGTCATTATTATCGATCGATTCAGAGGCCGAATCTATAGATTTAAAATTTTTGTCTGTCTGTCTGTGACCGCATCACAAGAAATACTCGAGGACAGATTTTAGTGAAATTTGGTATGATAATGGCTGGTTATCCGAGTCAACATATAGGATATAGTTTTTAATATAATAGATTTTTTTTACACGCAATGACAGAATTTGGTTTATTTTTTTTTGTCTTTTTTATTTAAATTTTTTAATTTTATATGATACTTCAAAGGAAACATAAAATAATAGATATAAAAGCTTTTAAAATTTAAAAAAAATCATATGGAAATGGTGGATTCATTTAGAAGAAATTTGCATATTATATTCAAAAGTCTAACACTGGATGACGAAAATTTTTATCTCAATATGACAAAAATTTGAATGGAGGAACAAAACGTGTTTCAAAAATTAATGTGAGATGGCTCGCCACTATGTTGCAGTAAAAACTAAAACAAAGGCATAGTATTAGATAACTAGGCAATTTGTAGCAATTTTATTGAATTTGGAGTAACGCCAGAGCGTAGATGCCAAGTGCATCTCATGTAATTACTTGTACTTAGTGAAGGGAAATAAAACGAAAAATTGTTACGTAAATTTAAAAATATAGTTTGTATACGTGTGATTTTCACTTTCATCACTCATTTATAAATGCGAAGTTATATAAATCAAACAAATCGGAATGGGGATAGCTGAAGTGGTCCTTAATTTGCTTATGGGTATTTTTATCGACCACTGGAGGAAAACTAACGAATATTTATTAATTATAACCTAATCTGTTGGTTTGTCCCTAATTGTTATTCTATGTTGAGTTAGAATGGATCTTTGCATGATTTTAAACTCTAAATAACATTTTTCTTAATTACCCTGCCTGTCTACTTTCGAGCCAATCTTTCTATCCATATTGAAATTACAATGATCAAATTTGCATCTGATTTTGGTTTAAAGTACAATTTTGAAGAAGTTACATACATCAAGGATTTTCATGAAAATTAGCGTGATTTTTACATTTGTGTGTAAAAGATTCCTGTGAGATAAACTATCAATGGAAAATCAATAAATATTGGCAGTATGCAAAGAAATCTTTAAATACTTATATCAAGAAATTCAGGATTTGGGAAGTTTCTGAGTCAGGAAGAGTGATTCACCCCCGTGTCTCGAAAAGCACAGTAAAACATTGATACTGCGCCTTATCTCCTTATCTCTTACCAGTTGTGTTGAATGGTTGTCCCAACGGAGTTTGAGAGTGTTAGGAATAGAGAATGTAGGTACTTGTGTCTCCACTGTAATATCTCCTTCGCAAATGACTTCTCTCAGTTATAGTTGCCGCTGTGGCTGAAAACGGTATTGAGAAAAATATTATTATTATAATAAATACATTCAGCTCATTTCTCACAATAAATACATTTTGACTCATTTTGAATGTTGAATTTTATTTGAATTATTAAAACGTACCTATGTTAGCATGCTCTATAGCAGAGTATAGTATAAAAAATATTCTTACGGATGTTTGTACTGCACCAAATTATTTTTTAATTTTCCCTCTACCTCTATTTGTATCATATAAAAGCAAATATACATATATTATATAGGTAGATTTTCCTGAACTTCGAAACTTTAGGTCGCGTCCTTCTAAATATATTTTTTGTAAAAGTTTGCAGTGTTTATTTAGAGTTAAAAGTAATTTTAAGTGTATTTCAAAACAAATATGCTATAGAAGCAACGTTTATTGATTTAAGGACTTCAGCGAGCGTGAATCATTCTAAATTTACTCAGTTAACTGAATTTAATGTGTACTATCACACACAGTTTGTGGGTGCGTGTGTATAATTATATAGACATTTTATCATAGTGGGGCCAATTTTTTTAAGCACTAGCGACTCACTTTCGCGTGGGATCATCCCTAGGTACGTTTTAACGGTTATTTCTTACATATACTTAAACCACCCCTAACACACCTTTAACAAAACAAAAAAAGAATTATTCAAATCGGTCCAGCCATTTTTGAGCTTTAGCGAGACTACCGAAAAGGCAATTTTATATATATATATATATATATATATATATATATATATATATATATATATATATATATATATAGAAACAGGCATAGGTTATTATATTTCTGCCTTATAAATTATAGTATAATATTAAGTGGCAATTTAAAATTTTAAAAGTGATTAAAGTCGGTCAAGAGCACTAATGAATCTAGCAAAAGATGAGAATCTTCTTCTTAGAATAAAAATTTTCTCATTCCATTTACAAATAGGTTGAGAATCATACATTTGTAGACAACAGTTTTACTAAATACAGAAATAATTGCTTGAATATTTTGTTCATTAGTCAACAATTACGGGTTGGTGCTAATGAACCCCACCTTTGGGTCTGCTGTAGGTATACTTATAGATGTATAAAGGCGCGGTGACTGAAGGGCGGTTAATTGAATTGATTATGAATATTTGTGAATTGATATTCTGAGTAACTAGAATGTATGTATAATATCCTCCTGACCGAGTTAGGATCACGACGATCAGTGTCTCTGAGACTGTCTACGTGATTCCTTTATTGTGCGGAACAACAGTAACAGAACGGGGTAGTATACAGGGTCATTTTTAATTTACTGAAAACCTTTTGGGAATATACTATTTACATTATAACAACAACATCTGCAACAAGAACAAAATATATTTCTTAAATTTTTATTTTCATACAAAAATTAAAATATTTTTATTGCACCTTCTAAACGATAAAGTTCTAGTATCTGGCCAAGTTTAAATGAGTAAGGGCCACTTCCTACACCCCTCCACCCCTCCCCCTCCACCGGACACGCACTTTCTTTTGCTAATTGCTGGACTATTACCGTTTAGAAGGAGCAATAAAAATATTATTACTTTTGTAAAATTTAAAAAATATTTTTTTTCTTACAGATGTTGTTGTAATGATGTAAACAGTATATTCCCAAAAGGTTTTCAGTAAATTAAAAATGACCCTGTATTGTACACCCACAGGGAAAAGGGCACCCCTTACATGAAAGTATGGGGTACAGGAAGAACGCACTCTCTATTCCCTCACCGACCCTTTCCCATGTAGTGTTAAGTTGACGCCGTAAATTTTCAAATTTCTATGAATTCCATTGAACCTTTTATTTCTATTGGTTCAAACCCGAACTCGAACACAGGGCCATGAGGTCTTCAATTTTAAATTAATTATAAAAACAAATTATATTCTCTATAAAGTTCTAATGTAAATTATTAGATCTTAGAATACAGTTTAGTTAATTTAGAATGTTTATTTTTATAATATTTTTTACAGACGACATGAAAAAAACCTCCGATAACAAACACTGGCCAAAACGCAATTGTATTAAAAAATTGGCTACATATTGACAGATAAACATTTATAACTAGGTCTGATATAAACCTGTATTTAATACGATGAAATCGCAATTTTGCGAATCATGTAATTCAAAACATATCGATGGAGGCATGAACAGGTGTTTTTAAATATTTTTCACGCGTCGTGTAATATAAAAGCGTGTTGTACATTGATTGTGTATTGGGCTTTTGCTTGTCACATACAAATCTTTTTAAATGAATACTTTTCTATACAATCATCGTCTACACATTTATAATACACTTTTAGCAAAGTCAAAATTTCTAGAAAGTTCCGAAATAAGTATTGTTAGGTTTGTTTTTTATTTAACGCTTATAATTACTAATTTGGGATTATTGAGTCTTTATAGTAGCAACTTAGGAAGCTAAGATAAACCATAAAGTCGTGTGGTTGATTATTCAGTGGCTCAAATGTACATCGGCTGTATAATTTGTACTAGGTTCGAGTCCCGGATCGAACCAAGTATAGTTATTTACATTGTGTTTTATCTGTTAAAAATTCTTTTCCTGGTGTGTAGTTTGCTATGTTTCAACCTCGTGGCCCCAAGGCTACATACAGCCATTGGTCTTGTATCTGATCTTTCATTTTTTGTGTCGAATTGATATCCCAGTAGATTGAAAGAATAGAGAGTGCACTTATATTTGCACACACTCTCGAGCACTACAATACGCACAGCTGGCTAGTCTCAATAAGATTTGCTGCGTGGCCAAAATCAGTTAGGAGGTTTACTCAGTGGCATGCCTTACAAATTCAAAATGTAAGGTAAATAAGGGATGAAAAATTTGTCGTGGACATAATTTTTACACGATCAAATTAACTGATAAGACCAATAGTTAATTTTCAATAATGCACACATTAAATTTAAAACTAGTAAAGTAAAAAATATATATCTGTCTTAACTACCTTCGTTCAGCTCTATACAGAAAACGGTACGCTCGTTTAAGTTTAAAGTCAGTAATCTGATAAGTGCTAGGTTAGATGGGCTGGCGTGCACTTTCGTTTTAACTCCTAAGGAAATAGATTGGACGCAATAGCTACGCTTTTAAATTAAATCCTTGATGCAACGGATTTTTATAAGACTTTAGTATAAATTGTTGCACTTATAAACCAAAATATTGAAATTACATATTAAACTGAAGAATTTGTGAATTTCTATCCAATATGGATGATGGAAGGTGCAAGCTTACTGATTTAAAACTATTTTAAAATCTTATTGTAATAAAACACTAGCGACTCACCTTCGCTTCGCTTGTGTTCGTCCCTAGATACATTTTAACGGTTAGTATGGAGTAGATAGACTATGTATATAATATACTATCGATTCACTCTCGCTCTGCTCGGGTTCGTCCCTAGTTACATTTTAAGAGAGATGAGATATTTTACCGCTGTAAAAAATCCTATATGTTGACCCGGATAACCAGCTATCATCATACAAAATTTCATCAAAATCTGTCCAGTGGTTTTCTTGTGATGTGGTCACAGACAGACATACAGACAGACAAAAATACTAAAAACTGTAAATTCGGCCTCTGTATCGATAATAATAAATATATCAATAAGATTTTCCAAAAATATTCAATGTACAGATTCGACTCAGAATTTTATTATATGTAAAGCAGTGGTAGGCCAGTAATAACGCGCGCTCGCTTGGGAAGCCGAGTGAAGCGAGTTCAAATCCCTGGTCTCGCACCTCTGATATTTTCATGTGCGAATCATTTCCAACATGATTGCCACTTATCTTAACGGCGAAGGAAAACATCGTGAGGAAACCTGCATGTCTGAGAGAACCTAGCAAGTTTTCAAAAGACATCTGAAGTCCGCCAAACCGCACTTGGCCAGCGTGGTGGACTATAGCTTGATTCCCCTTGTACTAACGCTCGTGCCCAGCAGTGGGACGTTAAAAAGGGCTGAATACACATACATAAGTAGACGCAGGGCCAATTAAAACTAAATATTGTATAAAACATAATTAATATTACAAAGTAAGCAAACACATTTTCCTCGTTCTCCCAACTACGAGTATCATGAGAAATAGATTTCTTAACGAGACAATCTCAAAAAATGTTAGACCAAGTTTAGTAAAGAAAATCTAAAATATAAAAAAATACATATTATCTTTATTTTTAATAACGAATCTAATTTAGAATCTAGATTAAACTCATTATTCAAGACTTGGGTTCGAGTTTCGAGCCCAGCCAAATATTAGTTATCCAAATTACAAGTTATTGGATTTTTACATTAAGAAATTACAAGTAGCGGTCTTAAGTTGAGAGGTTGGCGATGTCACAACTCCGGGCCTCGGAACGTACGTAGATCCGTTGGTCCTTAGCTTGATCCCTCATCGGTCATGTTAAATTATCTCGTTTCATAGGGCTTTATTGGATTAAATTTTCCACGTTGACGAGTCTGCAGTGAAATTGCCGGTCATGACCTAAATTCGGTATTTAAATTATATGTAGAATTATTTACTTTCCTGTTGTTATAAATTAGTTAATTATTATTAATTAAGCACTAAGTTGAAACTCAGATTCGGTTTTTCCAATTCGATTTAACGAAGGGTTTGGCTAGTATCTATTACTTGCTGGCTAAGGGTTATATGATAAAGCAAAAATAAAGAAAGACCAAAGAGGTAACTTTTAATTTTCTTACTTATTCGTTTCAGCTGAAGACGTCCACTACTGGACATAGGCCCCCTCAAAGATTTCCACGACATCTGGGCTTATGCTATCTCCATACAGTGTGTTTTTTCGACTTTGAACGTCGTTAAGACGTCGGCCCACCTTGCGAGAGGCCTTCCCAGCTTCGCCTTCAACGGCTGATACGTGGTGAACACTTGAAAACAATTCGTCTCCATTTTTCTTGTTCATTATTTTTGTATTACTTGTTAGAATATTCGCCGAAATACTACTTAAATGCGCTTAGTAATCGGTTTGTAATCGTCTTTCTTTTTGATTGTAACAGGGCACTTGGACCTTTGGAAAAATCAAATTAAAATCAAATTAATCAAAAAATGGAAAATTGGATGTGAAATTTTAATAAATAATGTACAGCTGAAGCTCCTATAGTATTCATCCCTTTTTTAATGGCCCACTGCTGGGCATGTGCTTTCCTTCATTACAAGGTGGGTCAGGTTTTAGTCCACCACGCAGGTCAAGTGCAGGTTGGCGAGATTCACATATCTTTTAAAAACTTGCTCTCTCAAGCATGCAGATTTCTTCACGATGTTTTCCTACACCTTAAGAAGTATTAAGTTATAATTGTATTTTGAAGCTACTTCTATAACAAATTTAAATATAAAGACAACCATAGGATTTAAAAGTTGATAGGAGACTAATTGGTAACTAAGCTACTTAGAGGCTAAGAGGAAAAGAGGCTAAAAGGCAAGGAAAATCGTGCAGTGGAAAAGGTGAGTAAGCGATGAAGGGTGCAAGAACACTTGTAACATTTCGTACTACTGTTTTGTGAATTTAGTTTGACATCCTAAAATTTCTATATATAATAAATTTCTATATATGTATATATATATATATATATATATATATATATATATATATATATATATATATATATATATATATATATATAGTATCAACAATAATCCAAATTATACGTCTTGTAATGTATCCTAATTTTTGTTACGTTTTTCTTTTAATGATTGGTTTAGTTATTCGGTTGAAATTACCAACATAAGGAAAAATTTATTCGGCCAATATATTCGAATATCACAAGTTTTCAAGGATCCAACATGAAATTTATTGCCAGCGTTCACAACTTTCTTATTTATGTCTTTTGGAATGTAAAAGTTATACGGAATTAGTGTCAATTTTGTTGAAACGTTGATGATTATTCTTGATTAATTCTCAAGCGCCTGTTTGCATATTAAAATATTACTTGAAATTGTTCCTGTCTTTGAGGACTGGAATATTAATTTGATTTGGTATTATGCGAAACTACTCGAATATATATATATAAATAAGCTTTTATACACACCTTTGAATTATTAAATTTCACATTTACTCTAAACTAACTTTTGCCTGCGGCTTTGTTGTATTGAATAAGGAAGTGTATATCTATACAGATAAATAAATGTAAAATGTCTGTTTTTAACCTCAAAATAACTGTTTTTCACTAAATGCATATGAAATTATATACGGCACTTAGAAGGACAACATAATTTTTAAAATCTTCTCTGTCTGTCTGTCTATTTGTTTCGGCAAACCTCCAAAACGGCTGGTTTGATTTTGACGAGACTTTCACTGGCAGAGAGATGATGCTGTAAGGTGTAACTTAGGCAACTTTTATTATAGAATTAGGGTTCCGCTCAAAAAAAACGCACATAGGAACGCTCCCGAGCAAAGCGAGGGTAAGTCGCTAGTAATCACTATAAATAAAACTATTACGTTTTCACTTTATTAGATGTCAATAAAATCTATGAGATAGCTTCCTTCACTTTTGAATACAGTTTCACTCGGAGAAGAAGTATATTTTTTTTGATTCAAATAACTGAATCTTTAATGTCTTTCTATTATCTCGCGAGGAACATTCATTTTCTGTAATAAAAATAATTTTGACGAATGAAACATGTATGAATTTTTCTTATCATGTCTTGGTCTACAAATAGCGTGGATTTCGTCGTTCGATCGTTTTACCTCAAACACATTAAAAATAACGCTAGATTTAGTTTTAAATAACAACTTAATTACTAAGGAAGCATCAATCCTGACTACTTACAATAGAAACTATATTTAGGTAAAAATTACGATGTCATATGCCTTTTTTCAACATTTACAAATGCATTCAAGTATGCCATCTGTACTACTTTACCCACTAAAAGCTGACGGAACCTTTCCATCATAACGGAGCGTCGCAGGGTCGCTCGCACTCAACTACGACGTCCCGACGGCTGGCCTACCGATGCAGACCAGAACAACCGAGGGTTTGCTACCACTTAGCTGCCCGAGAAGTAGAAGAACACCCACAGAAGTGGGCCGCTTCCCAAGAGCGTTTTTTAGCATCACGTCCTGCTGGATTGCCGGACGCTAATGAGCCCCTACGACAAAGTGAACCCACATAGCGGGCTTAATTACCAAATCTAAGTATCACAATGCTTTATACAAAAAATAAACACAGTTTTGGTTACATGCAGGTAGTCACGCTACACGCACTCTTGTTTAAATAGGTAATGGTACACATTTACCTCCAATTATATATTCTTGTTGTGCCAGTTGTTGATTTTCAGAAAGGATTTTATTGACTTTGAATTAGCTTTCTAATACAACTTTACTCTTTGTTGTACTTAGACCAATAATACGTCACTTAAGTTGATGGTACTCTGTGTAAAACGTTGGTAGAATTGGTCATACTCATCGCACTCGCAATCGAATGGAATATTTAGAAATTTGTTTGTTGATGACTTTATCCTTAGATACATGTCAGTTCAACACATTTTTATTATTTTGTTTAAAGTAATGATTGTGAAATGTCATTATTAAATAAAATTAAATAAAAAGTTGGCTGTTTTAAAGGTACACTAACTTTAAAATCTCCTAGAAATTTGTTCTTTTAATTAAAATTCTATTAAAATACACAAAAATAATTAACTATTGCTTGTAAATGTCCACAATAGTGTAAAACAAATATTATTTCAATTATTTTTATTCTATCAAATTAAATGATTTACCAAATTAAAGTAATTTTAACCCCAGAATGTATTATATATATGTAACACTATAGTAGGTTTTTCCAATACCCTTATCGTGAAAGATGGTAATAACAAGTTCCAATACAATAAGCGATGCAAAAAATTATTTCCGCGGCTCATATGAAGCATGAAAGCTTATAAGAACAAAGTAAAAATAACGAGATTAATAGAACGAGGAGAAATAGCTTCCTTTAATTGGAGCCATACATCATTCCCTAGATTAATGGGCTGATTAGAGGATATGAAACAAACACGGCCCATGGGTAATATATCGGTAGAATAAAAGATTAATGACTTTATTATACAAGTTCATGCAAATGTCTGTCCAGCTATTATTAAAGTATCTGTATTCGATTCCTGGTTCAAGCAATCGCTGTTTCTACGCTGTGTCGCGTCCCCATAGATTTCTTCTCATCTATACATATAAACCTGTAACTAAGCCGAATCTGTACATTAGATATTTTTTGGAAAATCTTATTGAAATAAACATTATTATAGATACAGAGGCCGAATCTATAGTTTTTAGAATTTTAATTTGTCTGTCTGTTACCGTATCACAGAAAAACCACTGGAGGGATTTTGATTGAAGTTTGGTATGGTGATAGCTGGTTATCCGGGTCAATATATAGGATACTTTTTACCACGGGAAAATGTCTAATTTCTGAGAAAAAATACAAAAACTGTAACTCTTACATTACAGTTTTTGTATAGATACAATAAAATATGAAAATCTAATAGGTAAATATGTATTTTACGTATCGAAATATATTAGATTTGCTTTGCATCGGCTGGCACCTACTTAAAAAATATCTGATAAGATCTCTTCTAAATGAAAACCGCCGTTTAGTTATTTTTTTACATTTTAGTGCCTGGAAGTCGGTTTTTATGTTTTTTTTAGTTTTATTATCTCCTAGTTACATATATGGCGTGCCACGCTTATTTTTATTTTTCGTAATTTGACTACCATATTTCAGTGAGATATCTTCATGATATCCGAGTAGCAGATGGCCATAATGATACTGTTTACATATATGTATATCTATTTATAATGATAATTGTTTCGGTTTCGCCTTCTGGTTACGGAACTGTAAAAAAATTATCGAATGGATTCATATATAACCGAAAATATCGTGTAACATGCGCAAAAAATATAGACGGTTAAAAAATCGGTCAAAAGTAAAATCAGCCAACCATTCATTCCCAAAGTCACAAATTTCAATACGGTTACGAATTACACGATACGTTAAACAGCACAAAACTTTTCTCCAAAGCACATTTACATACAATTTCCGGGTAACTCTTAATAGCCAAAACACGGAATCTTCTAGTAATTCTTATTTAACAGGATTACTCCAATAAACGCACACGCCATTTAATGTCTTTGCAACCGTAAATTCGTGAAACACCGCCATAACTTTTCCTCAACAAAACTACGAAACAACGTGGATATTTATCACCTGATATTATTTTACCTTTCATAGCCACGAATAGCTGGTGTCATCTTATGCTTGGCTTAAATTTTATGAGCTTTAAGTTTTTGTTTAGAATTTAGATGTAAGAGCAACTTTGTTTTAAAATTATTATACCATGACTTTAATCTCTGATTTATTTATGTTATAATTTTTGGAAGAAAAACTTTTAAAAGCAGAAAGCTTTCATGGATGCATATTACTCTTTTTGTATATGCTACGGAACATCCTAGATATTATAAATTAAAAAATAACAATTCTACGTTTATGAATTCGATCAATGTTTTTAGTCTATACATATAATAAAATTCTGAGTCAAATCTGTACATTAAATATTTTTTGGAAAATCTTATTTATATAGACATTATTATGGATACAGAGGCCGAATCTATAGTTTTTAGAATTTTTGTCTCTCTGTCTATTACCGCATCACAGAAAAGCTACTGGACGGATTTTGATGAAATTTAGTATGGTCATAGCTGATTATCCGGGTCAACATATAGGATAATTTTTACCGCGGAAAAATATCTCATTTCTGAGAAAAAATACAAAAACTGTAATGTAAGAATATACTAATATGAAAAACCAAGAAATTGGTTTTTGGTCATCTGAACGCGGGCGGCGCCGCGGGCAATGCTAGTAATCTATATATGTAAAGACAACAATTTTTCTCCTCTGTCAACCGATTTTATATATTTTTTTGTTTTAGTTTTGTACATACTTATATGTATATTTACATAAATCACTACTTAATATAAAACAATGCCCCCCGCTATGTCTGTTTGACTGAATGTGATAAGCTCAAAAACTAACGAACAGATTTTCGTACGGTTTTCAGGAATGGATGGAGTGATACATATAGAAGGTTTAGGTTTTAGGTTTATTCATCAAGGTATTGTGTAAATTGGTTGAAATATAACAATGATTGTTGAAGATTTGGAAAAAAATCATGCTACTGGGAGCTTTACTAGCATGCACCGCGTGCACTATTGACCTTTACACTATTTAAATTAGATGAATATCTTAAAAGATATCACAGAATTAAAATAACTCGCGGAACGTAATAATATCTTAATGACCGCTGTCGTCATCCTCGTTGCCACAAGGCAGACGGGGGATTTTTGTATTGTATTTTTTTTCAGTAGATACTTATTGTAGGGCTACATATATGGTGTGTTTTATTCTTGAAATATTTAGGGTTCCAGTGTAAACATCGAACTCCTTCAAAAAATATTTAAGATTTATATAAGATAAGTAAAAAACAATATATTATGGAATTATTCGCACTTACGGACGCATCCAAACGAAGCAAGGGTTAATCACCAGATTTTATTGGTAATTTAAAAAAATGCCAATATTATTATGTACGTGTCATATTAAATGAAAAGGCCATTTGATACGTGACAGGTTTTTTTTAATTCATTTGTTTAAACTATACGTGAGTCTTTGAATCTCCGAACTCTGAATAATATTTAAAAAAGTTTAAACTTTTTAAATTTAATAGATACCCATAAAATAATCTGTCATAGACAGACAGACATACGAGTTCTTATAAGGATTCGGTTTTTACTATGAGGTATTCTAAAATTTATGTTATGACCATTATCATAGTAACTGTTTATAAAATATAAATAAAAAAATCACAATGATCATTTTTCAAAAATAGATTCAAAATTAGCTGAATGCTGCAGAAAACGATTCTTAAGCGCATATACTGATGCCACATTTGGAATGCTGCCAGCTACCAACTAAATAAATACGAGAAAAATATTTGTTATAGAGCTATTGTCCGATGTGTTAGGATTACTAATTTATATACCAAATTTATACTCTGTGTTTATAAAATGTATTTTCTGAATGTCAGTTGACACTTGTCAATATTTTAAAAAGTAGGTCAACCCTACTTTTCGTTATGAACTTTGTTAGAACATTTAGTTTAGTTTGGCTTCATATTTGGTGGAAAGCAGTACAATATATAAATTAATTACGAGAACAACGACGTTTTATTGGCCATCCCGTCATCTCAGAAGTGGGATGTACGGTGTTAATTCTACAACACATATCGGCTAACGACATTTTACATCGATATGAATATGAGTACATCAAAAAGTCCTCGTCATAGTGAAACTGTAAGGCTTGAAAGTGGTACACCTACATTACCGAGGGACAAGCGAACGAACGACGTGACTCGATTACAATGTGAAGATGCTCGTGCAATTCATAGAAGTCAGGCGCGGCATCCACGACGACGTGAACGTAGTAGCAGTTCAAGCAGTTCAAGTTGTCGGAGTAATACGCGGGCTGACATGCGTAAACGACGAATTTCTGGAAGCCGTTCCAAGAGGCGGAAAGCAAGAAGACGTCGACACAGCAGCAGTGGCAGCCGAAGTTCAGCAGCCTCGCGGATTCGATCTCGAAGACGACGACAGAATACTGAAGTGGATAGTCCACAGGACCAGAGAAAGAGGGTACGTACTTCTGTTGATAATAGTTTGTATGATACTCATTTACTCATTCGAGAAATGTTACAAACAATGAACAATAGTCAAAGTCGAACCGACAAATTTCCAGTCCTAGGCAATGTTATACCCGAATTCGACCCAATGTCGAAAGATCAAACAGTGCATATGTGGATTAGTAAAGTAGAGGAGTGTTCACAGATATATGGTTGGTCAGATAGGCAGATTATTCATTATGCTTTGCCAAAATTAGCTGGGTTAGCCAAGTCATGGTACGAGGGATTACCCTCCTTATTATTTAGTTGGACCGAGTGGAAAGATAAATTATTAGAATCTTTTCCTAGTAGAGATGACTATGCAGAATTGCTTACAGAAATGTTATCAGTAAAAGCTAAAATAGGTGACTCATTAGAACATTATTATTACGCTAAAATAAAATTATTAAATCGCCTAGAAATTTTTCATAAACGTGCGGTAGATTGTTTGTTATATGGGTTAGATGATAGGTCAGTCAGGTTAGGTGCAAAGGCTGCTAGTTTTACTGAACCTGAACAAGTATTAAAATATTTTAAATCTATTAAGCAACAGTTACGGGATACAGATAGAAGTAAAATTTCATTTGAAAAGAGAAACAATCAAAATACTATAAATAATAACATTAGCTCTAATAATAATAACAAACCAATACGTTCTCAAAATGATAACGCACAGATTATCTGTTACAATTGTAATGAACCTGGTCACTATAGCTATAGATGCACAAAACGTATTTTGCGATGTACAATATGTAATAGAATAGGTCACTTGGCGGCAACATGTCCGAAGTTAGCATCAACAAGTAATGAAAAAACGGATAAAACTGTATTGAAAGTAAATAATGATTCGGATACAAATCAGAAATTTATTTTGGATGTAGAAATTAATGGTGTAACTATGCAAGGTTATATAGATTTAGGTAGTCAATGTACTTTGTTACGCCTTAACATTGCACTAAAACTAAACTTAAAATGGAAAGAAAGTAACTTACCTAATTTGAGAGGATTAGGCAATAACTTAGTTCTACCAATAGGATCAACTATAGTAAAAATTAAAATTCAAAATATTATTGAAACCGTAGAGGTTTTTATTGTTGCAGATCATGTAATTAGTTATCCCATATTAGTAGGCCACTCATTTACCGAAAAACCGGGAATCACTATTACTAAAACACCTTATGGCTTGATTTTTAAGCGATATCCCAATCAAAAGCTTTGTTTATTTTCGAATGATAAAGTCACGATACCTGCAAAAACCGTAGGAATCGTTAAAGTCACCTCAGATACTAATTATACAGGTTCTTTCTATGTTAATGGTACTATACGAGGAAAGCCTAAATATAATTTTTATTTAATGCCAGGCGAATACAATTTTGAAAATCAACAAAGTTCTATTTTAGTTTTGAATCTCTCTGACAATGAATTAAATATTAATAAGAATATTTTAATTAATAGAGCTAAAATAATTGATAATGAAAAGACAGTTAATATTTTAAGTTCAGAAGATTTAAATAAACTAAATGTAGGTAACATTTTAAGTAATGAACAAATAGATAACTTAAAAAAATTACTTTACGAATTTAACACTTGTTTCTCGTCTGGTCTTAAAGACTTAGGATATACAGATATTGTTAAAATGGAAATAGAATTAACTGATTCTAAGCCTGTTGTTTATCGCCCGTATAGGTTACCATATGCAGATAGAGAACTAGTTAGGGTAATGGTCCAAGATATGTTAGATGCTGGAGTGATAAAAGAATCAAAATCCTCATACGCTAGTCCTATTGTTCTAGTAAAAAAGAAAACGGGAGATAAGAGATTGTGTATCGATTATCGTGCCTTAAATAATAAAACTAAAAAAGAACACTATCCATTACCTCTCATAGATGATCAGCTAGATTTGTTATCAGGTAATAGTTTATTTATTTCTCTAGATTTATTTTCGGGTTACTATCAAATAGCTATTTCGGAAGGCTCTCAGAATAAGACAGCATTTGTCACTCCGGATGGACAGTATGAATTCACAAGAATGCCATTCGGATTGGCAAATGCTCCATCTATATTTCAAAGGACAATGAATAAAATACTCGCAGAAGCTAAAATAAAATATGCTTTAATTTATATGGATGATGTTTTAATTCCAGCTAAGTCTTATTCTGAAGGAATAAGTAGGTTGCGCGAGGTTCTAAGTTTACTACAGAAGGGGGGCTTACCTTAAAATTAAGCAAATGCCATTTCTTTTATGATAAAATTGATTTCTTAGGGTTTGAAGTTAGCGCGAACGGTATAAGACCGGGCTATCAAAAAACATTAGCTATTTCAAAATTTCCAAAACCAAAAAATATACATGATATTAGACGATTTATCGGTTTGACAAGTTTTTTTAGAAGATTTATAAAAAATTTCGCTATTATTGCTAGGCCGTTAACTGACTTACTAAAGAAAAATTTTTCATGGAATTGGACAGATCAACAAGAAAATTCATTTATTACATTAAAAAGTAAATTAGTGGAAAGACCTATATTGGCACTCTATGATCAAAAGTTGGAAACTGAATTGCATACAGATGCATCTAAAATAGGTATAGCTGGAATCTTATTGCAAAAAGGGGCTGATAATTTGTTACGACCCGTTGCTTATTATAGTCGAAAAAATACTAGTGAAGAGCAAAGGATGCATTCATTCGAACAAGAGACACTTGCGGTAATATCTTCATTAAACAGGTTTAGAGTATATTTATTAGGCATAAAATTTAAAATTGTAACAGACTGTAGTGCCTTGCGTACAACTTTTACAAAACGTGATCTTATTCCACGTATAGCGAGGTGGTGGATTCAATTTCAAGAGTTTGATTGTGAAATTGAATATCGACCAGGGAATAAAATGGGCCATGTCGATGCGCTTAGTAGGGGTCCTGTTAATGATTCTAATCCGGATACTGACTTACAAATATTAGACGTATTAAATTTCACCACTGAAGATTGGATAGCTACTATACAGAATAATGATGAGGAAATTAAGAGAATAAAGGAAATACTGGAATCAAAAAATACTAAAGATACCGTTGATATATATAATAATTATCAGTTGAAAGGGGGTAAGGTTTACAGAAACATAGATGGAGGTATTAGATGGGTTGTACCAAAGGGTGTTCGATGGCAAATTCTACGCATGAATCACGATGATATCGGTCACTTCGGATTCGAAAAAACTCTAGAACGCGTAAGATCTACATATTGGTTTCCTAAAATGAGAAAATTTATTAAGAAATATTGTAATTCATGCCTAGAATGTGCATATCATAAAGTTCCGGGAGGTAAGAAAGAAGGAATGTTATTTCCTATACCTAAGAAAGATATACCGTTCCATACAATACACGCTGATCATCTCGGCCCCTTCGTTCGTAGTCGAAGAGGAAACACCTTTATTTTAGTTATTATAGACGCATTTACTAAATATGTCAATTTAACGGCTGTAAAGAATACAAAAACGTCAAGTACAATCAATGTATTTAAAAATCATTTTAGTTACTTTGGAAATCCACAAAGACTTATAACAGATAGAGGTTCCTGTTTCACTAGCAATCAATTTAAATCTTTTGTTCAAGGCCGTGGTATAAAACACATCCTAAATTCAGTAGCAACCCCAAGGGCAAATGGTCAAGTTGAGCGGTTTAACAGGACCATTTCTGATGCGCTCAGTACAAAGTGTCATGGAGTCAAAGATAACTTGTGGGATGAATGCTTGCAAGATATTCAGCTTGGGTTAAATACAACAATTCATAAAACTACACAAAAGAGTCCATCAGAACTATTGTTTGGGCATAAAATAATAGGTAGTGCAGAAAACATAATAAACGAAATATTTGATGATACAGAAGATCGATTAACTGAAAATGAACTTGTAGGTATTAGGAAAGACGCTAGTGATCGAATGAGAGATAATGAAATAGCGATGAAAAATAAATATGATAAAAATCGTAAAGCAGGTCATTCATACAAAATAGGTGATTTGGTTAGGATAGAACGTAATTACAATGAAAAGGATAGTGCAGGTAAACCAAAGAAATTATTACCAAAGTTGCAAGGTCCATATAGAATTTGTAAAGTGTTACCTAACGATAGATATTTAATCGAAGACACACCATTAACTCGTAAAAATAATAAGCGATATGAAAATGTAGTTGCGTTAGATAAGATTCATCCATGGGTCAGTTTTCAAAGAGATATTTGTAGTTCACAAAGTGATGATGATAATAATGATTCAGAGTAATGAGTAACATACTAATTGTTTCAACAGTAAGTAATTTATGATTTGAAATGAGAAAATAGTCAGTGCTGAGACACAGATGATTACAGTAGCAGACTACAGCGTGGGCAACTTTGTTAGTGCTAAAGATTAGCACAGATAACTAAGTCGCAGACTGCGCAGATGTAGGCTACAGATGTATCAGTGTCATGATTAATTTTGCACAGATGACAGAGGGCAGACTGCGGTGGTATAAGCTGAGCGGTGAGTGTTATTTAGCATGGATATCCCCAGCAGATTATACCGTTCGTAGGCCCGTGATACGGTCAGTGCAGAGAAAGAGATAGCACAGATGACTATAGAAATCTGATACCTGATAGAGGAATTTGAAATTTAATAATTAGTTAGGTGATATTAATTTTAATTATTATATTATAGTAATTAATGTATTTGGTCACATAGATGATTTGTATTTTTTTTGTTTATTGCTATTTATTAATGTTAAATTAATTAATATTAACTTAAAATGAATTTGTTAAGATTTATAAGATTATTCCTTTGATTTACTCTTATGTTGTTGTTAAATTAGCTAATCGAGCACTTAAATATGTACATTTATGAAAAAATTCTTTTTTGTTTTGTAGTTTTCATTGTTTTGCGAGAGGACTCGCCTTTGCTCAGGAAGGCCGAGCTGTTAGGATTACTAATTTATATACCAAATTTATACTCTGTGTTTATAAAATGTATTTTCTGAATGTCAGTTGACACTTGTCAATATTTTAAAAAGTAGGTCAACCCTACTTTTCGTTATGAACTTTGTTAGAACATTTAGTTTAGTTTGGCTTCATATTTGGTGGAAAGCAGTACAATATATAAATTAATTACGAGAACAACGACGTTTTATTGGCCATCCCGTCAGATGTTTTTTCCGGCGTTGCCTTCGTTTTTGTCCATAACAAAATAGATACAACTTTCAATCGCTCAATACATAAGGTTCAGACGAGTGCGCGAGCTATAAACTATAGGCATGAACTGTTTCTTAATAATATAAATATAATAAAAATAAATATGTTGGGATATTAACACACAGCACCATCTAGCTCCATGGTGAGCTACGAGGCTTGTGTTATGGATACCAGATACTTGATACACTACACATATATAACTTTAAATATATTACAAAGGACCAGACAAACAGAAAATTAGTGGTTTTTTTTCTTCAATCTTCAATATGTTCTAAAAATATATCTTAAAAAATATTAAATGTACAGTATAAGGTAAGAATTTCAATAGTATTACTCTAAGACCGGACAGATCATCCACCTGATATGTGAATCTTACAAAAAAGAAATCTCAGATTAATTTCCTTTGTCTCGCAGTAAAGTTGATGTTTTGGTACAAAATATTTGTGTATAAATATTGTGGTTTATATTAAACCCGTCATAAAGCGAGATTAGTTTGGATCCTCCCTTTCATCGGCTTGCAACAATGCGGCACGATCTATCTTTGTTAGATTTTACAACGTTTACAATATGCTGTGAGCGCTATAAAATTTAAGTCAAGCTGTAAAATTTAAGTCAAGCTGTAAAATACTATTAAAATTCTGTATATTCTAAAAAATTAAGTATTAAAATTTGCGACGCAGCAGCCGTGTATTACATATAATAAAATTGTAACTAAGCCGAATCTATAGTTTTTAGAATTTATGTCTGTCTGTCTGTCTGTTACCGCATCACAGAAAATCCATCGGAGGGATTTTCATGAAATTTGGTACAGTGATAGCTGGTTATCCGGGTCATCATATAGGATACTTTTTATCGCGGGAAAATATCACATTTTTGAGAAAAAATACAAAAACTGCAATGTAAGAATGTACTAATATGTAAAACTTAAGAATTTAGTTTTTGGTCATCTGAACGTGGGCGGAGCTGCGGGCAATGCTAGTAATATATAAGATTATACGAAACATTTGCAGCCACCTTTGACATCTATAAATATAAACACGTAAATATATAAACACATGAAATTTGGTTCATTTAGATTAAATAGAATGCCAAATTCCATAAATACAGCTCAAACCGTTATTAAGATATTAATGTCTATAAATCGGCATTTTTATCACTGACTGATTATATTTAGCAATTTTAATTAGTTTTTAAGTAATAAAATACAATAGTGGGTAGAGTAAAAAGTAAATTATCCTTTATTTCTAAACTTAGTGTCAGATTCCGTTTGTCTAACTTTATCTAAAAGCACGATATATTTCATTAAATCTTTTACATCCACATCCAATTCCATGACTTTTTCATATAACTTTATAATTGCATACAACACTAGAAAACGCTCTTGATAATTCTTCATAGTAGTATATATGATCATTTGCTGCCGTTTTAAATTTCTTAGAAGAGCAAAACAGTAACCTATTCGATATCGCAAATTTTTGTTGTACTTCTTTCGCAATAATTGAGCATAAGGTAACTGGTATCTTATTTGGTATACAAATTGTGCCATCAGCTGTACAATTCTATTCTTTCTATGATTAACAGTAGCCCCTCTCGTAGACATATAATGACCTCTCAAATTAGTATCGTTAGAAGAATTCTGAATATTATTAAATCTTCTCGTTTGTATACTTATTTGGTCCTCATCATCAAAATTGGGTAGACCACTCACATGAGATTCAAGCAAAGTTTTAATATCCAATTTAGTTTTCCTCAAATGAAGTTCTTCTAATGTAAGATTTTGTCCATACATTTTGGGTGCATTTTTCGATACAACGGTTGCTGTCCTCTCAGTCATATCGGATGCTGAAATTTTTGTAGTACTTTTGTAAGTTGGGACGCTTAATTGAAACTTTCCTTTATGTACATTCTTAAGCATCATATCCATGAGTTCATCTGCTTGCACTTCATATATTTCTTTCATATGTATAACAGATATGGATTTTGCAAACAAATCTAGGGGAGAATAATGTTTTATATTATTTACTTTAAATATAACCTTCGTTTTGCTAGAATATGTCCCTAAATATCTAAAAGTAGTCTATCATATACTCCAGACCATACTATCTATATACTCAATTTCATTGAAATCTAATCAACCGTTCCAGAGTGTAAGTCGGAACCCTATAAAATTCGAACTAAAACACTAGTGTGATAATTCGCTTTTTTTTCTATTATATCTATAATTTATCATCAAAATAATTATTTGTAAATGGACACTGTTAAACTATTAATAGATATATTAATATAATATGTAGTGCAAATTCCTACAAGATTTTGGCAAGGAAGATATATGCTACTGCCCATATCTATCTCTATACATATACTTCTATGCCGCAGATATCATAAGAAGCTATTACAAAATTTGTATACCACTCAATTCTCTACAAGATGGAGTTACATTTGGTGTTATGCTAGTTGGGATATAATTTTTAAAGACCAAGTTAGAAACAAAGTGAATTACTGTCAGAGGTCTAGGCCTCAGAAAAAAAATAATAGTAACTTAAACTTACATATAATAAAGAAACTATAAATCCATTTAATCATTTCCAAAACCAACATAAATTATTACAATTTGCGCCATTCCATTGATAATAATCTATAATTTGTTTATTGTCCGCAAATGCATTGCGATATAATCATTGAATAATGAGAATTTTATTACTGTATTACTGATTAAAATCGAATGTGCAGTTAAATTTAAACTATGATTTATTCATATAATGGTACTACATCAGGAACTAACGACTTACCCTCGCTTTGCTCAGGTGCGAGCGATAAGCGAATTTTCTTCACAATTTCATAGATTTAATTTTTTTTGCGCGGTATCCTCGAAAATATAAATAGCCTCAGTTGCTCCTTCTAACATCAGTTATATTTGCCGGTGGAGATTCCGTCAAAATTAGTTCAGGCGTTTCGGAAATTAACCGGAACAAATAGACGGACAAACAGACAAATTTTTTTTTAAGTTATTTTTATCTTATAAGAACCGTATACAACTTTAAATGGATTTACTAAAAAGCTGTTTTTTGACATTACACACAGACACGTCAATTTAATATATATATATATATATATATATATATATATATATATATATATATATATATATATATATATAATATATATAGATTTAGTTTAGTAGATGGTAAGTCGCTAGTCAAGAATATTTTCGTAACACTTAAATAATAACCTATAACGAAGGGTACCTTTTGTTTTAACTAAAACCTTTTTTATTCATACATGCATTGAAAAATCAGGTTTTGGTATCGTTTCTTAAACTTTAATTTATAAGATAAAGAATTTCTCGTTTCTATATATTTATTAATTATTAATAACTTACAAAATCATTTATAGATAACTATTTTGAAGTAAAAGTAATAAAGGTTAAATGGAGATAAAGACTAAATATACGGTAAACCAATTACCAAAGAAGAAAACATATACCGCATTCCAATCGCTTCGATTCCTAAGCTGAGTTAAAAAAAAACCTCTCCAAGACCACACGTGGTGGGCTGAAATTCCATCCTCACACGGTACTAGCTATATCGTCACGTACCAAGAGATTTGGCAGCTCCTACGTGTGCCGTACGGAAGATCTTTGATGATGATGATGATGCCCTTTGGAAGATCCAGGATTATATCCTGGATCTTTCAAACAGAGCATGAAAAGGCATCTGTGTAGGTGGATGAGGTGAGGCTGATCGTTACCGAGATTTTGTCTCAGAACTGATGGATCTCATTCCTGGATTCCACTGTCGCTTAACATCAGGCGACATAGAGTCAATTTGTCGAGCTGTTATAAAAAAAGAAAATATAAAAATAAGATTATTTTAATATAAAAATATGCAAATAACATTTTACGAGATAAATTTTAAGAAAACCAAACAAAGCTTTAAAATAAGACAATATTAATCAAGTTGGAAATAACGATTTATTAACAAAGACGATATTTTAAGGCAAAGAGAACTCATTACCGCGGTTTTTCGGCCATTCATCACCGCTAAAAAGGTTTTTGTTTACATCGTTATCCTAGATAAATAAATTATATTTTATTATTTAAATATAGCAACTCATAGCTATCCCGCGCTTACAGTATTGGTAGCCCATCTTTCTGATTCTTTAAACATTTTTTCAAGATTTCCAAAACTTGACATCGACTTTTTGCTATGTTCTTGCATGTAACAAGGACGCATTTAACACACTTTAAAATTTCAAACATTCTAGTTAAACGTGCATGATTTAAAAAAAAATATTCCTTTTTTTAAGTAGTATACAAACACCTCAGACATTTTTCGTGCCTGTTTTTGGGTTTTGGTTTTATTTTGTCGTGATTGTTTTATAAGTTATATAATTTTGCGACCGGAAATAGTTCATGCCAGCTTTTAGAGTAGTAATTATGCTGTGTTGATGATGTACTCTCAAGTCTTCTTCGTCTTTTGTGTTTCATAGTTCCATCTTTTGGAAGGTGGATTATTAACGAAATTAAAGACAATCCTTAAGGTATAAACCTACTTATTAAAAGCCATTTAAGAAAACTTAATATAAAGCAACTAGCATTGCCCGCGGCTCCGCCCGCGTTCATATGACCAAAACCAAATTCTTAGGTTCTATATATTAGTATACTCGTATTAGTATATTAGTTGACCCGGATAATCCGCTATTACCATACCAAATTTCTACAAAATATCTCCAGTGATTTTTCTGTGATGCGGTCACAGACAGACAGATAAAAATTCTTAAAACTATAGATTCGGCCTCTATTAGCGATAATAATGTGTATTTCAATAAGATTTTTCAAAACAATATTTAATGTACAGATTTGACTTAGAATTTTATTATATGTATAGATTATTCACTTTTGCCAAAGAAATTGTATATTATGCACAGGAATTCTTCAAGCATTGTAAAATGATGTCTCGTTTAAGCCCCTGATATTTCTAGAAACATGTTTGTAGAAGAGATCCTTAAATAAATAGACGAGAACTGAAAAAACATTTTTAAACATTTATCTCTTAAAGGGGTTAAGTCTTTAAACTTCGTTATGATTAAAGTTATATATAATAAGAAAATCAGGTTTTGTATAAAGCGGGCGCAGTCCTCCTCAACGTCTTACTCTGGGCCTCCCTGAATAGGGTCTCACCCGGCCGGGCTGATCGCCCGGGCGACTACCATCAAGAAGCCTCAAGGGAAGAAGGGCCCTCCCAGCGACGCGCCCATAGTTGTGGGCGGCGGAAGAACCCACGGTCAGGGGGCTATGCCCCGAAACCGTTTCCCCACTCCCCTTACGGGGATTGTGAGATGACCACGTAGCAGCGTCCCACTGCTGGGCACTAGTCTCCCTTCAATAGCCGTGCCAGTTGGCGGACTTCGCATATCTTTCAAAAATTTGCTGGGATTTCTCAGACAAGCAAGTTTCCTTACGATGTTTTCCTTCATCGTAAAACAAAATGTATATAGAAAATTGATTAAATGATGGATCGAGGCCTAAACTTTTATTAATGTACTGCTTTTAAATATTTTTTTTCTTAATAGGAACAACTCATCTATATACTAATATTATAAAGAGGAAAACTTTGTTTGTTTGTTTGCTTGAACGCGCTAATCTCAGAAACTACTAATCCGATTTGATAAATTCTTTTTGCATTAGATATCCCGTTTATTGAGGAAGGCTTCAGGCTTTATATTATCAATTATCATGCTACTACCCAAGGGAGCGGAACAATAATCATAAATGTCAACAATCCGGGCAGACTTCACAGTAAGATGACGGGGCAGAAACAAGAGTTTATTTTTGTACTTTGAACGCGGGCGAAGCCGCGGTTCTGTATAAATGTTCTAATATAACTATTGATAGCAAAAGTAAAACCTAGTTAGTGTACGAAACATGGTCTCTAATTAATTATACTCTGTGTTCTATTGAAATGTTAGTACCTCTTATAATTCACTGCTCGAGCTCTTTTAAATAACCACCAACCAACCAACCGCTTTCATAAAATAATGGACGTTTGAATTATACCCTCTTCCATTTTTATCTCTATGCCATACCTATGTAATTATATTCTATTTTTGTATTTGTATTTAATTACGTTGACCTACTTTTGGCGATATATATTTTTAAACATGAATTTTAAATGTACAAAATAGTATAAAAGTAGTTCCAATAAATATATACATACATATATATATATATATATATATATATATATATATATATATATATATATATATATATATATATGTTGGGACATTAACCCCAGCACCGTTTAGTTTCATGGTAAGCTACGGGGCTTGTGTTATGGATACCAGATAGTTGATACACTACACTATAAATCCATTTAATCATTTCCAAAACCAACATAAATTATTACAATTTGCGCCATTCCATTGATAATAATCTATAATTTGTTTATTGTCCGCAAATGCATTGCGATATAATCATTGAATAATGAGAATTTTATTACTGTATTACTGATTAAAATCGAATGTGCAGTTAAATTTAAACTATGATTTATTCATATAATGGTACTACATCAGGAACTAACGACTTACCCTCGCTTTGCTCAGGTGCGAGCGATAAGCGAATTTTTCTTCACAATTTCATAGATTTAATTTTTTTTTGCGCGGTATCCTCGAAAATATAAATAGCCTCAGTTGCTCCTTCTAACATCAGTTATATTTGCCGGTGGAGATTCCGTCAAAATTAGTTCAGGCGTTTCGGAAATTAACCGGAACAAATAGACGGACAAACAGACAAATTTTTTTTTAAGTTATTTTTATCTTATAAGAACCGTATACAACTTTAAATGGATTTACTAAAAAGCTGTTTTTTGACATTACACACAGACACGTCAATTTAATATATATATATATATATATATATATATATTATATATATATATATATATATATATATATATATATATATATATAGATTTAGTTTAGTAGATGGTAAGTCGCTAGTCAAGAATATTTTCGTAACACTTAAATAATAACCTATAACGAAGGGTACCTTTTGTTTTAACTAAAACCTTTTTTATTCATACATGCATTGAAAAATCAGGTTTTGGTATCGTTTCTTAAACTTTAATTTATAAGATAAAGAATTTCTCGTTTCTATATATTTATTAATTATTAATAACTTACAAAATCATTTATAGATAACTATTTTGAAGTAAAAGTAATAAAGGTTAAATGGAGATAAAGACTAAATATACGGTAAACCAATTACCAAAGAAGAAAACATATACCGCATTCCAATCGCTTCGATTCCTAAGCTGAGTTAAAAAAAAAACCTCTCCAAGACCACACGTGGTGGGCTGAAATTCCATCCTCACACGGTACTAGCTATATCGTCACGTACCAAGAGATTTGGCAGCTCCTACGTGTGCCGTACGGAAGATCTTTGATGATGATGATGATGCCCTTTGGAAGATCCAGGATTATATCCTGGATCTTTCAAACAGAGCATGAAAAGGCATCTGTGTAGGTGGATGAGGTGAGGCTGATCGTTACCGAGATTTTGTCTCAGAACTGATGGATCTCATTCCTGGATTCCACTGTCGCTTAACATCAGGCGACATAGAGTCAATTTGTCGAGCTGTTATAAAAAAAGAAAATATAAAAATAAGATTATTTTAATATAAAAATATGCAAATAACATTTTACGAGATAAATTTTAAGAAAACCAAACAAAGCTTTAAAATAAGACAATATTAATCAAGTTGGAAATAACGATTTATTAACAAAGACGATATTTTAAGGCAAAGAGAACTCATTACCGCGGTTTTTCGGCCATTCATCACCGCTAAAAAGGTTTTTGTTTACATCGTTATCCTAGATAAATAAATTATATTTTATTATTTAAATATAGCAACTCATAGCTATCCCGCGCTTACAGTATTGGTAGCCCATCTTTCTGATTCTTTAAACATTTTTTCAAGATTTCCAAAACTTGACATCGACTTTTTGCTATGTTCTTGCATGTAACAAGGACGCATTTAACACACTTTAAAATTTCAAACATTCTAGTTAAACGTGCATGATTTAAAAAAAAATATTCCTTTTTTTAAGTAGTATACAAACACCTCAGACATTTTTCGTGCCTGTTTTTGGGTTTTGGTTTTATTTTGTCGTGATTGTTTTATAAGTTATATAATTTTGCGACCGGAAATAGTTCATGCCAGCTTTTAGAGTAGTAATTATGCTGTGTTGATGATGTACTCTCAAGTCTTCTTCGTCTTTTGTGTTCATAGTTCCATCTTTTGGAAGGTGGATTATTAACGAAATTAAAGACAATCCTTAAGGTATAAACCTACTTATTAAAAGCCATTTAAGAAAACTTAATATAAAGCAACTAGCATTGCCCGCGGCTCCGCCCGCGTTCATATGACCAAAACCAAATTCTTAGGTTCTATATATTAGTATACTCGTATTAGTATATTAGTTGACCCGGATAATCCGCTATTACCATACCAAATTTCTACAAAATATCTCCAGTGATTTTTCTGTGATGCGGTCACAGACAGACAGATAAAAATTCTTAAAACTATAGATTCGGCCTCTATTAGCGATAATAATGTGTATTTCAATAAGATTTTCAAAACAATATTTAATGTACAGATTTGACTTAGAATTTTATTATATGTATAGATTATTCACTTTTGCCAAAGAAATTGTATATTATGCACAGGAATTCTTCAAGCATTGTAAAATGATGTCTCGTTTAAGCCCCTGATATTTCTAGAAACATGTTTGTAGAAGAGATCCTTAAATAAATAGACGAGAACTGAAAAAACATTTTTAAACATTTATCTCTTAAAGGGGTTAAGTCTTTAAACTTCGTTATGATTAAAGTTATATATAATAAGAAAATCAGGTTTTGTATAAAGCGGGCGCAGTCCTCCTCAACGTCTTACTCTGGGCCTCCCTGAATAGGGTCTCACCCGGCCGGGCTGATCGCCCGGGCGACTACCATCAAGAAGCCTCAAGGGAAGAAGGGCCCTCCCAGCGACGCGCCCATAGTTGTGGGCGGCGGAAGAACCCACGGTCAGGGGGCTATGCCCCGAAACCGTTTCCCCACTCCCCTTACGGGGATTGTGAGATGACCACGTAGCAGCGTCCCACTGCTGGGCACTAGTCTCCCTTCAATAGCCGTGCCAGTTGGCGGACTTCGCATATCTTTCAAAAATTTGCTGGATTTCTCAGACAAGCAAGTTTCCTTACGATGTTTTCCTTCATCGTAAAACAAAATGTATATAGAAAATTGATTAAATGATGGATCGAGGCCTAAACTTTTATTAATGTACTGCTTTTAAATATTTTTTTTCTTAATAGGAACAACTCATCTATATACTAATATTATAAAGAGGAAAACTTTGTTTGTTTGTTTGCTTGAACGCGCTAATCTCAGAAACTACTAATCCGATTTGATAAATTCTTTTTGCATTAGATATCCCGTTTATTGAGGAAGGCTTCAGGCTTTATATTATCAATTATCATGCTACTACCCAAGGGAGCGGAACAATAATCATAAATGTCAACAATCCGGGCAGACTTCACAGTAAGATGACGGGGCAGAAACAAGAGTTTATTTTTGTACTTTGAACGCGGGCGAAGCCGCGGTTCTGTATAAATGTTCTAATATAACTATTGATAGCAAAAGTAAAACCTAGTTAGTGTACGAAACATGGTCTCTAATTAATTATACTCTGTGTTCTATTGAAATGTTAGTACCTCTTATAATTCACTGCTCGAGCTCTTTTAAATAACCACCAACCAACCAACCGCTTTCATAAAATAATGGACGTTTGAATTATACCCTCTTCCATTTTTATCTCTATGCCATACCTATGTAATTATATTCTATTTTTGTATTTGTATTTAATTACGTTGACCTACTTTTGGCGATATATATTTTTAAACATGAATTTTAAATGTACAAAATAGTATAAAAGTAGTTCCAATAAATATATACATACATATATATATATATATATATATATATATATATATATATATATATATATATATATATATATATATGTTGGGACATTAACCCCAGCACCGTTTAGTTTCATGGTAAGCTACGGGGCTTGTGTTATGGATACCAGATAGTTGATACACTACACTATAAATCCATTTAATCATTTCCAAAACCAACATAAATTATTACAATTTGCGCCATTCCATTGATAATAATCTATAATTTGTTTATTGTCCGCAAATGCATTGCGATATAATCATTGAATAATGAGAATTTTATTACTGTATTACTGATTAAAATCGAATGTGCAGTTAAATTTAAACTATGATTTATTCATATAATGGTACTACATCAGGAACTAACGACTTACCCTCGCTTTGCTCAGGTGCGAGCGATAAGCGAATTTTCTTCACAATTTCATAGATTTAATTTTTTTTGCGCGGTATCCTCGAAAATATAAATAGCCTCAGTTGCTCCTTCTAACATCAGTTATATTTGCCGGTGGAGATTCCGTCAAAATTAGTTCAGGCGTTTCGGAAATTAACCGGAACAAATAGACGGACAAACAGACAAATTTTTTTTTAAGTTATTTTTATCTTATAAGAACCGTATACAACTTTAAATGGATTTACTAAAAAGCTGTTTTTTGACATTACACACAGACACGTCAATTTAATATATATATATATATATATATATATATATATATATATATATATATATATATATATATATATATATATATATATATATATATATATATAGATTTAGTTTAGTAGATGGTAAGTCGCTAGTCAAGAATATTTTCGTAACACTTAAATAATAACCTATAACGAAGGGTACCTTTTGTTTTAACTAAATCCTTTTTTATTCATACATGCATAGAAAAATCAGGTTTTGGTATCGGTTCTTAAACTCTAATTTATAAGATAAAGAATTTCTCGTTTCTATATATTTATTAATTAATAATAACTTTCAAAATCATTTATAGATAACTATTTTGAAGTAAAAGTAATAAAGGTTAAATGGAGATAAAGACTAAATATACGGTAAACCAATTACCAAATAAGAAAACACATACCGCATTCCAATCGCTTCGATTCCTAAGCAGAGTTAAAAAAAAACCTCTCCAAGACCACACGTGGTGGGCTAAAATTCCATCCTCACACGGTACTAGCTATATCGTCACGTACCAAGAGACTTGGCAGCTCCTACGTGTGCCGTACGGAAGATCTTTGATGATGATGATGATGCCCTTTGGAAGATCCAGGATTATATCCTGGATCTTTCAAACAGAGCATGAAAAGGCATCTGTGTAGGTGGACGAGGTGAGGTTGATCGTTACCGAGATTTCGTCTCAGAACTGATGGATCTCATTCCTGGATTCCACTGTCGCTTAACATCAGGCGACATAGAGTAGATTTGTCGAGCTGTTATAAAAAAAGAAAATATAAAAATAAGATTATTTTAATATAAAAATATGCAAATAACATTTTACGAGATAAATTTTAAGAAAACCAAACAAAGCTTTAAAATAAGACAATATTAATCAAGTTGGAAATAACGATTTATTAACAAAGATGATATTTTAAGGCAAAGAGAACTCATTACCGCGGTTTTTCGGCCATTCATCACCGCTAAAAAGGTTTTTGTTTACATCGTTATCCTAGATAAATAAATTATATTTTATTATTTAAATATAACTCATAGCTATCCCGCGCTTACAGTATTGGTAGCCCATCTTTCTGATTCTTTAAACATTTTTTCAAGATTTCCAAAACTTGACATCGACTTTTTGCTATGTTCTTGCATGTAACAAGGACGCATTTAACACACTTTAAAATTTCAAACATTCTAGTTAAACGTGCATGATTTAAAAAAAATATTCCTTTTTTTAAGTAGTATACAAACACCTCAGACATTTTTCGTGCCTGTTTTTGGGTTTTGGTTTTATTTTGTCGTGATTGTTTTATAAGTTATATAATTTTGCGACCGGAAATAGTTCATGCCAGCTTTTAGAGTAGTAATTATGCTGTGTTGATGATGTGCTCTCAAGTCTTCTTCGTCTTTTGTGTTCATAATTCCATCTTTTGGAAGGTGGATTCTTAACGAAATTAAAGACAATCCTTAAGGTATAAACCTACTTATTAAAAGTCATTTAAGAAAACTTAATATAAAGCAACTAGCATTGCCCGCGGCTCCGCCCGCGTTCATATGACCAAAACCAAATTCTTAGGTTCTATATATTAGTATACTCGTATTAGTATATTAGTTGACCCGGATAATCCGCTATTACCATACCAAATTTCTACAAAATATCTCCAGTGATTTTTCTGTGATGCGGTCACAGACAGACAGATAAAAATTCTTAAAACTATAGATTCGGCCTCTATTAGCGATAATAATGTGTATTTCAATAAGATTTTCAAAACAATATTTAATGTACAGATTTGACTTAGAATTTTATTATATGTATAGATTATTCACTTTTGCCAAAGAAATTGTATATTATGCACAGGAATTCTTCAAGCATTGTAAAATGATGTCTCGTTTAAGCCCCTGATATTTCTAGAAACATGTTTGTAGAAGAGATCCTTAAATAAATAGACGAGAACTGAAAAAACATTTTTAAACATTTATCTCTTAAAGGGGTTAAGTCTTTAAACTTCGTTATGATTAAAGTTATATATAATAAGAAAATCAGGTTTTGTATAAAGCGGGCGCAGTCCTCCTCAACGTCTTACTCTGGGCCTCCCTGAATAGGGTCTCACCCGGCCGGGCTGATCGCCCGGGCGACTACCATCAAGAAGCCTCAAGGGAAGAAGGGCCCTCCCAGCGACGCGCCCATAGTTGTGGGCGGCGGAAGAACCCACGGTCAGGGGGCTATGCCCCGAAACCGTTTCCCCACTCCCCTTACGGGGATTGTGAGATGACCACGTAGCAGCGTCCCACTGCTGGGCACTAGTCTCCCTTCAATAGCCGTGCCAGTTGGCGGACTTCGCATATCTTTCAAAAATTTGCTGGGATTTCTCAGACAAGCAAGTTTCCTTACGATGTTTTCCTTCATCGTAAAACAAAATGTATATAGAAAATTGATTAAATGATGGATCGAGGCCTAAACTTTTATTAATGTACTGCTTTTAAATATTTTTTTTCTTAATAGGAACAACTCATCTATATACTAATATTATAAAGAGGAAAACTTTGTTTGTTTGTTTGCTTGAACGCGCTAATCTCAGAAACTACTAATCCGATTTGATAAATTCTTTTTGCATTAGATATCCCGTTTATTGAGGAAGGCTTCAGGCTATATATTATCAATTATCATGCTACTACCCAAGGGAGCGGAACAATAATCATAAATGTCAATAATCCGGGCAGACTTCACAGTAAGATGACGGGGCAGAAATAAGAGATTTTTTTGTACTTTGAACGCGGGCGAAGCCGCGGTTCTGTATAAATGTTCTAATATAACTATTGATAGCAAAAGTAAAACCTAGTTAGTGTACGAAACATGGTCTCTAATTAATTATACTCTGTGTTCTATTGAAATGTTAGTACCTCTTATAATTCACTGCTCGAGCTCTTTTAAATACCCAACCGCTTTCATAAAATAATGGACGTTTGAATTATACCCTCTTCCATTTTTATCTCTATACCATACCTATGTAATTATATTCTATTTTTGTATTTGTATTTAATTACGTTGACCTACTTTTGGCGATATATATTTTTAAACATGAATTTTAAATGTACAAAATAGTATAAAAGTAGTTCCAATAAATATATACATACATATATATATATATATATATATATATATATATATATATATATATATATATATATATATATGTTGGGACATTAACCCCAGCACCGTTTAGTTTCATGGTAAGCTACGGGGCTTGTGTTATGGATACCAGATAGTTGATACACTACACATATATAACTTAAAATACATACATATTATAAATATAAACACTCATGACTGGAGTATAAAAATTCGTGCTCGTCACACAAATGAATGCCCCCAGCGGGACTCGAACCCGCGACCGCAGGCACAGCAAGTAAGGTCACTACAAACTGAGCCAAACGTGTCGTCAAAAATAGTGATTTAAAAACTTCATCAAATAAAACTAACAAGGCATTTGGCACGCGTGGTGGACTGTGGTCTGATCCCATTCACATACCCATTGAAATAAGCTCGTGCTAAGTGCCTCAAGCTGTATATCTTAATAATTTAACTCCATAATTGTTTGCAGTTTATCTGATATATTCAATTCTCTCAAATAAAATTTAATCAAAATATACATAAAGTTAATACTTTCTTATTTTTTTATATAAACAAACATTTAAAGTGATAGAAATTAACATTATTAAGTAAAAAATATCTGTTGTTAGCATTCAAGGAAAAAAATACAGGATTTTTTTCAGCCGTTAACATCCCAATGGTACCTAAAACCTCTCTTTTCTCCTTTCTCTCTGCTCTATTTCTGGCGATGATCTGCTGCCATATCGTTTAACATTTTGTGGAGTCCAAAACGTGATGGACTTAGTCCACATTTCGGCAGACACGCAGCAGTTTGCAGTCCAGTCCCACTTCAATTGAGATCTAAAAATGTAAAAATAAAATAATTGAAATGACTAAGTTACGTAACTTGAAATGATCTAGCTGTGAGTGTTAAATCGATTGTAGGTCACCGACACTGTGACGTCATACAGAAACTCGGTTACGGAATGAATAAATAAAGAGATGTCGCCTCGCCAACGCTAGGGTTGCTTTGGCAAAAGGGCAAATTTTATAATAAAATAATTCACACATGATTTTACTTGTTATATTAATTAAAAAGTATTGTACTTACTAAAATAATTGGATGTATGTGTGTTTGTTAGACTATCGCTCTAAGGGCTGGAAGGAATTGGATGAATCTATACTAATACAGATAATATTATAAGTTTGTTTATAATATTAAAAGTTTGTTTGTTTGAAAGTGCTAATCTCAGAAACTACTAATCCGATTTGAAAAATTCTTTATGCATTAGATAGCCTGTTTATTGAGGAAGGCTATAGGATATATCATCCCGGAAAAATGTACGGTTCCCGTGGGATAGATTTGTTTTTATCTATAGATTAGTTTTAGTGTATAGACTAACGCATAGGCTTCTTTTAGGTAGGGAGGGAATAGACTCGAAAAGAGCCTACCGAAGCGGGGCTAAGCCGCTAGTAAGATATAAATTAATGCTAAAATTTATAGCATTTCTAAATTGGCTTAACTGATAAATATTGCTTTAGGCATCATGTCCGCCGAAATTAGTAGGGCGTAGGTGTAATTTAAGGGCAAGGGAATTGCATAACTCGAAAATTACATTATAATTATACGGCTTTTGCTTATTTAATTGTGTATTAATTTACATTTCCATATTATATTTCCATATTTACATTAAACAAACAATTGAAAAAAAATATTTTTTCTATTATTATAAATGGGCACAATGTCGCTTTACTCAGCTCTTAATACTATTTATTATGTTAATATTTTTTTATAAACGCATCTTTATATTATGTATCGATTTTATATGATAACGATAATATATTTAATATATTTACAAAGTTTTTACTTTTGTTTGTTTTTTTGTATTTATTCAAATTTTTAGTTTGTTTTTTTTTTAATGTTTTTTTGGCCAAAAAGTCCCAGCGAAGCTCGGTAGCCCAGGTACTTAATTTATTAAATGACTAGAAAACCTATGTCATTTCTGGGTGTCTAACAGTAAGTAGCCTATATGTTACTACTGGACAAAATTTATTTGTGTGCTAAGTTTCATCTAAATCCGTTCAGCCGTTTGAACGTAAATTAATAAAAAACATACATATACATACAAAATTTCCATTCTTAATAAAAGTTAAATAAATTACATTCATTTCAACCTTAACTATTATAATCAATGCATTCACAAAAGCATTTAAAAAGTATATGGACGTCTCAGACGTCAATAAATTATAAGCATTCTTATATTTACTGCAGAAGCTTTGACATTTATTGCGAAAATAACTAACAGTCGTAAATATGGTAGAAAAAATTGATTCACGTAATATTTTATGGTTAGTTTATTTTAAAATTAATAGGAAATGTCAATATTTGTTTTTTTTTATTCGTTTATTCCGTTCCCTAGCGTTTATAATATTTATTGAAATTATAACATGACGAAAGCTCTCGAAAAAGCTCTTTTTTTTCTTAATTCACAAATATAATACCAGCTAATTTATAAAATGTTTATTAATAAAGCTTATAACTCTGCTAGAGGCTAGACTGAAGGCGGATTGTCTTACTATTTCTAAAAACCTTATAAAAAATTGGTAAGGTATTTTCAGAGATTAGCCCAAAGAAATACAAATGCATTGCGGTGGGAACTTTAATTTGTAATCGTGACTACTTAAATATTTCTAACTAATTTTTCAAGTATTTTATAAGGCTCTGGACATAATTTAACTTTTAAACAATGTTCTAGAATGAATTCGATTTCAATTATTTTTATACTTTGAAGATGGTAAATATGTGAATAGTCTAGTATAGATAACAAGTAGCTACATACGTCATACAAGTATTTACTTGCATCACTCGCACTTTACCACCTGTGATAAAAAGGGAGGAGAATAAAATATGGAAATCCCTGACCAGGTATATACTATATATAGGCAGGTACTCACGTGATTTTAGGTAAATTTAGATCCTGCTCTAAATTCCAATGTAGTAGCTCTACTGAGGTATGCTGCAACTGTCTTTGAATTGATGTTTGGTTCGAATCCCGTTCGAAGCAAATATTTGCAATGCAAATAATTATAACTTTTTCGCAGTTTTATTTTTTTCGTTCCCAACATGGTCATGACAGGGACTAAAGTCTTTAAAGCCTCAAAAAATTACAGTTCTTACTGATAGTTTCTACTCGTAAAGTACACAATAATTTGAAAGAAAAGACAAATAAAATACAAAAAAACTTACAATAATTAAAAATTTGCTGTGTTCCTATTTATGCAATCCCTACAGTTTTTTTTCTATAAACTTCAATTTACCAGTAGGCAAATCGCACATCTCGATCATAGATCATTTAGTGCAAATCTAATCATTCATTATGGCATAAAATAGGTTAACTTAGATGCTTGTCCTAAAATACACGAGTTACAGGGCTCATTAGTCAGGGGATAAGGGGTTAAAATATTCAGGTGCGGTTTTGCTTTATTTTATTTGCAAACGGAAACAGTTTAACCAGGTCTGGATTTAAAACTGTGGGGGTAACTGAGTGGAGGCCCCTAAGAATATTGCAAAGATTTTTTCGCGGATTTGATTCGATTTTTGGTTACGGCTTTACAGCAATCGTGGTCAATGGTTACGGAAGTCTCTCCCGAAAAAATCCACACAGTTCTACTTAAATTTTCAAATATTTATGTATATTTAAGAAAGAATTAATATTACAAAGAAATTTTTAGCAGACCTTTTATTTTTGGTTTCTCAAATTTACCATATTTTTTACATAAAAATTGATCTTTGAACAGGTAGTCTCTAATACGGGGACCCGGAGAAATGCCAGTTGCCCTCCATCAAATCCCGCTCTGGGTTTAACAAGTTTCTTAATTAAATCGTGTTGGGATTATGAGGTTTCCAGTCAAGCTAAAACAATTTATCAAATTTTTCTAACAAGAGGGTCTTATAACAAACTAAAACTTGGAAAGGTGGTAATGGTACATCACTAGTAAATTAATTTATTATAAACCACCTACATAAAATGTACAGTACCTTTCGATATGATTTCTCATAACAATGCGTAAAAATATTGCATTATCAATGTAATAATTGAGTTATATCCCATAGCAAAGATTGACTGGTAATAAACCGAAAAAGGTAAATCTAAATTTTATATGAAAACTTCGGAAATACTCGTTGAAGTCACTGGCAAAGAGCGAGTAAATTATGCGATCCATTAATCATGACCAAGAGGCTAAAATATTCGTGAAAGTGGGTGGTTTCTAATGTTTTTGTAGGTATAAGTTCCAAGCGTATTTAATGTTATAAATAGCACATTTACATCATGTGCTTATTCCCGTGGGATTAGATAATTTATGTTTTCATTTCTTTTATTCCATACTCTTTTTTTTATTCGTCCTCCTTTGTTTGTTACTCCTTTAATTGAAAAATATATAATATACATATATCAGAACTTCTGAATTCATTTTAAATTACGAATAAAAAATAAGTTATCAATTTTTTTTAAACATTTTACCCTGACTAATTTCAGTTTTGGTGGCCTATCTCTTTGAGACTAGCCATCGGTGTAGTGTATACGTATTATTTATTTATGCAAAGGTATGTGCGTAGGTTAAGGTATACTTTCTATTCCTATACTCTCAAAATCCAGTGGGACGACATTTCGAAACGACCAGTGAGGGATCAGGCACAGGTTCCTCGGTTTTAGATGCTATATAATACGGGATTGTAACACCGTCAACTTCTGGTGTTACTGAGAATTCAATGCCTGAAAACCCCAATAAATATACTCAGCTCGTCCCGGGACTCGAACCCAGGAACTGCGCATCTATAATAGCCGTACACGTTCACTAATAACTAGACAAACAATTTGCCTGATTCGAATTTATGTAACAAGTACCTAAAAAAATGAGACAAATAGACATTGAAATCGTTATTATACAAACAATACAAGCCGTATTTTACATTTGCTGGATTTTACAAAAACACATAAATAGCTAATTACTTACATGACACAAGTATTTCAAAATTTAAAATAACTAATGTGGTAAATAAGTACGAGTAAACAAGCAAAAAACTCGGGGTTAGATACAAATAAAATATTCATAGACAGAAAATAAATTAAAACCACAAAAAAGACATTTCCAATTCATTCAGTCCAAACAACGTAAAAGAAATCGACGCTTTTTTTTTAACAATTTAAAAATTATACTCTAAAAGAATTTATTCCTCTTATTTATTAATAATTCTATTTCAAACAATGAATTGTTTGAGCTATATGATTAATGTTGTCATCGGACCTCTGTCGAAACTTCGAATGGTAGGAAAAGCTTAAATATACTGGCAACATTACGAATTGGCGGGAAATGAAATGTCATCTGAACAAAATGGCGCGTCCCTTTTTTGCGTCCACTTCGTTTGTGCTTATTTTTTATCGTATTTAAACTAATCTGTGGGATAATTTATTGCACCTCTTAGTCATGAATAATGGAAAATAATATACTACGATAAAAACGTTTCAAAGACGTGATTAATTACGCACTGCGGTGTTTTTATACAGAAACTCTCTTAGAGATTTTATTATGAACACTAACAAAAGCCATTTGATGAATGATCCATACATTTATATTACACATTCAATTTTCTATAATGCGCGTGTTATTATATAAAATTTTACTGTAAAATATAAAAATTGTAAATTTCGAGGCCACCTAAATAAAAGATTTATTAGTTATCTCTAAATAGGCTGTGCAATATGCAAATATGATTTAAAAATATTATTTGTAAAACGAAACACTTCAGTACCGAATTTAGTTTATTAGCTACAAAAAAACAAGAACCACAAAAAAAAAACAACGTCATACTAGAAATCTATATACATATATAAAACATAGTCGGGTTAAGTGCACCATCTACAACTTAAGAACGGCTGGACCGATTTTTATAATCTTTTATTTGTTGGATTTGTCTCCACTCCGAATGGCAGAATAACTGTTAATGCTAAGGGCTAGAGCCCGGGGCGGCAAATTCGGAGGGTGAAAAAAAAAATTCTTCGCGTTATCGGAAATGCTTTTTTTATTTTTCAAAAAATTAATAATGAAAAAAATACTAGTACTTTTTTCGTAAAATTGAAATCATTTATAATTTTTTTTTTTGTATTTTTCAAAAAATTAATAAACAAAAAAAAACTTTATCAAAACTTTACCCATTTTGTACAAAATTTCCATAATAGGGCGGTGTTTTTCACTGAACAGAGACGACACTAAGGTTGAATCCGGCACTGAACGCAGGCTAATTAATATTTATATTTATTTAAAATGTATCTAGAGACAAACCCGAGTGAAGCAAGTATATTTAATAATAACAACATATGTTGGGACATTAACACACAGCACCATCTAGTTCCATGGTAAGCTACGAGGCTTGTGTTATGGATACCGGATACACTACACATATACAATTTTAAATACATACATATTATAAATATAAACACCCATGACTGGAGTACAAACATTCGTGCTCATCACACAAATGCATGATCCAGCGGGACTCGAACCCGCGACCGCTGGCACAGCGAGTAGGGTCACTACAAACTGAGTCAAACGTGTCATCAAAATAGTACATATTAAATTACAGGCGAAAAAGATATAAATATGCATCGAAATAGTAATATTTCATTATTATTAGCTTAAGGAAATGAGTATTACGGTTCTTATTAAGGAAGGCAATGATTTATGTCAAGGACTCTTAGGTCGTTGTGATGAGTATCACAAAGGTAAGCTCATGTTTATTGGATATCAACTTGAAATTATATTAATTAAATTTTACCTACTTAAAATATATAGCTTTCTTCAAGATTTTATATACATACTAGCATTGCTCGCGGCTCCGCCCTCGTTCAGGTGACCAAAAACCAAAATCATTAGGTTTTACATATTAATATACTCTTACAATGCAGTTTTTGTATGTTTTCTCAGAAATGAGATATTTTCTCGCGGTAAAAAGTATCCTATATGTTGACCCGGATAACCAGCTATCATCATACCAAATTTCATGAAAATCTGTCCAGTGGTTATCTCGTGATGCGGTAACAGACAGAAAAACAGATAGACAGACAGACAAAAATTCTAAAAACTATAGATCCGGACTCTGTATCGATAATGTTTATTTCAATTAGATTTACCAAAAAATATTTGATGTACAGATTCGACTTAGTTACAATTTTACTATGTGTGTAGATATGCATTTATAATATATTTTATATTACAGTTAGTTACTTAAAGCCTAAAACTTAAATTACCAATACCCTTTTTGTTAACATGAAAACACGTATATACTATACGTGTATATATACGACTTACATAATATCCATATCCAAGGTTAGTACTTCGTTAAACTAGGATTATAGTGAGATGAGATGGTGTACCTTTTCGAACTTTATTCTTTTGCCCTTTATAAAGCCCTTATTAGTACTCAAGAAAATAAGGAAGGACTGTTGTTATAGTAAATTCAGTTTATTTGTATATGGTGTTGTAAAAGAATGTCACTAACACGCATTAAATTAATCTATATCTATATAAACATCTATATTTATATTATAAAGAGGTAAAGTTTGTGAGTTTGTGACGTTGTAGGGGGTAATCTCTGGATCTACTGAACCGATTTAGATGAAATTTGGCAAGAAGATAGTTTGAGACCCTGGGGAAGGACATAGGATACTTTCTATCCCGGAAATCACCCTTTAAGGGGGTGAAAAAATGCTACAACACGTATTTATTTAATTTAACTGAGGAGCATTTATACCAAGTTTCAAGTAATGCTGATCATAAATATTTTTGTATTGTATTTTAATGTGTTTTTCCGTGGGAATTAGATAATCTACTGCGGTAAAAAGTCACTCTCGAGCCCTCCAACTATCTCCACACAAAAAATGACCCCAATCCGTCACTCCGTTTCGACGTGAAAGAAGGACAGACAAACAAACAAACAAACAAACAGACAGACAGACAGACAGACACACTTTCACATTTATAATATTAGTATGCATATAAAATTGACGAATTAAAAGTGCTTGTAAAAGTCTATTTGAATAAAGACTGTTCGCGATAAACTCAAAAACTACTACACTGATTTTCATGTTGTTTTCATTAATGGATAGAGTGGTTCTCGAGGAAAGTTTTAGTATATAATTTGTTATGTTTTTGTATACATTGGCTAAAATATAACGATATTTGTTGGAGGTGCCGGAATAAAATAAGTCTTCTGAGAGCTTTCAACGAAAACTAAGTAAACCCTTTGAGATATAACAAAATAATGTATGGTGGGAATGTGTATCTTAAATAGGTCTACAAAGAGTTCGCGATGACATATCTATCTATCTCTTAAAGATAATCCTATATGTCATAAAGTCTATTGTATACTCGTAGTAACCGTTAAAACGTACCTAATAAATCAATAATATGTATATAATAAATCGACAGCTAAGTAAAGCAAAAAATTAGTTTCTTTAAAAAAAATACTTTTTCTATCTGTTCTCACGCTGATAATTTCATATAGCACCATCTTGTAAATATTTGTGGCACTTGCATGTTTGCCAATGGATGATACTACTGACCTACTGAATAAGCGCCTACGCCAGCCAGCAAAGCTCGGTCGCCCAGGTACTTACTAATTACAAAATCAGATTTAATTTACAAGTATTATCTAAGCTATACTTACATTTTTTTATCTTACATCAAAAATCAAGTTAAAAGTTATGTATTTTATCATGTCTGTCATTCGGAAATTGCCGTCTCGATCGGACGTTTTCAGGGCACACCTCCATTTCCTGTACCTATGACCCTGTATTTTCTAGCAAGATATTTGTTTTGTATTCTAACCGGGTCATCTTTACAATTTTCACAAATTACAGTTCGGCTTTGTTCAGTTGTATAGAATGTCGAAAAGAGAATTAGGTTAGAAACAACATTCGAGAAAATTTCCTTTTATTATAAACACATTATTCAAATAACTTTGGATAAAATGGACCAAAATTTATTATAATTACTAAAATAATAAATAAAAGTGATATTTTCGAAAACCACTCGACTTTTTAAATTTATTTACCTTAAAATTAATAATTTGTAAACGTCTATAATTACAAACTATTTCAGATAAAAGCTTTTTTTAAAAAAAACGACTTCTGGGCACTAAAAAGTAAAAACTTTAAAAAAACCGACTTCCAAGCACTAAAAAGTACTAAAAAACAACTTAGCGGGAATTTTCGTTTACTACAAATACCTAATCAGATACTTTCGAAGTCGTTATATAACTAATAATAAATATTCCACTCATTTCCTGTACAACTGACGAAGTAAAGAATAAAAGAAAATATTGTAGGTATATATTTTTTATTATTATTATCGATTGTGCCTATAGAGTTCTTAATACAACTACATTAACTCAAAAGACTTAAATTCTTAAAAATGACAAGTTTGCTCCAAAAAAGAGTTCAAACTTCCAACAATATTTATTTCCAACCACCTCATAAAGCAGTTTCAAAGATTTATAATACACTTGCTTTTACAACAACGGCAGCGAAACATCTTACACTTGGCATTTAGTACTATTTTATGTCTTGAAAGAGTGAAATACGCAAGATATATCTTTTTAGATGAACTTTATGGTCAACAGGAAGTTCCCATTGAACAGATTTTTTGACATTTTGTATTTCCTGTTGTAAGAAATTTACCCTCGCTTTGCTCGGATGCGTCCGTACATTTTGATTTTTTGAGCGGAACCCTATTTCTTTTACTAAAATAAAAGTAGCCTAAGTTACTCATTATAGCGTCATCTGCCAGTGAAAGTCCTGTTAAAATCAGTCTAGCCGTTTCGGAGATTAGCCGGAACAAACAGACAAACAGACTGATAGAAATTAAAATTATAGTTTTTCTCATAAGTACCGTAATTCCATATGCATTTAGTAAAAAGCTGTTATTTTACAAACAGACACTTCAATTATATTTATCTGTATTATATATGAATAACTATCAATTAATAAATACATATAAAGTTTGTCTTATCTGTTCGTATACATTCATTTTTTTTTATATTCTTAGTAAATTAGTTTGGGTAATGTAATACATAATAATATACAAAAGAAAGATAATAAAAATAGCCAAATAAAGTTTTTTATCAACCCTTATTATTGCTTTACTTCAATCGAGAATCAATGCAGCAAACATTGGTTGTCTATACATATAATAAAATTGTAACTAAGCCGAATCTGTACATTAAATATTTTTTGGAAAATCTTATTGAAATAAACATTATTATCGATACAGAGTCCGAATCTATAGTTTTTAGAATTTTTGTCTGTCTGTATGTCTGTCTGTCTGTCTGTTACCGCATCACGAGAAAACCACTGGACAGACTTTAAAGCAATTTGGTATGGTGATAGCTGGTTATCTGGGTCAACATATAGGATACTCTTTACCGCGGGAAAATATCTCATTTCTGAGAAAAAATGCAAAAGCGGTATTGTACTAATATACTAATATGTAAAACCTAAGAATTTGGTTTTTGGTCATCTGAACGCGAGCGGAGCCGTGGGCAAAGCTAGTACATATATAAAACAAGGGAGTCACCCTAGAGTATAAGGATACGTTGTAAGTTAATTAATCAACATGTATTAAGCTTTTCCATTATTGTATTTTACTAATGGAAGCCATTCATAACTTGTATCAATCACCAGCTGCCCAACGGCCTCTTAATGAGAAGTGCTCTCGGTTTTTTCTTAAGTACTTTTCATATTAAGATCTCTTATACCAACGATGCTTTTACATAATAAAGCTCAAATAGTGTGAAAAAAATCAATTCATTTTGGGGTTTGCATTTCATTTAAATCACATAAACTAAGTATAATAAATCTAAACATATAATAAAATTCTAACTGAGTCGAATCTGTACATTAAATATTTTTTGGATAATCTTATTGAAATAGTTATTATTATCGACACAGAGGCAAATCTGTAGCTTTTGGAATTTTTGTCTGTCTGTCTGGGAACGCATCACGAGAAAACCACAGTACAGATTTTGACGAAATTTGGTGTGATGATAGCTGGTTATCCAGGTCAACATATATAGAATACTTTTTACTGCGGAAAAATATCTCATCTAAGAAATTTATACTAAACGTTAAAACGTAACTAGGGAAGAACCCGAGCGGAGCGAGGGTAATTCACTAGTTGTAAATAAAATATAGATAATAGCCTCATTATGTGATTAGAAGAAATGAACGGAATAGATAATATTTTGAGAAAATGTTACGTATTATAAGAAACTTTTTATTTACCCACTTATATTACACTTTTTATGGCTTTTAGGCAATTTAACAGAGTGGCGTATCCGTCTTATGCGAAATATGATCAAACAAACATCAACAATGTACAGGTAGCGGCTTGACACCATTCAAATAGATGTTACATCTCTTCAGGAATATTACTTTTTATATTTTCTTTGCCTCAGTATTAAAATATATTTTTTTTCTTTACAGTTCACCTCCAATTTGATGAACCATCATTACGGGACTACGTACTCTATTCCATAGTTGGAAACTTCATTCGAGGAAACTTCACTCCAACGAGCTTCGCTGAACGACCTTGCAGAGATAAAGAACCAATACCATATTTCGTGCCCAAGCATTTGAGACCTGTTAGATCGAAACACGTGAAAACGTGGAACGAAGACTTCAGCTACAGGACAAAAAGTGAAAGTGACATTAATGTGTATTACTTCAGACCCAAATTTCGTAGTTATTCGCGAGTGGAACGATCAACTTACAGAAAGGGTTTGAGATATAGATTCGTGCCAGCCATGATAGTGAGTGGGCCTTTAGAAGGTCGAACCGGTGTAGTGCTCCAATGGTCTCTAATGGATGCTTCGCATTTAGAAAATGAGGAAACTAGTGTTGTTTTTAGGTAAGTTTTAGAATAATCTATTTTTTCTTAAATTAAGCACTATTTAAGATATTTTTTTCATAATGTACTTGTTTAAGTTATTATGAATTTACGAATTTAAGTCATTAAAATGCTTTCATTAAAACCGAACACTTTAAGGAATAAAAAAAACAACTATGATGAGATGGAAAAGTGTCTCCCCTATATCTGGGAAATATCAATCAATGGAAATGGCTAGTAAATATCGAAAAGAATAAAAAAGCTATAAACTAGCTGTACATAAGAATCCATTCAGTTCAACTCAATCTCTTAATTTATAGCTTAAACGCGAGCCAGTAGAGCACAATCGATCGAAAAACCATATTATTCTATCAATATTTTGTTTTGTAAATAATTAATATATAAAAGACCTAATAATTTAGATGAATATTATACAAGAAAATATTTATAGCAACGAATAACTTTTAAAAAAGAAAAAAGTAGTGAGCTTGAGCCATCCGTGGAAATGTTATACAATAATTGTATTATTATATCTCCAATTTGCCTACCTACACCCAAGGCGCCACGGCGTCTAGTAAAAATATTTTACCTCCGTCCGTCGACATACAATTTTAGCGATTAATAGAAAAGTTAATAAACTGTGTTAAAATTTAAATACAACGACAAAGTATAAAGGAAAAAAAATGATGCTGGAAAATATGATATTAATTTTTTTTATTGTTACATACTAAACAAAGGTAAAAAATGAAATCGAAAAAAAAAAACAATAGAAAAATGTACTGAATCTATATTGTTTTTACCTGTTCATATATAGAGAATGAAATTCATAGTTGAAAGTCGACAAGTATGCTAATTTTGGCTTTAAAAGGGTTAATCGCGCGACACTAACGATTTGAATGCATCATTTACCTCATTCAGTAAGTAAACAATTCATAGCTTGATGAAGACAAATGAATGGTTTCGAGCTAAAGCTACTTATGGTATTAAAGGCATTATATATTTGCATCATTGCATACTGTTTATTTAGTAGGTATAGGTTTATTCCCAATACAAACTTTCATCCCAATTTTTACCCCCTTAAGGGATGATTTCATTATTTTAAAATTTAAAAAGTATCCTATATCCTTCCTAGGGTCTCAAACTATCTTCTTACCAAATTTCATCTAAATCAGTTCAGTAGATTCAGAGATTACCCCTTACAACGTCACAAACTCACAATTTACAAACTTTACCTCTTTATTATACTCATATTAATATAGATTAAAAAGCTCGCTAAAATGATTGAGTGAGTGTAAACAAAAACGACGCTCAGTTTTCTCAGTTCTCAATAACTATTAAACTGCTGTTAAATGTACAAGTTAAGGATTTATGTTAGAATAGAGATAAAAAGAAGTCTAAGCGAAACACGATAATTTGAATTTAGTAAGCAAGGGAGTAGCCGTTATAGAATAGTGGCTTCATCATCAGCCCAGCTAATATACCAATTGAATATGTTATCCATGATTGAAAATTCTTCATTTTATTGTTTATCCTACGAAGGTTCTTTCTGTTTTCTTGGATAAAAGTAGCATATGTTTTTCTCTAAATGTTGTATTCGTCAGGAAAAGTTTCCTTAAAATCGGTCAAGCCATTCAAAATATAATGGATAAAGACACAGATGATTTTTATTTAAGTTTCTGTCAAATATATCTCTCGTATAAAATGAAGATCGTCCAGGAGGGGATCGATTACAGTAATTAGTATTCCATTTCGTTCAGCATTCTGGGAGGCGTCCAGAATAAAAATTACAGAAAGAAAGAATATTGGTATTCAAAAAGCTTCACGATGTTGAACCGATGTTAATGAGCGGCAGCTTGAGAACTTCGTTTATCAGAACGTAAATAAAAAGTACAAACTACGACCGAACTTTGGTCTGGAAAACTATATTTTTAGTATTATACTTTCTTACTTCGATTTTGGGATAGTGAAAGTTTTTAATTGATTTAAAACCATGAAAGTGCCTAATTTTCAATATGGTCTCCATTTTTCCCATATGGCGGAAATGTATATATAAAAAAAAGAATTTACGTGTGTTTATTGTTCTAATAACAGAAGTTCGTCCTCTTTTCAGACAGCAATAGGTGGACATAGTTTTTACTACTTCGACTTACCATCGCTTCGCTCGGGTCCGGTACGATTTAGGTGCCTAACAGTAGCATATGTTTTATTTACTCCAGGTTTGCCTATATGTGTGCATTTGTGTCCAGCCCTTCCAGCGTGAAAGACTAACAAACATACACGCATTTAAAGACAATTGTATGTACGAAACTTTGTAGTTTAGTTCAATTAAGGGAAAAACTCTCTAAAAAATCTTCCACCAGAATTTAGTATTTTCTCTTTTATTGGAGTTGTTCGAACACCAAAATACATCACCACAACATATATGCGAGTAAAATAATTAATTCATATATGAATACTAGTACAGTAAATGAAGAATAAGAAATATTCTTGTTATCTAAATACTGCTGCTCATTACAAAAAAGGGCAGTGGTAGTAGCAGCGGTAACGCGTTTGTTTGAGAAACCAAGTGACGTAGGTTCAAACCCGGTCGTGCCTTTGACATTATCATGTCTAATTATTTTCAATAAGATTACCATTGTTACGGTAAAAATATTATGAGGATATGTGAAGTCCGTCAACCCGCTATTGGCCAGCGTATTAGACTGTGGCCTGATCTCCCTCGTATTGAAGGAAGGCCCGTGCTCGATAATGGGACGACAAAAAGTAAATGTATAGCTTTTTTTATACATGCGTCATACAAAAAAGCAATGGCGTATTTAGAGTAAAATATACTCTAACATTGTATCTCTCGTATTAATTCATGCGAGAAAAGTCCCAGGTAATTTTCAACCCTTTTATGCCCTACAATATATATTACACCAAAACAACCCTTACAATAAATTGTCAATACATTGAAAAGAAAAGAACAAAGTAAGCTTTTCGCGAGTTCTGATCAGTTGTTTCCTCAACAAAACAATTTAAGATGAATGAATCTCTGGTGAATGCAATTTACATCTTTATCAAAGGGGAATAAGGTGTACTGTTGGCTAGTAAAATGAAGGACTTAATCTTACAGTTATAATATGAAGAGGAAAATTTTCCTTTGTAACTTCTAAAAAGTTTGTAAATCCTTTTTTATGATGGGAAAAATTATCGTATGGAAGTTAATGTGAAGTGAAAATAGGTCGAGCGTGACATTTATCCCTTTGGTATAGTTGTGTTGACGACACGTCTGGTTCAGTTTGTAGTGACCATATTTGCTGTGCCAGCGGTCGCAGGTTCGAGTCCCGTTTGGGCATTCATATGTGTGATGAACACGAATGTTTGTAAACATAAATATATTCGTGATAAAACAAACAGGAAAACAGGAAAATTTATGATGACTTGATGTATTTTCTATGAAATCCCAAATATCTTACCATCCAATATCCACAATAAACAACTGAATTAAAACTTTGATCCTGATAACTATTGCTCATGTTTAGATAGTTAGTAAACTATTTAGAACTTTTAATAAATATAAACAAAACCATTAATTTAAACTTCATCTAACATCCATTACACAGAATTATATATAATTAACTTTAAGCATCCATTCACGCTAACACCTTCAATCAATAACCGCAATATCCCTATATTATTTCATGCCTCGTTTACACTCTTGGCTTGTAAACTGTACTAGTAGTCACCCTGTGGTTGGACCCTAATTATTGAAAAGAGGAAAAAATATATGAATAGAATAACAAAAAATAAAACCGACTTCCAGGCACTAAAATGTAAAAAATAACTACACGGAGGTTTTCATTTAGATTAGATACCTAATCAGATATTTTCGAAGTCGGTGCCAGCCCATGCAATATTCTAAGTATTTTTTACATTTTAGTGCCTGGAAGTCGGTTTTATTTTTTGTTAAAAAGTTTTTATTTTTGCATTTTTAGTGTAGATGTAATAAGCAGGTAATTTGTTAGAACAGTTTTTTAATAACATATTCGATTAAACAATTTCTTTAAAAAATATATTTATTGTTAATTTAAAAAAAACCGCTCGACCGATTTCGATAAAATTTATATGGGACCACCTGGGAAGTCTTTGAAACAAAAGACAAATTTTCCAAATCGGTTCAGGCGTCTTCGAGTAATCGGTGAACATATATATATATATATTATATATATATATATATATATATATATATATATATATAATATATATATATATATATATATATATATATATATATATATATATATATATATATATATATATATATATATATATATATATATATATATATATATATATATATATATATATATATATATATATATATAAAGAAGTTTCCGACGAATTGAGAACCTCCTCCTTTTTGGAATTAGAAGTCGGTTAATATACCTATCTTGATAAAAATGTCTTTTTTGAATGATAATACTAAAGCTCGTCGATAGCTTCTTACTGAACAAAAAAAAATTGTGTGTGTGCAATTCACACATGGTAGAAGTGAAACTTTATATATAATAAATATTTTTTGAAAAATCTTATTGAAATCGATATTATTATCGATACGGAAGCCGGATCTATAGTTTTTAGAATTTTTGTCTGTCTGTCTGTCTATCTGTCTGTCCGTTAACACATTTCTTCCAGTAATGTCCAAACATACTTTCATTTACAATTCTGCTTCTGTTCAGAACAAACTGAATCGCTGTTCTTTGCTTTCAACCAAAAGGCTTAGTATCAACTTATTTTATTCCTTTAGGGCATTTGAGAAAAACGTTTTAATCTATAATATATTCTATTTAGTGTTAACGAAATATATAAATCGCTTATCCCTATTAACATTGTCGGATATGCAAATTTGTCATTTTCTTTTTATTTCACTAATCACTCTTAAAAAGTCTCTTCTTTTAGTAGCTGCAACAAAAAAATATTTTTTACGAGTAGTTTTTAAAATAGCCACAAGTAATTTTTGTTAACCTAACTTGTACATTTAAAAAAATATCAACAATTCAAACTTTGACGCACTCTCGTGTAAAGTTGCCGATTTTCACATCCGACAATGTTAATAGGGATAGGCGAAATGTATTGCAAGGTTTCAAACCCTTAGGGAACGTATTTCATATGAACCTTTTTTAGGTAGTTTCGAAATTAAAAAAGTTTTTAGTCTTATATTCTAGATAGTATTTTCTTAAATCTGTATTAATTCTCACAAGAAACATAAAAGGTATTGACTAAATCCTTTTTAGGGTTCCTTAGCCAAATTCGTTTATTTTGTACCTACTAGATAAATATGATTAAAAAATAGCCCACAAATAGGTAAAGCGCATAATGTCAGACAAAAATCATCATCATCTCGTTGCCCATTTTCCAATCACTTGTGGTCGGCGCAGTACATCTTCTGCACTGCTGATAGGTTTTGGCAAAAGTTCTACGACCGGCCGCCTCACGCCTGCCTGACGTCAACCCTCCTTGGGAATACTATTATTTATCGCGGACATCTTGTAATATGCATAAATTTCATATTTTATTTTAAAACATTTTAGTAGATATTACTCAAAGTTTTAATAATTTTTTTAATATATTTTGAAATAAATTTTAAACACAATAAATTTTGTTTTGACGTTGTCAATTATTTTCTATTTTTTTTTTTAAATTAAATTAAGTGTCAGACAAAAATCAAATCTGCTTAGCTCTCTACGTAGCGCTTTTGACATTCAAAACGTTTGTCGACAAGTATTCAGCTATACGTATAGTAAACTTGTACAATGGTAACTAGTGAAAGCTTCGAGTTTGAATTCATATGAATCTTTTTAACCGGCCCCGGTCATTATGGTTAGCCAAACGCATATAATGTACTAGTGACATACCCTGGCTTCACTCGGGTACGTCCCTAGCTATGTTTTAAATAGATATGAATAGTTATTACGAGTGTACCTTAGGAGTTAGATATATGCTATTGCTGATTTTTTTGTTGGCCTTATTAATTAAAAACCTACGATAACTTAAAACCTACGATTTTCTAATACATTGTTTGGATGTATTTCTTAAGGTTTGGCCAGCGTTAGCCATGTAAATTTCTAAGAACCAGTTATTGTGTTTTCTCACGGGAACGAAAAAAAATCCTGTAATAAAAGGTATCCTAAATGTTGATCCGAATAATAAGTTATCACTACACAAAATTTAGTTTAAATCGGTTTAGTATTTTTGCATGAAACGCGTACATCGAATTCGACAATTTACTGTTTTACATATATATAAATTATTATTTTCGAAAGATAAAATATATTAATAACACGATACACTCTCTCTTAATTAAGTTGTTTAAGCAAATCTATAAATCCCGTACAAAATTGGTCCGAGCCACAGCCAAAAGCAATATAAAAAATCTATGTATAAATATAAATTGTAGTTCATATGAAATAACTACCTACTTCGACTTCCTAAAATATACGAAAATAAATTACCCATAATATATATATTTACATAAATAATAAAGGTAATATTTAAATAACATAATTCAATGTTGTTTTAAAATTACAACTTAACCTGTACTCCATAATGAGCTCGCATGTACACGTACTTGTTGCGGCGCGGTACAAATTCGCTGCTAATTACACGCCGAAATATTCAAAACAGTCAAGTTTTGGGATTTCAAATTTTCTGAATTTTTTTTGCCTTTTTTCAAATAAGACTTTTTGAAAATATACTTCATTATTCGATTTTAAAAAGGAGATACGAATTTCGAGAAATTATCTGTGATTACTATGATCGTAGTGTTCGTCCAGTGGTTGAAAGGCACTATCATAGTCATTATTGAAAATAAAAAAAAAATATTTTCAGTATATTTTTGTTGATAACACTAAAAGTTCGTCTATAGCTACTAAACAAAAAAAGACATTTTAAAGTTGATATACCTTTTTTTTAAATGTTTGATTTTAACTATTCCGTAGTCTCCTTAGTTTCTGTAACCAAACTAACATTATAAATATAAAAGGTTGTTCATTTGTTACAGTTAAATTATTTGTAATGAGATTTCAAATGAGAATTTATTAAATCCTAAAGTAATGAATTACTGTTATTAATGATTTTCCTCCTTTATTTAATTACTTCCACGAAATACTAAATACTCCCTACAAAATGACTATCACAACTATTTAAACACTACGAGTATGTCTCCATCGTTGGGTGTAATGTGGCGCCATCTATCTTCTACAGATGAAATGAAATAAATGAAATGAGAAATCATGTTAAAACATATTAAAAATATATATCATTACTAACATTGGCCGCGGCTCCGCCCGCGTTCAGTTGACCAAAAACCAAATTCTTAGGTTTTACATATTAGTATACTCTTACTTTGCAGTTTTTGAAATTGATTGAATTTTTTTTGTATTTTTTCTCAGAAATAAGATATTTTCACGCGGTAAAAAGTATCCTATATGTTGACCCGGATCACCAGCTATCACCATACCAAATTTTATCAAAATCCCTCCAGTGGTTTTTCTGTAATACGGTAACAGATAGAGAGACAGACAGATAAAAAGTCTAAAAATTATAGATTCGGCCTCTGTATCGATAATAATGTTTATTTCAATAAGATTTTCCAAAAAATATCTAATGTACAGATTCGGCTTAGTTACAATTTTATTATATGTATACATGAATTGAATATTCCCAACGAAAACTTTTGTGAGTGAGAAAGAAATTAAATGAATGAGAGAGTGTATGAGTCAGAGAGTTCTTTTCTCTCTCTTTCCCTCTTTCACTCACTTATTCATATAATACAAGTACCTAACGCTGTAACAAATTTGTATGAAATTAGAAAATATGTTCAGACATTTTACACAATTTTAAATTTACACGCTTACTGTACTTTTGATTGACATATCTTCCGAATGAAATCAAAGACAATAACTGGTAAGTAAGAATATTTTATAAGTGGCACTACTACAAACAAAGTTTTAGTTATATGTTAAAGCGTGTCATGTAGGCCCGACCGCAATATAGGACCCGCTCTGGAGATAACCTCCCAACTTGATTACAAACTGCTGCCTTCCTCAATTAATAAGTCTTAAAGTTAGTGTAAGAGTATATAAAGTTGTTTTACGAAGCATTAATGTCAATTAATTCAGTTACGAAAAGTACTGCATCTGTATGAAAAAAAACCTTTTTTGAGATTTTCCATATAATTTATATACATTATGACCCTTTTTTAACGTCTCAATGCTGGGCACAGGCCTTTCGTAAATATGAGATTATTGCATATAGTGGTGGACCACACTGCCGTAATGCGGTTTGGTGGCTTTCACGTCATTCGAAACATGTTAGGTTCTCTCAGACATGCAGGTTTCCTCACGATGCTTTCCTTCACCGTAAGACAAGTAGTAATCATGTTGGAAATCATTTCCATGTGAAAATATCAGAGGCGTGAGGATCGGGATTTGAACCCGCTTCACTTGGTTTCCCAAACAAGCGTGTTACCACTGGGCTCATGCAATAATATTCAAAACGTGCCTCATATAGAAAATCTAGCCGTTGTCCTGCGCCTGATCATCGGCCGTATCGAATTGTCATCCGGTCGGAATTTGAGTATAAAGGGAACTTCTTTCCACTTGTAACTATGCAGGATATACGTTATAGTGCACATATTTGTGCGCTAACATATTATACTTACATAGGCAAGTTTTAACAGTTAGTATAGATTTCTCAGAGATGAGATATTTAGCCGCAATAAAAAGTATTCTATATGTTGACCCGGATAACCAGCTCTCATCATACCAAATTTCATCTAAATCTGCCCAATTGTTTTCTCTTGATGCGTTATCAGACAGACAGATAGACAAAAATTCTAAAAATTATAGATTCGGCCTCTGCTTCGATAATAATGATTATTTCAATAAGATTTTCCAAAAAATATTTAATGTACATATTCGACTCAGAATTTTATTATAATACTAGCGGCTCACCCTCGCTTCGCTCGGGTTCGTCGCTAGGTATGTTTTAAATAGATATAAATAGTTATTGGCCAGCGTTAGCCATATAAATTTTAATTTTTTTTTGTTAATAATATTGACATTAATATTTATACGATACTAACGTCACTCAATTGTTTTGCCCTCCCGGAACCTCTCCACTAACACTTAAACTAAGTTCAAATTGACTTTTAAGTATTATTACGAATCTTTTGTATGGGAGTAAAGAAAAGTGTTGTTTTGAGCCTTTTTAGGCAATTTTTTTAATTTTTCTCTCCGTAAGAACCATCCTCGTACTTCAAGGAATATTCTAAAAAAAGAATTAGCGAAATCGGTTCAGCTGCTCTGGAGATTGGCGCTTACCAACACATTTAGCGATTCATTTTTATATATTAAGAATATATAGATAGATTATGTATTCCATATTAATCTTAATAAAATTGACCGCCGTTACCGAAATCGGTCAAGAATACATTCTTTTATTATTAATTCAAATATGGATTATAATACTAGCGACTCACCCTCGTTTCGCTCGGGTTCGTCTCTAGGTAAATTTTAATTTTTCTGAGCGGAACCCTAATTCTCTTACTGAAATAAAAGTAGCCTAAGTTACTCCTTATAACATCAACTACCTGTCAGTGAAAGTCCCGTCAAAATCGGCCCAGCTGTTTACGAGATTAGCCGAAACAAACAGACAGACAGACAAAAAAAATTAAAATTGTGTTTTTCCTATAAATACCGTATATAATTTCCATAATATGCATTTAGTAAAAAGTTGTTATTTTGACATTACAAACAGACACTTCAATTTTATTTATCTGTATAGATTTTTCTCATTATAATATTTTTATTTTAAAAGTTATAATCTAACTGTGCGGAGCCGCGATAAAACGGTTGCAATAGCTATTTCCTTTTACACTATTATGATGTTTTACTATAGAAACTGTATCGTTTTATGCTGCATGTTAGCTAAAACGTGCGGATGCATCACTTTTGAATCTAAAGCGACGACAGTAGAGAGATATTGAATGTTTGGTTACAAGCTTATCATAATAGCTTGTTTTTATAAGTAGAGTGCTAAGAGCGTTATAATAATTAAATTTAATAAAAATACGTGGTGTATGTAGTAAATATTATATTACATAATAAAAAAATAGTAATAAATAATAAATGTTAGGACATTAACACACAACACGATCTAGTTCCATGGTAAGCTACAAGGCTTGTGTTAAGGATACTAGATAGTTAATATACTACACATATATAACTTTTAATATATACATATTATTTATTTATTAGAATTAGGAACAAAAGTTACAATAAATTACATATTAAACATTTTATAACAATAAAAACATGATGTACAAACATTCTGGACTGGTGTACAAATATTCGTGCTTACCACACGAATGCGCCAGCGGGACTCGAACCCGCGACCGCTGGCACAGCAAGTAGGGTCACTACAAACTGAACTAAATGTGTCAAACATATTTCAAGTTTCCAGTAGTTTTGGTAACATGGCTCTAATAGGTCACGCTGGAGTGTTAAAATGGTTGATAAATGAAGCATCGTTAAAACGTGACCGCCGCAAATTTGTCCATTTACACCTTACATATTTCTACTTAGATAAGTGTTAACACAATTCTATATTAACACTATTTTTCTTAAAATAAAAATATTAAAAAAATTAAAAAATACTATCTTTGTTTTGTAAAAATATTTATGGCGTTTTATTAATATTTTTTTGTAGCGTTGAAAAAGATAGGTTTCCCATCGACAATATAAAGAGAAGATCTGAGCAATAATTTTCGTATTTCTTACTAGGACAATGACTATCCAAAGAAATTATTTAACTTATTTAACTATTTTAGGGAATAAATTAAAAAAAAATGGGGAATGGATGTCGTCTCACTGAAGATGTCAGAACCATGGTATTTTTTTTACTTTATAAGGCAACACCATAGTGTTGCCTTATAAAGCACAAAAAACTAAATTAGACAGTTCCAGAAGTCAGTGCATTCAAATAAGCAAGCATATCCTTTATCTTCATACATTAAATATAGGTTTTTGACTTTTCATCTTTCTGCCTGTATGTTTTTGCACTTAAGTATGGCTCGATAAATTTCTGAATTAAAAACATAGTTAAATTGGTACAAAGTACAAGTCTTGGTTCATATATTATTTTATTTTGGACTCTGAATTTTATATGCGAGTGGAGTCACTTCCTATAATATAGCTAGATCAATAAAAGCCCTAAGGTTTACTATAAAATATACATCTTTGTATCCTCAACAGAGAAGGCATTGAGAGCTTTGTGACGCATCTAAAAGTTTTTCCTTTGTTTTTACTAACTTATCCATTTAAAATTCAATACCTATTTTGTATTTAAAAGTTTATTTTTCTTATTGCAGGTTACGTTATAGAAAAACAACGAGTGCCACCATATATCAAGTGTTCTTTATTAAAACTTTAAGACTAGGTAAGTTCACTTTGTTGTATTTTGATACTTTTAAAACATTGTTTTTTTATAATACTTTCTTAGATTTACGCGAATATTTGACATTCACGGGAGATCCCATGATTGCTGTAAAGCATTCGAAACGTCGGGAACCAAAAATCCAAATAAATCCGCGAAAAAATCCGAAAAGATAGTTTTATTTAAAATTGTTTTTTTTTTTTTAATTTTTAACTTTCATTTAGTTTTTTAAGAATTTTTAGTATTTTCTTCTAGATTTACCTACCAATCGTAATTTCAATTAACAATTATTCAATCGACGTGGACCAAATAATTTTATTGATTTGTTAAAACGAGATTTAGAATTAGTGATATCCATTATAATCTATAATACTGATAATCTTGATAATCTATACTATTATTATCAAGAGGCACAGTTTGTTCGAACTCGCTAATCTCAGGAACTACTAATGCGATTTGAAAAATTGTATAGGTAATGATAAGGAAATAATAAGGAAGGTTATATATTATCATGCTACTACCCAAGAGAGCCGAGCAGTAATCATAAATGTCAACAAATCGGGCAGACTTCCATACATTATTGTAAAACTATATTATATATTATTATAAAATACATAGGGACGAACCCGAGGGAAGCGAGAATGAGTAGCTAGTTTTAGTAGTTCTTTTTTGTAATCGATAAAGTCTGAAACTTCTGAATCGATTTTACTATATTTTATCAATTAAATTCACATTTTATTTCAGCACAAACAGGTTTTTAATCTAAAATATCTCCTAGGGTTGTGTTATATCATTAAAAAAATTTTGTAAAAAAAAATATATTAAATTATGTAGTTAGTCACTTAAATATTTTTATTACCCCGCAAAAGATATAGCGTAGTTAAAATATATTTGCATTATGCCGTTTTAGGCCAAGATGAAAGAAGGAATTAATTAAGATGATAGCCTAAATTAAGGACTGGTGATTTTAGCAGCATCTTACTTCGTTTTGGATTTTGTCGTAGAAGTTGAGCAAACATAATAAAAAGTAATTTTAAAATTTAAAAGGTGAATAACGTATATACATATAAACAAGTATAGCTCAATGCCAAATATTAAATTTTCCAAGAAATTTCTTTCCAAAAATTAACGTACCATCCCAAAAACTTTCAATTTTGGCTTCAGAACATCCAATCTGACAACAATAGTCGCACAGATTTCCAATCGTTGAAAATAGGAAATATGTATTCGATTTTCTGGTTTATAATAAAAAAGTTTACCTGGCCGGAAATTCGCTATAGCGATATAGCGGAAGTTACGCAAAATTCACTGAGCAGTGGCCAGCTACTGTACGTGAACAAGTACCCGTGTCACTGTGACATCAGGGACGGGCAATAAATTTGCCCGACAGATTGACGCAATTCTAAATACGTCCGGGTCAGAATTTATTTTAAGCTACATTTTAGTATCATTTTTTTGACACTGCCATAGTTAAGTGCATGCAGGATTGATAAATGCTCAGAGTTTTTAAATAAAAGTATCTTTTCGGATTTTTTCGTGGATTTGTTTTGATTTTTTGTTACGTTTCGAATGTTTTACAGCAATCATGGTCACGGGAGGATTCGAAACGTCGGGAACCAATTTTTATCCCCTTAATGAATGAATGAATTAAATTAAAGTTAAAAACAAAAAATATCCATCTCAAGAAAATCTTAATGCATACAAGAAACTGCGCAACATCTGCAACAGAATGTGTAGGGATGCTAAGCGTCGTTATATTCACTCCACCATTCAGGATCTTTGCCAAGCACAAGTTTGGAGGTTCTTAGAGTCGCTAGGCGTGGGCAAAACTTCGGATACCCATGTGGTCTCCGAGGATCTTAATACATTAAATTCTCATTTTGCAACTCCACCATAACTTTAAACCCTCAAGTAAAATCCGATACCCTTAAATTTTTATCTCACGTTGTCCCACCTGACTCTCTCCCTTTCTCATTTAAATCTGTCTCTGAAGACATTGTTAAGAAGTGTGTCCGATCTATCTCGACTAAAGCCATTGGAAGTGACAATCTCAGTCTACATATGATTTTACCTGTGTTAGAGGACATTGCACCAGTGATCACCCACATTTTAAATTTTTCACTATCTTCCAATGTTTTTCCTTCACTGTGGAAGAATGCTTTTATCATCCCATTACCTAAAACCTCTAATCCTACCTGCCCCACCCAATTTCGCCCTATATCTATTCTCCCTATCCTCTCCAAAGTCCTAGAATCTATCGTTAATAGCCAACTTTACACTTACCTCACCTCGAATAACTTGTTATGTCCCTTCCAATCAGGCTTTCGTCCCTTTCACAGTACTGTTGGCGCGTTGCTGAACATCACGGAGGACATTCGGTCCGCCATGGACAACACTAAGCTCACTGTAATGGTTTTGCTTGATTTCAGTAGCGCGTTCAGCTCGGTTGATTTCGATATACTTCTTGGCACTCTACGAACTGTTAATATGTCTCCCGCAGTTATAAATTGTTTCCAGTCATATCTTTTCGGGCGCCGGCAGCGCGTGACAGCCAATGATAACTTATCGTCATGGTTGGATCTTACAGCTGGTGTTCCCCAAGGCGGCGTACTTTCCCCACTACTTTTTTCTATTTTCATTAATAATATCTCACATGTCATTTCTTCTCCCTACCATTTGTATGCAGATGACTTGCAGATATACCGACATTGTAATTTAATTGAGTTGCCTGAGGCTGTTACGGCTTTGAACAATGATTTAGCTGCGATCCAAAGCTGGGCTGAATCTTTCGGTCTATTAGTAAACCCCAAAAAATCGCAATCTATAATCATTGGTAGCAGCAGACTACGAAGTAGGATTGACTGGACCTTAGTACCTGATATCCTGTACTCTGGAATCCCTATACATTACTCGGACAAGGTGAGAAATTTAGGTCTCATCATTGATTGTAACATGTCTTGGGCACCTCATATTAACGAACTAAGTAAACGTATGCATTTTTCCTTTCATTCTCTCAAGCGTCTCCAATACTTTCTCCCATTCAAAACCAAAATAATGCTAGCGCAATCCATCCTATTACCCATTCTCGACTACGCCGACGTCTGCTTCCTGGATGTGACAGAGGAGCTACTTAATAAACTGGAGCGTCTTCAGAATCTCGCCATACGTTTTATCTTTGGCTTGCGGAAATATGACCACATCTCTGACTTCCGTGCTCAACTTAAGTGGCTCCCCATCCGTCTTCGCCGTAATATGCACACCCTATCATTCCTTTATAATATCCTTAAAAATCAAAATTTCCCTCCTTACCTTCGTTCCCGTTTTAACTTTCTACCAATCCCTACACGTTCCAGAAGATCTTGCAGTACTTCTATGCTCGACATTCCTAGGAGCAATACTAAATTCCAACAAAATTCTTTTTCTGTCCATGCCGCAGTACTATGGAACCAACTGCCCAAAACCATCCATGAGAGCAATAAAGAATATAATGATTTCCAGGATAAAAACCATCCTAGGTTCTTCTCAGGGTCTTAAATTATGTCCATACCAAATTTCATTTAAATCGGTTAAGCAGATTAAGCTTGAAAAGGTAATAGACAGACAGATTTACTTTCGCATTTATAATATTAATTTAGATTCAAACTCATTTTTGTTAAAAATAAGATTAGGTAATTTCTTTTTAATCCAACGTTATCTTAGAAACAAATAATCATATCTTAAACGCTGAGCATTTAAAACTTTCTGAGATATACGCGAATATTTGACATTTTAAATAAAACTAGCTTTTCGGAATTTTTCGTGGTTAGTTCCAACCTGGTTGATTGGGTTGGAGAAACCAAAACTCAAAATAAATCCGTGAAAAAATCCAAAAATGTAGTTTTATTTAAAATAACTTTTTTTTAAATTGTATTTACCTAAAAATTGAATACCTCCTTTTATTATGTCAGTTAAATATGTTAAAATTGGCTTTTATTAGGTACTTCTCAAACATCCTACAAACATAAAACTTTATTCCTTACATTATTCTCGTTAAAATATTATTACTATATAGGAGGATTGGAACCGCGACCAACCTTTTACTAATGCACTGATTATACTGCCACTATACCACACGATTCTTATATATTAACTGTACAGCTAATGGAAAAAACGTGTTATTGTTCCTTCGTTGCTTTAGAAATAAAGTATTGCTTCTACATATTATTATTATTACGGCTGTCATATGTCGTGATATTTTGGGTTGAATTTTTCTTGGACGATATTTAAATCATAGAATTTTCAGCTTTATATTTAAGTAACAAAACATTCATAGCTCTTAAAAATTATAAGTGCATCTCTCTGTTTGTATGTTTGTTGCCTTTAACGCCAAAATTACTGTTTGGTAAGGCAAATATCGCATCACGTAATTATGGTAGCTTAATTAATTAACCCCGCCCAGCTTTCCATTCGAGTGAGAGACAAAGGCTTTGATTGTTTATAATATTAAGGGAGAATTAAAATACAAAAAAATAAAATAATTACATATATTGTACTGTATTGTATTCGGCCCTTTTTATCGTCCCACTGCTGAGCATGGGCCTCCCTTCAATACGAGGGGAATCAGGCCATAGTCCACCACGCTGACCAAGTGCGGGTTGGCGGACTTCAGATGTCTTTCGAAAACTTGCTAGGTTCTTTCAGACATGCAGGTTTCCTCACGATGTTTTCCTTCACCGTAAGATAGGTGGTAATCATGTTGAAAAAGATTCGCATATGGAAATATCAGAGGTACGAGAGCCGGGATTTGAACCCGCTTCACTCGATTACCTAAGCGAGCGCGTCACCACTGGGCTACCACTGCCTTATACTATAATATAATACTGTCCGTGGCTAGTACAAAAATTCGTATGATATAATATGAAAATCTAATAGAACGGAAAAGGTACATATCATCTAATAATAGAATTTAATTAAATCTAAATTTTTAACCTTCTTTTCCTTCTTTCCTATCTTCGTACTATTTCTTTCTTTTATCTACAATTATTAAATTGTAATAACTCAGGACGTAATATCCAATTTTCAAATAGATTTTTAAAATACTGACCTCCAACGTGATGTTTTTGAACGTGAAAGCTTTTTAAATAAAATTAAAAATGACAACAAATATTTTTATTTACGTGTTTTTATTAACGTGTTGTTTTAGATATTTACGTGTTTTTATTACGTGTTTTTATTAACGTGTTGTTTTAGAACGTGAAAGCTTTTTAAATAAAATAAATGTGGAAGTGTGTTCGTTTGTTTGTTTGTCCTTCTTTCACGTCAAAACAGAGTGATGGATTGGTATGATTTTTTGTGCGGAGATAGTTGGAGAGCTGAAGAAAGACATAGGCTACTTTTTACCGTGGGAGATTATCTCATTCCCACGGGAAAACACATTATAGTACAACCCAAAAAATATTTATGATCAGAATTACTTGAAACTTGGTATTAATGCTCTTCAATAAAATTAAATAAATACGTGTTTTAGCATTTTTAATTATAATATTACTCTGATCAGTAATTCGTAAAAAAATAGTTTATTCTGTTTTTTTTTAATTATTTAACACATTAAAAGATTTGTTTTGTTGTTGCAAAGGCCATTTTGTGACGTTGATAGATGGGAGCTTAAACTGGGTCCACACGTAGCAAGCTAATCCCGGATGTCTTATCTGTCAAGACATAAAAGAACGCTAAACAATGGTCACAGTCATTTTAAAAAAGAAAAAAAATGACATTTCGTAGATAGATATTTCTAAAAATTGTTTTATTTTTTATTGTTTTAACTTAAAATACAATTCAACATTCTTGAGCAATGCATCTATTGAAGAAAATAATATGTTGTTAAAATAATATTAAAGTAGGTACAACTAAAATTCGTAAATAATCAAAACATTAGATTGGCTAAAGCTCTCATTAACTGGCAGTGGTAGCTCAGTAACTTGCTCGTTTGGATACCTAACCTATAAAAAATGTATCAGCTTCAAATCCGTTTCACTCGCTTTACAGTGAAATAATGTTTTTAGATTTATATATCACCTAGAAAGTAAAAAAATCTTATTTTTAGGGTTCCATAGCCAAATGAACCCTTATAATTTCGACTAGTCCGTCTATAAGATTTCAAAGACTTTAATAATTACATTGCTATTATTTTGTATGTAGAGTGTCTCATATAAACCACTAGAAGATTTTGTAGGCATAGGCACTCTATACATATAACTGAAGGGGATCCATGTAATGAAATACGAACTTATTTGTGTCGTCAATAAAATAAATATCATAGATTGGTACCATTTTACTTTTAATGTAAAAAAATATTATACTAAAGCAATACATTCTAAGAAACCCTCAGTGTGCGAGTCATACTCGCACTTGTCTGATTATTTTAACGTTTTTAAGCGATATTACATGATGCAATGGAACAGCGTAAAGGAGGTCTACTAGTTTCAAGTTAATATATTATTTTAAGTACTTACAACCTTTAAAAATATCGCTAAGTCTATGCTTGGAGATATGTACATTGTACACACAAAAACCCACCTAATTAAAAACCTCGTCATTTTTAAACTCAGTAAAAACAAATAAAAGTATCATTATAAGTCACAAAATCTAAGGCATACAGTTTCTTTGCTTCAAGTGAGACTTCCAAAAACGATAAAGGGTAAAAAATATTCCAATTTGCAAATTGCACGCCTAGATAGAGGTTGCCGATTGAAAGTCAACGAGGCACGATACTCATAGCTTCTAGCTATACACTATACAGCCTACATTTACAGAGGTCAGTAGCAATAAAATGAAAGAACGTATTTAATTGAAAAGTAGTGCGTTCGATGAAAAATTTATTTACATAACATATGTCTTAGTTCTTTTAATAAAACTATTTAATCATTATTTTTTTACTTTTCGCTTTTTGACGTTTGCTTTGCAGATGTCACGGTCACAGGTTACTTTTTTATTTAAAAGTAGCATTGCCCGCGGCTTCGCCCGCGTTCAGATGACGAAAAACCAAATTCTTAGGTTTTATGTATTAGTATACTCTTACATTATAATATTTGTATTTTTTCTCAGAAATGAGATATTTTTCCGCGGTAAAAAGTATCCTATATGTTGACCCGGATAATTAACTATAACCATACCAAATTTCATCAAAATCCGTCCTGAAGTTTTTCTGTGATGCGGTAACAGACAGACAGACAGACGAATAGACAAAAATTTTAAAAACTATAGATTCGGCCTCTGTATCGATAATAATGTCCTTTTAATAAGATTTTCCAAAAAATATTTAATGTACAGATTTGACACAGTTAGAATTTTATTATATGTATAGATGTCCATAAGTTTAAGAATGATCTTAGTATTATTATCTATATAAAAGCTAAGTATTTAATATTTGAATTAAAATTACCGATTAAAGTTAACAGAAAAACCATTTTAAATAAAACTATCTTTTCGGATTTTTCGAAGATTTATTTTGATTTTGTGTTCCCGACGTTTCGAATGCTTTATAGCAATCATGGTCACGGGAGAGACTAAGGTTTTAGATGTCTCAAAGGCATTATGTAGCCATTACAGACACAGCTTACCCACAAAATTACAAAATGAATTCAAAAATGCCACCAAAATACCTTACAGTATTTGTTAATTTTAATTTTAAACATTCTAACGTAAAAACAGTCTGGTATACAAAAATAAATACTTATCTTTGATTTTAATTACTAACTTTTAAAAAAGTGTCATAGTAGTAGAAATTAATATTGGTTTAAGCACCAACATTAACTTTTAAAGACAATTTTGCGTGACACAAATGCCAAGAGTCAACTTTTCTATAAATATTTTATACCTTATTTCATTCCTGCAAGATAGCTTTATTTAAAATATTGGATATATTTTTTTTAAAACTAAGAGGCGTTTTATACCAACTAGTGTTCGCCCAGTGCCTAGTGACGATACGTTTAGTTCAGTTTCTAGTGTCCCTACTTGCAACGTTTTAACGATAGATTTCTCAAAGATGAGATACTTTCTCGCAGTAAAAAATATTTTATATGTTGACCCGGATAACCAGCTATCATCATACCAAATTTCATGAAAATCCCTCCAGTGGTTTTTCCGTGATGGAATCACAGACAGACAGACAGACAAAAATTCTAAAAACTATAGATTCGGCCTCTTATCGATAATAATGACTATTTCAATAAGATTTTCCAAAAAATATTTCATCAACAGATTCGACTCAGAATTTTATTATCTGTATAGATTTCAGAGTAATGGAGTTCGAACTTACTACCCTTATAGTGGATTTCGTCACTACGATATAGTGGCATATTATTTCAATGAAATAATTAATGTTAAGCTAATGGGCATTCGTCATAAAACTTTACAGCCCTAGCTTTTATGATGATGAAAACAAAGCTTGTAACTTTAATTAACTTATACACCAGCCTGTACTAATTTGGGTAAAAATATTAATACAACTACATAGTTATGTTTTATGAGAAAAAAAATAAATATTATTAAAATAATGGCAACACTTTTGAGTTTCCGATATTTCAGCGCTGTTACAAGCGCCATGGTCTCATATATACTCATTCGTACCCGTGACCATGGCGTTTGTAAAATTCAAAATTCAAATTCAATATATTTTATTCAGCATTAAATTATTAATTTTTTTAATTGAAAGTCATGAGTCTACTACCAGTTCGGAAAGAAGAAACCTCAGACCTCAGAAGAACTGACGATATAAGTATAATATTGTATGTGTTTGTAAGTTAGTTACTTATTCACACTGAAACAATGTAACTCGACGAATTTAAATGTAATATAGTATACAAATAGACCGGGGCTCATAAAATAAGAAGACAAAAGTCATTCATTTTCATATATTATCCTATTCTACAGGGGATCAAAATTTAATATCCGGACGGGTGAGTGGATTTTTCTAGAAATTTACACTTTTATGTTGTATTGCTTTTGTGTTACATAATGAAAATTATTATACATAATCAAAATTATGTAACACAAAAGCAATACAACATAAAAGTGTATGTGATTGACCAATTTTTTATGTGTTTTTTTCTTAATGTATATTAAGAAAAAAAAATACATAAAAAATTGGTTTTCATAATTTTGCCAATTGTGAACTGATTTTCATAATATAAGTCGTTACTCGTCTGGTAACATTTGTATGATATAAAACGAGATTTTTACCATGTTGTTTACTTACTTTATATTAGTATACCCGTGACCATGACGCTTGTAACAGTGGGGTAGTCATGCTAATGCAATCAATGCGGTCGCATGGGGCCCCTTATTCAAGGGGGCCCCAGCAGGCCTCAAACGAATTTTTATTTCAAAACCCTTTTTTCGAAGCCTCATGCAAGTTAAAAAAAAAAAAAAAACAAGAAAAAAGTGTTCTAAATTTCCACATATTATTTTACATGAGGATCACGAGGAATGTAATCGTACCTTTGTTCTATAAAACGATGAACGGTCCTCCAAGCTCAGCTTTTTTACTAAATCTTACTCTACCCGTTCTTCCGTGAGAGCGGTTTGAAAAATTGGGAAGTTCGAAAACTGTGTTTGTCATATACATATTCAAGTATATAAGAGTGCGACAGGTTTTTTTTATATTTGATGTCGAGTCCCTACCGTGGATCTGGATAGTAGATTGAACTATATTTTATTGATCTTCTAAATAATAAAACCAAGCTTTCAAGTGTCTACTGCCGACTAACCGACTTCTCGTTTAACGCTCGACACTCCACATTCGTTTTCATAATAGGCAACAGGTGTTTCCATTTTTTTTTGCATTGGGGCATTCATTTGTGTGATGAGCACGAATGTTTGTACTGCAGTCATGGATGTTTATATTTATAATACGTATGTATATAAGTTATATTTGTGTAGTGTATATCAACTATCTGGTATCTATAACACAAGCCTCGTAGCTTACCGTGGAACTAGATGGTGCTGTGTGTTCATGTCCCAACATATTTATTAAAAAATAATATATAATATTAAGAAAATGATTATTAACAGTGCCGAAATATCAAGAGCTTAACATTAAAGTAAGTGAATAGCACATATGCTATAAATATGCCGTTTTACGTCATAAAAATATTATCAGTGACCATGAAACCTTAAAAACTTATATAATAAAAATCAGTTCGCAATTGGCGAAGGTATTACTGTATACATCCATTTTAAATACTTCTTTCTTTTAAAATTACTAAAACAATAATAATAAATATAGGCCAGCGCAAGCAGTATTATAAGAATATTAAATATACATGAACATGCTGCTACTATAGTGAGGTTAGACGTTCAATATTTTCGTTGAAATTTATGGAATGTTGCGTGAACTGTATCGTTCATGATAAACACCAATTTATGCAATAAATTAAGGAAAATGCTATATAAAATAGAAAAAGAAATATAATACAAACTGTAAATATTATTACGCATGACAATTTTGACAATCTAATAATTTGTGAGTGTGATATTCGAAGTACTGGGATAGAATTTACTCTATGGCAATCTTAGACCCATAAATTATATTTATACAAATCATATTTATCTAAGACTTCGATGTAACGGGAAATAAAAGTAAGCCAATAAACGTTCTTTCGCTATAAAATAGACTATGTATGTATGTATTCAGCCCTTTTTAACGTCCCACTGCTGGGCACGGGCCTCCCTTCAATACGAGGGGGGTCAGGCCATAGTCCACCACGTAAACCAAGTACAGGTTGGTGGACTTCAAGTGTCTTTCCAAAACATGCTAAGTTCTCTCAGACATGCGTGTTTTCTCACAATGTTTTCTTTCATCGTAAGACCGGTAATCATGTTGGAAATGATTCGCAGTTGAAGTATTATGGCCCGCTTTACTCGGTTTCCCAAGTAAGCACGTTACCACATGACTACAACTAGCTCAAAATAGGCTATACATTGCGTAGATTTTCATCATAATATCTATTGTTCACCAGCACTATATTCTCGAACGTATGCAAGAGTAGTATTGGATTTGAATCAGACGGTTTCATGTCATCTAACGTAATCTACTACAGTTAGTTTAAATTTCCCCGTAAAGCCGATACAGTACTTTGACGGCTTTCAAATAAACATTATGTTTGTATTTCCAACTAGCGTCTAACAAAAACAAATTTATCCCACGGGAACCGTATATTTTTCGGGAATAAAAAGTAGTCTATGTGTTATTCTGATGTATGAGCTATATTATTGTAAAATTCCATCAAAATCCATTCAGTAGTTTTTGCGTGAAAGAGTAACAAACATCCATACATACATTCTTACAAACTTTCGCGTTTATAATATTAGTAGGATTTGTAAAGAACTCTTGAGTAGCATTATAAAAGGTTCTTATTTGTAGTAGCTTGTCACCACGAGATCCCGCACTTGAAATGTGCAATATGCCAAGGTCGAACTTACACGACGAAAGGAGGCTTAACCGATTTTTCAAAGCCATGTTTGCGGACGATATTGTACCAGAGATCATAATAATACCAAAACAAGTTTTAACCCCCATAACAGAATAATCTTATCGTATTTTAAAAGTTCTATTTGTTAGTAGATTTTGCTCGCGACTCTGTTCGCGAAGTTTATTTATGAGTATGTACCCGCGCCGTTCTTCGAATCCGAAACGTGATGTGAGGTTAGGTAATATAACCTTTTTTTTTTAACGTTGGGAAATGCATTTACGCACGAGGTGTGGGACTCACCGGCAAAGCCAGTACTACCCACTAAAACCCAACAAAACCTTCCCCCGTCTTAATGGGGCGTCACAGGATCGCTTGCGCATTCAACTACGACGCCCCGACGGCAGGTCTGCCGAGGCAGACCACAACGACCATGGGGTTGCTCCAAAGTCCACTCTGCTATCAGAGAAGTACCAGGAGCAACCCGTATGGTACACCGCCCTCCGAAGAGGGCCACCTCTCACCGCCCACCGCCCACCGAAGGCGGCCACCCCGCCCTGTGCGTTTCTTGGCTTCGCGCCCGGCTGTATTGCCGGGCACTACTGAGCCCCCCCACCACGACAAGGTGAATGCACATTGGGGGGGTAGGTAATATAACCTACATCAATAAACGAATTAAACATTTTTTCAAAGTAATGTGTTAGTTCAAAACAAAAATTAAAAAAGAAAAATAAAAAAAATACTATCTTCAGCTTTTAAAATATTAGTATACATTTTGTGCTTTCATTTCACTTGCTTTGTGTATTGTTGTTTATATAGTAAAACTTAATTTAAAATTAAGTACACTTGATTTCTCCATTAAACAACTAAAATGTGTAAAAGCTTGCTTGACAGGAATTTGTGTTAATAACTCTTATAACACTAACTCTCTATGTAACAACGTGATTTTAAGAAGTTACGACCGTTGTGGGAATAGTTGAAGGCTAAGTAACGAAACAAAAGGCTCTCTAGGGAAGAACCTTATGTGTGTTCGTCGATTCTATTAGACTTTATATACCTACTATTTTCAGACTAAACACTATTTCATACATGATCTGGATGTAAAAGAAAGTTATTTTAAATTCAATTTTAAATATTATAATTCTAGCAATTCATCCTATCTTAGCTCGGGTTCCTAGAGAAAAACAAAAACAAATCTATCCCACAGGAACCGTATTTTTTCTGGGATAAAAATAACCTATGTGCTATATCAGACTATAATCTATATCTGTGCCAAATTTCATTAAATCCGTTTAGCTGTTATCTTAATTGAGTAACAAACATCCATCTAAACTTTGCATTTATAATATTAATGGGATAGGGCATGTAGTGGCAAGAATTTTAAATGCCAAAGTTTAGCTATCTTGTCACCATTAGAGACATTAACTCGAGGTGTTATGTATTTTAAGTAATTTTGATCCCTGATCATGGGTACAAAATTATAATTTATATTAAACTAGCAGAACCCGCGGCTTCGTTTGCGCTAAAACTGCAAAAAATCTCTAAAAAGGTAGTTTCATACAAACTTTCATCCCCTATTTAACCCTCTTATACGATGAATTTCGAAAAATGTAAAAACGTATTTATTTAATTTTATTGAAGAGCACTAATACCAAGTTTCAAGTAATTCTGATCATAAATATATATATTTTTTTTTGGATTATATTATAACGTGTTTTTCCGTGGGAATTAGATAATCTCCCCTTCGATAAAAATTAGCCAATGTCACTCCAGCCTTCCAACTATTTTCCCACAAAAATCACGCCAATCTGTCAATCCGTTTCGACGTGAAAGACGGACAAACAAACAAATAAACAAACAAACAAACAAACAAACAAACAAACAAACAAACAAACAAACAAACAAACAAACAAACAAACAAACAAACAAACAAACAAACAAACAAACAAACAAACAAACAAACAAACAAACAAACAAACAAACAAACAAACACACACTCAAATTTATAATATTATTACGGATATATTTTGTACTTTAAGTTGATGAAACATAATATAAAATTAAAAATTGGGATGATTCTTTTCAATGTTCGAGCATGCTGGACGTTCTGCGCTCCGTTAAACGACGCTTTATATATATGGTCACATTCACTCTCTTTCTAGAAAGTGGTCAATTTCATGAGAGCATTAATCACTCCATTCTCTAGGTTTGAGCTGATCGAATACTAATTAACATCGTAGACGTTCTAATATTTAAGGAATGTCAGTAAACCTGTGGTCTCGGATAAAGACGTAGAGCTCGCTGCTTTGAGAAAAGCCCGACAAAGGTGCAATACAGGCTAGTCTATTCTATACTAATACTGTGAATTTAATAATAAAATAGATATTGCGTGGTATTTTTTTCCTAATTTTATAAAAGAACTAGCGACTTACCCTTGCTTCGCTCAGGTGCGCCCTTAGTTACGTTTTAACGTTTAGTATAGAGATCTCAGAGATGAGATATTTTCCCGTAGTGAAAAGTATTCTATATGTTGACCCAAATAACCAGCTATCATCATACCAAATTTCATCGAAATAAGTCAAGTGGTTTTCTCATGATGCGTTCCCAGACAGACAGACAAAAATTCTAAGACCTATAGATTCGGTCTCTGTATCGATAATAATGAATATTTCACTAAGATTTTCTAAAAAATATTAAATGTACAGATTAAAACCTTAATTAGAATTTTGTTATTGTATGTATAGATTATATATTTTGTAATGTTAACGTAAGTAAAGTGTAAATTCCAAAAGGAAATTTTTGTTTTAAATATCAAATATTCGCATAAAACTATAAAAGTATTAGAGATGAAATACTCAATTTGGACATATGTTTCTTTCTATAAGGACTTACAGAAAAAAACATACATATGTACAAATTGAGAATTGAGAGGGATGAAAGAGGGTGCTTTAAATGAAATAATAAACAGGTTTTAATTATACCTCAAGATTCTATACAATTTTCAAAAAATAACATTATCTGAGGGTAGAGTAATTACTTTTAAGGTGAATCTGAAGTCGGTGTACCTTTTTATTGAAAAATTAATTATTTTTATTTCAAAAATAAATGCATATAATATAAGAAAAAAATATACTTAATTATAAAATACAGTTCCATTTTAAATTCTTTCATATTCTCAGAATCATCATAATTTAATCTTTCTTATTAGTTTTTCACAGATTTTTTCTCTACATTTTTGTTCAAATATTTATTATTGAGAGCAAAACTTAAGTATAATTAAAGGACATTCTTAATTTTTTTGGTTTATATACAGAATGACTATAATAATGTATAGAACATTCCTTTATTCGGGATCCATTTTTGTTTCAGATTGTGCAATACATTTACGTGCTACGCGTACAGGTCGCGTCCACTCAGGGTATCTACCTCGGACACACGGCTGCCGACTGCTATTCCCTGTACCATCCCCAAGAAACGCTTATCTTGTTGATCTCCACAAATTAAACGTACCATGCTCTAGTGGGTTTTTAAAATTTGCCCAAAACTCGCCAGTTCTATGTGGCAAACTGGAACAAATACCAGCACCAAATAGAAGATATTTGTATCTATCTACGTCAAGTAAACTAGAAATAGAAATCCACGGTCGACCCACGTTCGCCGCGACATACCGCCTAGTGGACCATTGTCATGACGTTCTGCTGACGGGAAGAAACGGCTCGTTCGAAGTCGGACCAACGACTAAATTATTCTGTTCCTATAAAATTCACTTGCCTTATGGCAATCGAGTGGCATTGCGGCTTCAAATGGGCACCGGGTCTATGAGTAAAAAATATTTAGAAAATTCCAATATTATTCATGAGGATGTTCACACGTTTTGCAGAGGCATGGAGCTGAATTTAATAGATGGAGAATCTAGGTGGAAGCATTGTTCTCAACCTGGTGACCCTTTGCGGAGTGTACAAATTATTTCCGAAAGAAATTCTGTAAGGTTAAATATAAGTATTTTGGCGAAGAAAAATTCATCTGCTATGTGGTTAAAAGTATGGTGGATGGATAAACCTATTGAAGAAGTAATAGGGCATTGCGAATATGGATGGGTAGTGTCAGGAGATTTTTGTATAACAGCAGTGAGAGAAGGCAAGAAAACATGGAGACAGGCGGAGCTGGAATGTACAAGAACTGGTGGTCATCTCGCAAGTGTGTTAAATGAACGGCAACAACAAATCATGGACCAACTTTTGATTCATGCGTAAGTTTTTTCTTATTTTATACCACTATTTATCTATAAGTTAACTGATATAAATTTATTTATATATAAGACTACATAACTATAATACAAAGGTAGAAGATTATAAAGCTTTTATTTCAACACAATTGAATTTGTTAAAGTAAGTCAATTTTAATCAGAATTTATTTAGGATTTAAATATAACACATGCAAATCTAACATATTAAAGCTTTATACAAATTTAATTGAATTCGTTCAATTGTTGTGGATGAACAAAAGCATTCATATATTAGATAAACTTTTGTGCTAAGCCCAGCAGAATTATAACATATTTCTAAAAATGTACGTAATAGTGGTATTCGAAACAATACCTTTAGGTGCATATAATATAGTAATAACAAAGCGAAATTTTTACATGAAATAGTTTTTTTAAAACAATAACTGTTACGTGTTACTGTACAGAATATAGACTCCAAAACAATAGTTATTGAAAATTTTGTCTGTTTGTCTGTATATTGCTCGTAAAAAGTACTGGAGTAATTTTAACTAATTTTTTTGTAGTGATAGGTAGACATAGGCTAAATCTTTAGGGATACATTAAAGTAATGTATTAGAGAATTGTAGGTCTTAAAAAGGCCTACAGAAAAATCTGCAAAAGCATATTTCTATATCCTAAAGTATACTCACAATAACTATATCTATTTAAAACATACCTAGAGATGCACCCGAGCAAAGCGAGAATAAGCCGCTAGTATTAAAATAAAAATATGATTGATGTATATTTCTATAGAATGTCCCGTAATGTTTTTATATTGTATGCAGACCCGGCGCTGGTATCGACGATGTGTACTGGATAGGAGCAACAGATGCTGTGCACGAAGGCGAATTCCGTTGGTCAGATGGATTACCCTTCTCCTATGCACGTAAGTTTTAGCTTAGTTCTTTTATCTTATTGTATTTCAGCCGAAATACGCTTCGTGCAAATCTAGGTCAGAAAATTTAATCTCATTTAATTGAAGTTTAATCTTTACTATCTTATGTTTATACAAGCTTTTGCTCATAACTTTGGTTGACACATAATGATTTGTCGAACTCGTTGATGTTAACAAACTTCAAGTTCAAGGATCTATAAACTTACTGGAATAGTTATTATTATAGTTAACTTAGACTATGCATTTAACAACGTTTGTAATGGTATTTTGATAATACATATATTATAAATAATAAGATTTTAATATGCTATTAAATTAGATAAAATATTCAGTCAAAAAAATTTATTGTTATATTTTTTATAGGTTGTAGCAATGCTATCGTCTAAGTCACAATAACTAAAAATCTGAAAGAATCGCACATTTTAATTTAGACTTTTTTATATGAAAATTCAATTCATACAGATTACAAAGAGCTTTAAGACCGATGACAGAATAATGAAATACACGTTGTATTTAGCGACAGTCAAATCTGGCGAGTCTATAGAGACCTTATAAATCCCGAGTCGCCGGTCGGTCTAGACAAGGCCTTTGTGATAAAATATGATCAATTTACCTAATTGCGTGGTATTCGAAGTAGCGTATTGTGTTTTATCATTTGTAATAGCTTTAGTGGAGATTGTAGATAAATGTATGTTTAATTGGTTAATTATCGATGAATCCTACATGAAAATATTATGTTTTAGATCGATTTAATAGATTGTCAATACAGGGTGACAATACTGCCCTATGTTAGATCAGAAATTAAAACTATCTTTTCGGACTTTTTCGAATACTTTACAGCAATAATAGTCACTACTTATTAAAATTATAAAAATAAATCAAACGAGATTATCAAAATAAAGTATCCTAATTACTCCTTATTACATCAGCTATCTACCAGTGAAAGTTCTGTCAAAATCCAGCCATTTCAGAGATTAGCCAAAACAAAGAGACAGGCACACAGACAGACAAATATTGTAAAAAATGTTATTTTGGCATATGTACCGTGTATACATCCATATGCATTTAGTAAAAAGCTGTTATTATGACATTACAAACAGACACATCAATTTTATTTATCTGTATAAATATCAAATATTCGCGTAAATCTAAGAAATTATTAGATCAGAAAATCAAATTGTACTTGCATATCTATGTCGTCTAGTCTGACTAAAATATTTTTTCTATGGATCTATACATGTTGTCTTCATACATTAAGAGTTACTGTGGTCTCACTTTGAACCGTTTGTATAGGTTAAACTAATTTCTACATACATATGTGCATAATTCTAATGCCCTCCTGACCGATTTTCGGCCTCTGCGGCCATATCACTGAGGTTACCCATCTGTACACTGTTAGAAGCAGGTGCACTTTATACTCGTATAATATTCACTTTCATAAACTAGCAACAAAGCAATCCGATACAACTGAAGAGAATCAGGTGAATGACCAACACTTTATATGTTCTCTGAAGCATTATCGTACTTACTTAAGTTTTCTTAATAGATAAATCTTAAATTAAAGATTTAAAAAATCCACCACACAATAGCTTATTTATTGAGGCCATTTTAATGAGTCTAAACACGATATGTCTGCAGTATTTTAGTAAAGAGTTGATTATCTTGCAGATCCTAGGTGACGCAGTACCATCAGGCCTAGGTTACCATTTCATTGCAATATCAGTCCAGTAACGGGATACCAAGTTTTGAATCGATAAGATCTATGGAAGTAGCTCATATCCTTTTACCATCTAGAAAAGAGCTTATAACCTAAAAATTGCTGATTGGGTTTTCTTAATTAACAGCTAAGAACACTCTCGATCAAGTCATCTTTCAAACAAAAAAAAAGTAAATCGGTTCATCTATTTGAGCGATATGACGCCACAAACAGATACACAACACACACATGTTAAACTTATAGCTCCCAATTTCGTCGGAAGTTAAAAACCAAATAGGTCTTTTGCGACTACACAGGAATTGAATCCTGGAACCCATAATTCCAGCCATTTATTGTATACTAGCATTGCCTGCGGCTCCACCCGCGTTCAGTTTACCAAAAACCAAATTCTTAGGTTTTACATATTAGTATACTCTTACAATGCAGTTTTTGTTTTTTTTTAAATGAGATATTTTCCCGCGGTAAAAAGTATCCTATATGTTGATCCGGATAACCAGCTATGACCATACCAAATTTCATCAAAATCCCTCCAGTGGTTTTTGTGTGATGCGGTAACAGACAAACAGACAGACAGACATAAATTCTAAAAACCATAGATTCGGCCTTTGTGTCGATAATAATGTTTATTTCAATAAGATTTTCCATAAAATATCTAATGTACAGATTCGGCTTAGTTACAATTTTATTATATGTATAGATGTATAGATAGACAGTGACATTTTAACATGCCATACCTCAGCGCAATCTGCATAGCAAATGTCATTCATTTAAAATTCTAGCAGTATGTTATGCTAATAGTTTTAATAAACTTGTTATGCATTTTGAGTCTTTCTTTCATTTGCTTTATATAAAAACTAAGTGAACTCGTAAAATATATACACCTGTTACTTTAACCTTCAATTAAAGCTTATAGAACAGATCTTATAATACTATACTAGTACTTGTAGAAAAACTTATTCCCTAAACAATAAATATTTGAACAATAATCATAAGTATGTCTGCTACTCCTCCACGCTATGAAGGAACACATATGTCACTGTTAGTAATAAAATTTGTCGAAACACGGAGTTGGCTGTTAATTATACTACTTTTTGTCCCGGAAAAATGTAAGGTTCCTGTGGGATAGATTAGTATTGACTTTTCTGGAGGCAAATCTGAGCGAAGCAAGGGTGAGCCGCTAGTAATATTATAAATACAAAAGCTACTTAAAGATTCGCTCTAATGAAGCAAAAATTTATTCTCTTCAAATAGAATATCAAATTAAAAATAGCTACGAACATTATATATATCAAAAAATCAATAAAATGTCTAAAAATGATATAGATTAACTAAAATATATAATAAATAGGTAATATTTATCCATTTTCTTTACCTACAAACCTATTACTTGGCACCAACAAGTTGTTTACATCTCGTCGAAGTGAGATTAGGATTACCCTATCAGTTTCAGACGCCACCTGAGTCAATATAGCGTCCATTTAGTGAAAGATTTATGTACACTATATGGTATATATATACAGTATCTACAGGGTTTATAATTGGTTTCATTTTGCCACTAGTTATTAACGATGGTTTCGTCCGCTTAAATATTTTTTTTCGTCAATAAATCAATACATGAATCTATTCTTATAACAAAATATGATACTGCTTAAATCCCATGGAAGCCCTTCTATTTCCTTGACATAAATAACGCTTTGTTCTATGTTCTTAATAGTCACCTTACTTATGTTATTATACAATTATCTTATCATATGTAGATCAGTGGCAATAAAATAATTATAAAAGGCTGTGGTAGCCCAGTGGTAACGCGCTCGCTTAGGAAACCTAGTGAAGCGGGTTCAAATCCCGGGTCTCATACCTCTGATATTTTCATGTGCGAATCATTTCTAACATACTTACCACTTGCGTTACGGAGGAAAACATCGTGAGGAAACCTGCATGTCTGAGAGAATCTAGCAAGTTTTCAAAAGACTTGTGAAGTCCGTCAACACGCACTTGGTCAGCGTGGTGGACTATACCCTTATCCCCCTCGTATTGAAGGGAGGCCCACCCCCAGCAGTGGGACGTTAAAAAGTACTGAATACATACACTACATGTATGTAGATCAGTAGATTCTAGTAAAATAACGAGAAATTATATGAGATGACCCAAAAAAAAAAGTTTGTAGCGCAAATCATATACATCCAGTAAATGCGATTAACGAAACAAGATCAGTATCATATTGAGGAAAGTAGAATGGCTTATATTGAATTTGCACTAAATTCAATAATACTATAACATGTAAGTCTCTACGAGTATGTAGGTTAAAGACCGCAGCCGCGTCGCGAGTTCAAGACATTCTTGTTAAAGGAATTCAGGGCTGTCAAGTGTAAGGAAATATTTGTTTGAATATATATATATAGAAATAAATATACATAATTCAGCTTTATTCTTAAATTATAACATTTTTTAATCAAAAATAAAGTAAATTAAAAAAGTAACAAGTTTTATTAATTTTTTTTGATACCATACAGGTATGGCTAAAGCAATAGCTAGTTTACATATGTTATAAGCTTTTATTTTTAACGTAATTTTTTCAACTGATATTATTTTTTTTTTAATTTAGTTATATTATTATAATCGGCTCTATATTTATAAATCTTATTAGAGAAAATGTATAATGTACCTAAAACATATAGTATTTTATAATATATTAAATAAATAAGCGACAGCCCTAGTATAAATTTCTCTGCGGCTATAATCTCGCTAAGGGCAATTCTTCTCTAATTTCCCGTTGCACTAGCATCTTGCAAAGTTGGTATTAACTTTATATATATATATATATATATATATATATATATATATATATATATATATATATATATATATATATATATATATATATATATCCAATAAATATTTTTTTTATCGAAAGACTTCATATAACTTCAAAAGCACTTATAAATGAAATATTTTCTTGAAAATAACAGAAAACCACACATGAGTTGTAACTTATTGAAGATTAGTTTAAAATGAGCGAATAAAACACTTAAGAAACATGATCATTTTTCAAATCAATCAAATAATTGTCCTAAAAGGTATCAAACCCTTAAAAAAATAAAAAAAAATAAACCCTTAATAAAAATCTTAGAATTAGACTAAAGTGCCTACAGCTGCTAATTGTAAAAAGTTAAAGTTAAATAACTAAATAATTCAATTTCCATGTAATTGGTTTTAAAACATGCCAATTAAGCACATAGAAACTAGTGAATTGTACCTTATAATTTGACCCAACTCTAACCAACAATCACAAGCTAATAAGTTCATGTCAATCAACAGACTCTGCTGAAATGTAAATATGAATTTTGAAGATTGAAACAAATAAACATATTTGTAAAATTGTAATTGAAATAGAAATTAATTTTTTTGCGTGTTACAAAATTGAATATTTTTTTTTGCAAAAGTACATGCTTTCTAATTATAAAGACGTAAATTAGAAGGCAGTGGTAGCCCAGTGGAAACCGACTGAAGCGGGTTCAAATCCAGGGTCTCGCACGTCTGATATTTTCATGTGCGAATCATTTCCAACATGATTACCACTTGTCTTAAGGTGAAGGAAAATATGTAGGGAAACCCGCATGTCTGAGATAGCCTAACAAGTCTGCGAAAGACATGTACAGTCCACCAACCCGCACTAAGCCAGCGTGTTTGACTATGGCCTGATTCCCCTCGTATTGAAGGCTCGTGCCCAGCAGTGGGACATCAAACAGGGTTGAATACATACATACATACAAATTGATTATTATTTATCAAGCTTGTATCTGAGTTATGGGCGACCCAAATATGAACCGCTACCTCTAATAGTTTATACCGAGAAGATCAAATCAGCTATATCCTATACAATAGAGTTTCTTAATTGTACTAAATTTCAAATGTACGTTTTGGTTTTGATTTTGAGCTAAATTTGGTGATTACTTTTTATTAAAATAGATTTGCCCAACTAAATTTTTTGCCCATACTTTATTGACATTTATAATATACTTATTAACTTATTAAACTAAGTCGGGTTTGTTACAACCCTTATAACTCGAGAACGGCTGGACCGATTTTGATGATCTTTAATTTGTTGGATTTGTCTCCGCCCCGAATAGCAGAATAATTATTAAACATAGAAAAAAATCACGGCTTTTTTTTTAATTTACACGGCTACTAACGCCACTAGCTAATAACTATTTATATCCATTTAAAACGTACCTAGGGACGAACCCGAGCGATGCGACGGCGAGCCACTAGTTTTAAATAAAACTATCTTTTCAGGTTTTTTTCGCCAAATTATTTTTAATAGTTAAAATTTTAATCCTGAAAATTGAACCTGGGATCTTTATGCCAATGTTCTAAACTCTATGGTATTCTGAGTATGTGAACATATTAACGATTTAATTATAACCCTATACAAAATTTGTTTAGCCCTACAATAACTTTAATAATTATTCCTACAAACTTGCCATTTTCAAAGTTTAACTTCGTAGACATGACTTAGTCGTATTCAATTTGCTTAACTAACAGAAGGTGAGACCAGAGTATATATACATAGATAAACTGTCGAGATAACGGGAGTTAGAGACCATTGTTTTATAGTCACAACACGTTTGGCTCAGGTTGTAGTAACCCTACTTGCTGTGCCAGCGGTCGCGGGTTCAAGTCCTACTGGGGGGCATTCATTTGTATGATGAGCACGAATGCTTGTGCTCAAACCATGGGTGCTTATATTTATAATATGTATGTATTTAAAGTTATATATGTATAGTGTATCAACTATCTGGTATCCATAATAGACCAGGGTCGATAATTTTTGAAACCAAAAAAAATAATAGTAGGATGAAACCCATTGGAAAAGGAAGAGAATATAACAAAAATGAAAGGAAAAATAATTTACGGGCGATCTGAGGTCGGGAAGTGGGAGAGGGTGAGTTTTTAAGGGTAAACGGTAAAACGGTTTATCTCGATTTTCGTTAAAACTACAAGTCCTATGGAAAAAAATAAATGGCAAAGTTGTAGATAATAAAAAAATACAACTATTGTATTTACACTTTTCTTAGATAACCTCAAAATTTAAGTGAAAAATTCAAATAACCAAGTTTTTGGTTTTTTATTTTTATCTTTTACAAAAAAAAAATCTTTACACGAAATTTGTGAAAACTTAACTTTTTATGTCCCAAACATACTGTAATTTTTTTCCACCTTATTTTGACTTAATATCGAAAAAGCACCCTAATTTTGCAATCGAAAATTCTCGCGTCAAAATATCTGGTTTTTTTTTTTAAAAAGTCGGTGCGCTTTTTGTTAATTGAAATCTCTACTTTCTGATACACCATCAAAAAATATACATTAAATTTTCTCAGAAAATGCAAATAATAAAGTTAATATTTAATAAGACATCTACAATATTTTGAGAAAGTTGTAGAATCTTCTTTAAATTATATGAGTGACCTATGGAAAATTTTAGCTCATCAAAAGGTATTTCATAGAGAAGTGGGAAAGGGGCTAGGGGGGTCTGGCCTACGCTTTTGACATTTTTGAGAAAATGTACCATTTAATTTAAAAGTTTTCAACCGACTTCAAAAAGGAGGAGGTTCTCAATTCGCCTGTGTTTTTTTTTTTAATATGTTATTCCCCAAAAATAGTCCTATATAAGTTTCAAGAAATAATGACATCCCAAAAGCTGGAATTTAAATTTTCTGTCATTTTGGAGTGGTTTTCAATTTTAAGTAATTATTTATATTATTGCTCTAACTTGAAGCATTTTATGGAGAAAATTACTCTCCAAAGCTGTCTTCTTTTCTCGGTTCAGTTAATTACGAGTGATTGCAAAACTTAAGGAAATCTCAGTAATTTGTAGCTAATTTTCTTACTAGAGAAACTCTAACCAGGAAGTACTGAAGCACTTTGCTGGCCTCCATTCTTATATTGCAAATTTAATTTGTATAAGCTTGAGCTCAATTCCTTATTATATAATTAAATATTATCGTACCAAATAACAGTAATTAAACATTCTTTCATAAAATCACGGTTTTTATGTACTAGAAATAATTAAGAAATCTGTTTGTAAAAGCAGTGATTTAAAAAAAATAAGCCATAATTTTCACTTTAATTATTAACATCTATTGTAAATATTAAAAACTAGCGACTCACCCTCGCTCCGCTCGAGTTCGTTCGTAGGTACCTACCCTAGGTTTTGTATAGATTAGTATGGATTTCTCAGAGAGTAGTAAAAAGTATCCTAAATATTGACTCGGATACCCAGATATCATCATACCAAATTTCATCAAAATCTATCCAATAGTTTTCTCGTGATACGTTCCCAGATTAACAGACAGACAAAAATTCTAAATACTATAGATTCGGCCTCTGTACCGATAATAATGACTTTTTCAATAGCATCTTCTAAAAAATATTTTATATCCAGATTCGACACAGTTAAAATTTTATTATATGTAGATATATATATATATATATATATATATATATAGAAAAATCGATTTTAATACGCATTTTCTCAACAAGTTTTCGACTAATGTATACCCTAGAGTCTCGACCCTAGCAATACCTTCGCGCGGTCAGAAACTTGTTAAACGAAACCTTTCACTAATTTCTCGACCGCATGTTACAAACTTGGCTCGTTCAAGTAGCGGCTATAGCACTTGAAAATTGTAATGTTGAATGTTTTATTGTTCGTAATATTTTTAAGTTGTGCTTTCACAATTATCACGGCTGTTAGAAGATTAAATTGTACTTAAGTTAAATATTTTTCTATTATGTTTATATTATGTGCTTATGTATCTTATATATAAGCTTAACTCTTCTGAAAGTGTTTGATTTTTTTAATGTTTTTTTTTAATTGTTTTATAATTTTGTGGGTTGCATGTCTGTAACAACTACCTATATATTTAACTTTAAAACGCCTAAAACCTTATTCTCCTCCGTGATCATGATTGCTGTTAAGCATTCGAAACGTCGAGAAAAGATTCAAAATTAAAAATAAACTAAAAAAATAAAAACAAACTCAATGCAGGAATCCTTTCTAAATATTTATAAAGCTATACTATATAATTTTAGTTAATAATTATATGTCTCCAGCTAAAATAGATTCCACGACCCTTCCTTAAATTTAAATACAAAATTCTACCCAAGCGCTAAATAATCTGTAGTAAATTATTAAAATTCGCTTGTCATGTTTTATACAGAGCCTCGTAACAGCGGTCTCGAACTTGTTGAATGTCCCAAACCCCGGCCCTTTGTTTTGTTACAGTTTAACCTACGATTTATTTCGACTTGGGTTAATTTTATAAAGTTGTTAGCATTGAATTCTCAATGTTATATTTTTTTGGTACTTCTAGTCTCAGTGGTTATAATAAACTAATCTTTACCTGCAGCTCTGTTTGCGTTAGAGAAAGTACGGTTTGTACATTTTAGCTACTTTGGCCAGTATCATTGAGATACTTATAAATTAAAAAAATTAAAAACGCCCTACCCAAATTAATTGTCATTTAACGATTACACTGGCACGCGTGAAGCACTTAATCGAGTAATCATACGCCAAAACGCTTGACATCATTTCATAAAAGAGCTGATACTCTTACACTGCTGGACCAATATTAACAAAACATAGCTAAAAACGACCACAAGGAAACTAGTTTTCAAATGAAAAAACTGCATCGAAATCGGTCCATTCGTTTGAGAGCTACGATGCCACAGACAGACCCCTCTTTTTGGCGTTGAGGGTTAAGAGCTATCTGCACAGATAGCATGCACTAGTGTGTGAGCGCACACACAAGCGCACTCTCTGCTTTCACATTCATTCGATCTCTCTTCGACTCTATTCGACCGATAAGAGATAAGTTGTAGAACAGATGGCTGTATAATATACGTGCTCTCTGAGGTATGAGGGTGTACCGCCAACTTTCTAACTTCGAGGTGTCACTGTGAATTTCTTGACAGAAAACCCCAATAGACTTACTTGGCCCAACACTCGCAAATACGCAACAATATTATGTTAGGAACTGTTTCATTTGTCTCTCTTTTTTATCATGGCGAATTCCATGTGGATGCCTACATTCCATACAATGTACGAATTACCAAATATGGTAACCTTTCTTGAAACGATACGCAAGACTAATTTGAATTTGACCTATGATTCTTAATTTTTTTAAACGTTTTAGAGTAATAAGCTACCAAAACCCCTGTTTTGACTGACAGCAAAAAATACTCAGTACTACAGATGTACTCAATTGTTGTGTTATTTTTTATTTATTTTTGTGTGTTTGTTACGCGGTATCTTGTGAATTGTAAACCAATGAGCCTTTTTAAATGAATAGGTGATAAAAAAGAGGTCAAAGATTCATTCAATCATTCATTTATTTATTCATTCATTCATTTACTTATTCATTCAAAGTCAAAGTTCAAAGGTGGTCACATAAATTTCAAAACATTCTAGTCACTTTCAGTGAGTTTGAAGTCAACGTATCTTTTAAGATCAAATATAAAACTTAAATGACAAAATTATAATCATTCGAAGATAATCTAATGTTAATTAAACGCCATATTGGATTATAAAGAGTATCTAATTTCTTGTTTCATGTTACAGGGCGTTAACATTAATCAATGTCCGACGCCTTCTGTTCTTACTGAGATATTAAATTAAAATATTACGTTAATACTCCAACAGTAACAACCTTTTACTCAGAATTTATATTTTAATAAACTAAAAAATGGCCATAGTTGCTGATACTATTTATTAAAATTAATTATATAAATTACTCAAAAAAAAAACTAACACGATGAGAACAAGTTGATGAAGATACATAGTAATTATGTAGTCGGAGACATTATAAATATTCGACTCTTTCTAACGTCCCACTGCTGGGCATAGGCCCCCCTTCATTATGAGTGGGATCAGGTCATAGCCCACCACGCTGGCCAAGTGCGGTTTGGCGGACTGCATATGTCTTTCGAAAACTTGCTGGATTCTCTCAGATATGTAGGTTTCTTTACGAAGTTTTCTTTCACCGTAACACAAGTTGTAATTAATGTATTTGCATAGCCATGGTTATGTTATCTAATATAGCTTTATTTATATAGAAATAGATTTTTTCCAAAACTTTTTCCTTTTACAGATTGGTTCCCTGGATGGAGGAAACACGCTGGTCAGCCTAATGACGACGGTACCTCAGGACAAGACTGTGTTGAGGCTCGAAGAGAACTTCCCCCAAGACCTGCACACCCAACCTTCATGTGGAACGATCGGAGTTGCCGAGAACATAATTACTACGTGTGTGAACGACCTGGGATTGAAGGTAATACTAGTATTATTTTTAATTTTAAACGAACGACTTACCCTCGCTACTCTCTGGTGTGTTTCTAGGTACGCGGACTTTGTTCACTATTTCATAGATTTAATTTTTTTAGCGCCGAACTCTACTTCTAGTTCTAAATTAAAAGCCAAAGTTACTCCTTATAACATCAACTATCTGCCAGTGAAAGTCCCTTCAAAATCGGTTCAGTCGTTTCGGAGATTAACCGAAACAAACAGACAGACAGACAAAAATTTTATAAAGAAAAAAAATCTTATAAGTACCGTATATACTTTCTTAGCTAAACAGCTGTTATTATGACATTACAAACAGACACTTCAATAATATTATCTGTATAGATTAAATTTTTAACATGGAAATATAATTGAATTGGCTCAAAAAAAATTTCATTATTAAATACGTGCCATCTGTTTATATGGCCAGACCTTATCTAACTTTTAAACTTTTAAGGCTTACAACCCTATTCTCAAAATGAGTGACAATTTATATTATGTAACCTCAATTAATGTTATACTAACCATAGTAGACAGATTCACGGCTAAGTGAAGACTATCCGTGATCAATATAATAAACTTATCCAACAATTTTGATTTTCTGAACCATTCTTACATACTAAAACAGAAAAAAGCTGGACCAAAAGCTCGTTTGAAATAGAATTCAAAAATATGAAAAGCTCACGGTACGCGCTGTGTTGATTTCGTTTATTTTATATTTTTTATTTCAATTCGACTTAGCGATTGGTATAGTGTATATGGAGATAGTTACAAGCGATTGGTTTCATATCTATATATATATATATATTATATGTATAGATTTTTGTTTTACATTAAAAAAACTTATAATTGCTGTAGTATAGGTAAGTACTGACGCAAATAAACATTTTCATCAAAGCAAAAAAAAACTACGTATGTATGTGCTGTACCCTATATACATTGTTATTTTCTTTAAACATCAAATAAAAAAAACACATGACACAACCACTTTTCAATTTTTTTAAATTAAATTAGCGCCGGATATCGATAAATAATGAAGTTACAGCTACTATAATCAACATCACAACAATAATTTATAAAATTACTCTAATTTTGTTATAAATATTAGAATACCTCACACTTTAGCTACTGTAATCAATATTACAACAACAATTATTAATAAAATTACTCTAGTCTTTAAGATATAAGCACCTATTGTTGGCCATCAAATAATTTTAGTACCTATTAATAGAAAAATATCTCTGACTTTAGATTCACTTTACCTATACTTAAGAATAAATTCAATTTAACATGGAATGAAGTGTATCACTCGATTCGTACGGATTTTCGGTGTCGGTATTCATGCACGTAAAAATGACCAATAAGGCGCTTACGTATCAAATATTATACGGTCGTTTTTTGCATGTAATGTTTGCATTAACAAGTCATTTCGAGTCGATGATCCAAATGAAACATATCAGTGTTTCGGAACATTTCAGTGATCCAGACACAAATGTTGTATTTCGGAGTGAGGCGTATTAATTTGTCTCGCTCACACCCGCTTGATTATAGCATAATACGAGAAGCACCTAGTATTATTAGCCGAAAATTCAAATTGTACTTTTTAAATAAAACTATCTTTTCGGATTTTTTCGCGGATTTATTTGGATTTTTGGTTCCCGACGTTTCGAATGCTTTACAGCATTCATGGTCACGGAAGAGACTGAGGTGTTACTCGAGTAACACACTCGAGTAACAGGTATAGTTGTTACAGACAGCCTACCCACAAATAACAAAATGAAACATTGCACCAATTAACTTACAATATTTTTTAACTTTAAACATTTTTATAATTTTAATTAGTTTTATAATTGAATATGGAATATTATTTATTTAATTTTGCTGTTATTATTATAATTATTACAATTTTAAAATATTAATTAGTAATCTATATTTAGTGTTGCCATTATTATATTTATAACCATAAAGAAAAATATAAAATATAGTATTAATTATTTAAGCCATAAAATTGTTCTATGTGTAAATTACAGTCTCTCCCGTGACCATGAATGCTGTAAAGCATTCGAAACGTCGAGAACCAAAAATCCAAATAAATCCGCGAAAAAATCTGAAAAGATACTTTTATTTAAAATGTCAAATATTCGCGTAAATCTAAAAAAGTATTATATCAAATTGTACTATTATACAAAAAGATATCATTCTTGAAAAGTGCCAACTATTTCCATTCCTAACTTTCAATTCGGAAACGCTTCAAGAATAATGCTAACATTATTACGTAGATCTGTATATTATTTTAGTAAGTCAAAGTATTACTTTCTCTAGTAGTTATGTAAAATAAAAAGATCAAATATATTCTAATTTCTATTCCATGCAAAAAATTATCAATATATAAGATCTTAATTGTTTTTGATTTATAATAAAATTACTACAGAAATTAGTCGAAACACAACATTAAAAATAATAGCGCGTATCCGAACGTGCTTAATCATTGACGGCATTGGTCACAAAAAGTTCAAGGTAACTACGACTTTAAAGCGTAAACATAAAGGCGATATTGAAATATTGAATTGAAATCTGGCCGCAACGTTATGCATGCAAGTCAACCCTATATATATTTTTTTTGGTTGATAACTAACAATAATAACACTAGTTTACATGGTTTTTGTCCTTGAAATGAAAAGTATTTTTTCCTAGCAACTAAGGTGCACTGAGTTGAAAATAAATTAATTAAATAATCCAACACGTCAAATTTCCAAAATTTATTTATTTTAATTTACAAAAAAAAATACATAGAAAAATATTTAATAAATTAAAAAATGAATTGCCTTAGCTTTTTTCTTGTATTTATTTGCATCTGTATCTCTTAAAATAGACCAGCAATAGTGACTTAACGTAGCCTGGTCCCAGTATGCTTGATAATTTTGCTCAAAAAAAAATAAAGTCTTGGTGTAAACCCTTTTTGTCTTGGTGAGAGGTAGATATTATGAAATAACAAAAATATGCTTCTTTGAGTGATTCCGTTATGGGATATTCCTTTTTAAATATAATGAGTTCACCACAAACGTAACAAAAACGGTCAGGATTTACTTTACACAACCTTTTTGACGTTTTAAAAACAAATATTCATTAAATTAAACACTACGCTACATCAACATTTTGCAATGAATTTAAAACCAACTTGTGGGTAGCTAAAATATAAAATGTGATGATAACTTTAGTTTTTGACGTGATACAGTTATAAAAATTATGTTCGCGTTTAGTTATTGTAACTGAATAAAATAATATAAAATTCAATGGAAGGACATAACTTTTATTTTGTAAACTAGTGTAATTATTATTATAATCTACCTACACTCATCTCACGGTAATGTTTATGCATCACATTACCGTGCTCATATGATACGAAAGAAAGAAATTAGAGAATATGTGTCATATCCTCTAATCTTTAACGTGATTAATTTACTGACAGATCTTACTTTGAAAAATAACAGGCTGTTATTTAATAACAGATATTGACACCTGTTAATATAGCTTAACAATAGCAGGAATAACAGATTACAGATATCAAGTTTGACCTCTTATAACCCACGATTAAATTTGTTGTAAGTCGGCAACGTCGCAATTGCGGACGCCAAATACGCGGATTCGTCGTCAGAAAATCACCGAGGTATACGGCTGTAGATATACGCGCTGAACAGCGCCTCACGCCGTGCCGAGATTTTTTCGGGAACTATTCAATATATAATTGCAGCCATTTGACATACTTTTTGGCTTCTATCGATTTTTGTTCTACAGCTAGCCAGGACCAATAGGACTTAAGTGACACTAGCCAAAAAAGTGGCGTCCGGTATACGGACGTCAAAAGCCGGTGGACGCCAGTTTAAATGCACTTTCGCCTTCAGCGGACGGAAGTTTGTTTGCGGGATGTAAATATATATATATATATATATATATATATATATATATATATATATATATATATATATATATATATATATATATATATATAATATATATATATATAAAAGGCAAAAATGATTGACTGATGTGTCAACGCACAGGCCAAACCCTTAAGGCTAGAAAATTGAAATTTCGCACACATATTCCTCATATGACGAAAGCATCCAGTAAGGAAGGATTTTTAAAAATTCAACCCCCAAGGGGGTGAAATAGGGGATAAAAGTTTATTTTTTATTCCTTTGATATATTTGCATGAAATTTGGTATGAATTGAATACGGTAAAAATAATGAGATACGTATTTTAGCGTTTTCTAAAATTCAATCTCTAAGAAGGTAAAATAGGGGATGAAAGTTTTTATGAAACCCACTTTTTAGAGATGTTTTGTGGTTTCAGCGCGAGCGCAGCCGCAGGTTCTGCTAGTCTACATACATATACAGCGATTGTTACGCGTTTTTCATAGAAACAAACATCATTAAATTTTATAAAATAAAGTCGCTATTTTGGACTTCTTGAAAAAAATCTGAAATCTGACTTATACTATTCTGTATTGCATATAAATGAAATACATAAATTATTATTAACATATAATGTAATTGTGGGCAATGGTAGCCAAGTGGTAATGATCTCACTTGGGAAACCGAGTGAAGCGGGTTCAAATTCCGGATTTGGCATCTCTAATATTTTCATATGCGAATCATTTCTAACATGACAATTGCCTTACGGTGAAAGAAAACATCGTGAAGAGACCTGCGTGTCTGTGAGAACCTACCAAGTTTTCGAAAGACATGTGAGGCCAGTGGTGGACTTTATATTTTTTTTTTATTTATTTATTTATTGGGTCTACCAGCAATTTTACATTACATAGGTTTCTTAAAGTGTATACATTACATGTCAATCATACTTCAATCTTCTTTTGAAAACTTGCTAGGTTTTCTCAGACACGCAGGTTTCCCACGTTTTCTTTCGCCGTAAGAAAAGTGGTAGTCATGTTGAAATTTATTCACACATAAAAATATCACAGGTGTGAAACCCAAAATCTGAACGCGCTTCACTCGGTGTACCGAGCGAGCACATTACAACTAGGCTACCACTGCCTATCCGATCATAATATCGATTTGCAATAATAAAGCAGTAAATCTTGAACAGCACACCAGATATTCACAAACAAACAAACAAACAAAGAAACAAACAAACAAACAAACAAACAAACAAACAAACAAACAAACAAACAAACAAACAAACAAACAAACAAACAAACAAAGAAACAAACAAACAAACAAACAAACAAACAAACAAACAAACAAACAAACAAACAAACAAACAAACAAACAAACAAACAAGCCATTCACTTCAAAATACTGAAATGCATTTCCTCCATATTGTTTTTATACCCTATAGTGTATACAAATAAATAAAACAACAGAAAATAAGAATTTCTAGTACAATTTGTTTATGTTATTATTGTCCCATCAAAAGCCTTTATCGACTGTATTTATTCGATAGATTTTCTTCTTATATTTTCAATAGATCGTCGTTTTGTTCGGAATTCTCGGACCGAATTATTCGGTCAAACGAAATAACAATCTGTACAAGCTACTAAGAAACACCATAAAGTAAGTGGTTTAGGAGCAATTGCTTATACTATATTGCATTTTGCGGATTTACTCAATATATTTTCTTTTCTGACGACATTTTTGGCTCAGTTTGTAGTGACCCTACTTGCTGTGCCAGCGGCCGCGGGTTCGAGTCCCGCTGGGGGCATTCATTTGTGTGATGACGAATGTTTGTACTCCAGTCATGGGTGTTTATATTTATAATATGTATGTATTTAAAGTTATATATGTATAGTGTATCAACAATGTAGTATCCATAACACAAGACTCGCAGCTTACCATGGAACTAGATGGTGCTGTGTGTTAATGTCCCTACATATTTATTTATTTATTAAAATTTGTGTCCTTATAGGAAAAATATTAGCCATACATACATTTTATTTGGGTCTGTTAATGTTCCGATACTAACTAAACTAACTCTTCTAAGTCTAATTCCAGAAAGAATTTAGCATAAAAATACCATTTACTGAACTTTCTTGGTAGTAATAATATGAATAATTTGCTACATTCTCTCCGCATTTTAGATTTATCACTTAACACTTTCATAAGTATGCAGAAAGCCACTATTTTGAACACATATCGCATAGTCCGATATATCATCAAACAATAACTAACGATGATTCTCACTTGGCGTAAGCCCGTGAGATTCATAACACCGAAATTTTATATTTCAAAAAAAAAAATTAAATGCAAAACTGTACGAGTATATTACAAATTTTATTTAACATTCTACTTGGATTCACATAAACCTCAAAACTTATATGACACTGCTACAAGCATTCAACAATAAGAAATAAACCTGTTATCCTACTAATAATATAAGAATTTGTAATGGTGGATGGATGTTTGTTATACTTTCACGCAAAAATTACAGAACAGATTTTGATGAAACTTACAGTAATTTAAAAGTAACATATAGGGTCTATTTTATAATGATTTTGCAGTAAATCAAATATAATTATTAAACTACGTATGCGGAGCAGCGGGAAACGCTAGTGATAAATATTAAATAGTCTCATATATTAAATAAAATGATACCTACATGAGCATAGTCATACATCATACCTTTGTAAAACATGAGAGACCCAGTGAGAAACCCATGTTCATCCGTTAACCACATTCGTTGTTCACTAATATACCACCACCTCATAAGTAAATAAGATAATACAGGTATTAACCAACAAATATATTATTTAACTAGCGACTTGCCCTCGCCCCGCTCGTATTCGTCCCTAGATACGTTTTAACGTTAGTACAGATTTCTCAGAGATGAGATATTTTCCCGCAGTAAAATTATCCTATATATTGACCCGGATAACCAGCTATCAACATACCAAATTTAATCAAATTCTGTCCAGTGGTTTTCTCGTGATGCGTTCCCAGACAAACAGACAGACATACAGACAAAAATTCTAAAAACTATAGTTTCGGCCTTTGTATCGATAATAATGATTATTTCAATTAGATTTAGCAAAAAAAATTTAATGTACAGATTCGACTCAGTTAGAATTTTATTATATGTGTAGATATTCTCATTAAACAAACCGCCCTCAACCGCTATACATAAAAATTATATGGAATATTTCTGTAAATTTTAACACCTTTAAACCTTTCAAATTATGACATAATAAGGACATGTCGACACGTTTCAGGGGCATCATCAAATGAGCCATCAAGAGCGCACTCGCTATCACTACTGTCAAAGGACTGACCACTTAAATTGACTTCACGTACTTCGTACGTGAGCTGTGTACCATGTACATGTCCATTGAAAACTCCACTTTACCACGTTGACTTAAGGATCATAATTCCGTTCACATATAATGAAATACCGATACGTGGTACTGATGTAATAAAAGTTCTAGAGCCTTGAAATAGGGTTCTCAATTGAATAATCTGAAAGATTGACCCTTGTCTTCCTTAAGTTGGACCGTGCTTAACATATCTCAGTTAACAAGTGACCAGTTATCTTCAACAAGCTAAACAAGATTTATTCAATTTAAAATTCAATTACTAAGAAGCTGTGAGGTCTTTCAATGTAATAATGTGATTCTGTGTCATAAAGAATGTGCTTCGTCAAAATTGACCAAATTTCTCGATTTACTCTCGTAATCGATGTATCGTGATATACTTGAGAAGAAATGGCGATAGTTTGAAAGTGTCCCGTAGAGCAATGCCTCTATTTTTCAGACTTTTCAACATCGAAGGTACTACGGAAAACGAATATGCTCGATTTCAGAAGACCTTTCAAAAATTTTTCTTTGGCCAGTTGGTTAACTCAATGTCCATCTCGTCTTTGACATCTCTACGACTTCACTGGTCGTGTCGAGCAGTCGTCCCACCGGAGTATGAGAGTGACAGGAATAGAGAGTGCACTTGTGTTTGCGCGTACACTTGTGCACTATAATATCTCCTGCGCAGCTGGCTAGTCTCCATGAGATTGGCCGCCGTGGGCGGAATCGGTCAGGAGAACATCATCATCATCATCCCTACGAATTTCGCCTAACGCCCCAGAATTTTCACCTTCTGAGTCCCCGTATCTTAGAAAAAAAACACAATCGTCATTTCTCGGAACGTCCTTTTGTTTTTGTACCTAAACAATAAAGAATTAAATATTATAACACGCTCAAAAAAAGTCTGATGCACGCAAAGTATGAAAATCCTAAATATACTTAACTAGCGACTTCTCCTTACTTCGCTCGGATGCGTTCCAAGGTGTGTCTAACAATAGCCAATAAAGTGGCTAAACGGTTATTTTTAACCGACTTCAAAAAGGAGGAGGTTCTCAATTCGACTGTATTTTTATTTTTTTATGTTTGTTACCTCAGAACTCCGACATTTATTAACTGATTTGGACAATTTTTGTTTTGTTTGAAAGTGTATACAAAGTGTATACTTCCAGATTGGTCCCATTTAAATTTCAAAAAAATTACCACCCGTAAGACTGGAAAAATAGCTAATGATGAATTTAACCTACTTCTAATTGTCATATTGACTTGAAACTTTGCAAGTGTTTCTATTTCCGTTGATAGTACAGTGGTTCGGTATTGTTGATCTGATCTGATGGTAAGGCCAGAAGGTGGGACTCTTCAACGGCTAATAGTAGATACTTAGAGTTTGGTCTTATTTTGTTTGATATGACAAGCTTAACACGATAGAATTCTTACTTTGCTACTACTGTCTACACTAAAAAGGGACAAATAAAAACTTTTTAACAAAAAAATAAAAATCGACTTTAAACAAAAGCACTAAAAAGTAAAAAATAACTGATTGGTAGTTTTCATTTACTATACATACCTAATCAAATATTTTCGAAGTCGGTGTGCTCGACAGACAGACAGACAGACAAAAATTCTAAAAACTGTAGATTCGGACTCTGCATCGATAATAATATCAATTTCAATAAGGTTTTCCAAAAAATATTTAATGTACAGATTCGACTTAGTTACAATTTTTAACCGACTTCATATTATATGTATGATTTTACTAAGTCTTTTACTGTATTTTTACTTTACATTCAGGTATATCTATATTGTTGTCAATGTATTTAGATATATACGTACAGTAATAATTTTATTTGTAACAAAAAACATCGTTAGCTTGTCACCATCTACAGTAAATGAAGGTCAAACAATTACGTTTATTACAAGATAGTGTCTCTTGTCCTTAATTCTTGGCGTGTACTGAGTTATTTTAGACGATTGCAGTGATCGCGCAAGCAAAAAAGATCGCGAACATACTAATTTTGAGTTCACGTAAAATTGACGTAATTGGGCTTCTAGTGTTGAATTTAGTTTCAATTTTTAAGGACAAAGGTATCAAATACTATGATGTTGAATCAGTACATTTAGTTCTAGATAAGGTCAACTTTGTTGATTGTACACCCGAAATTGTTTTATTAGGACCAAGCCATGCTTTCTTTTTGGAGTTGTTTAAAATTCTCTACATTTAACATGTAGAATGTCACGCCGGACTTTCACAAACTTAGCTTTAATGTTAAACGTGTAATTGTCGTAGGGCGTCGAGTTGACCTAAATGTGTTAAGTAAATGTGGCCCTGATGAAACAGACTCTTGTCAGTATATAGCTTGAAACATGCTCTATAGAACCCTTAGATATACGTTTTTGTTATTTTCCTACTGGTGTTTTACCCTAAATATGTTAAACACCAATGGGTAAATAACGATAAAGAAATCTTTATCTAATAATTTCATATAATAACTCGTTCATGAATAATGTAAAAAACACATTTGGTCGTATATTTTTATGAACGAAATACTCAGTAAATTCTGTATGATGTGGCTGTGATTTCATCGATACCGTTAAATCTATCTATAATGTAAATCATTCGATTTACATTATAGATAGATTTAACGGTACATGTAATAAAAATTACCCTCTAGATTATTGTTGCACTTCTGTTCTGTACTTTATTTTGTTGAGTTTTTACAAACTGAACGCACGCAACTTTCGGATTTATAATATAAATGTGAAAAGTATATATATATATATATATATATATATATATATATATATATATATATATATATATATATATATATATATATATATATATATATATATATATATAATTATGAGTCATCCATCCATAATTAGGCAAAGACAAAACACTTCAGTACCTTGACTTCCTCTGTTTGTCAACCGATTTTCTTTTTTTTTTGTTTGGTAACTATTTACGAATTATTTATTATCAGAACAATATGATCGAATTTCTACCACTGGGCGGATACTAGTTATTATAATCAGACATACAAAATTCAGTCTGATTATATATATTATTCTGCTCTTATATTTATAATCCAACGTGTTTTTATGCAATAGTTATAATTACTTAGCCGTAGAGTATATATATATATATATATATATATATATATATATATATATATATATATATATATATATATATATATATATAGAGAGAGAGAGAGAGAGAGAGAGAGAGAGAGAGAGAGTACTACTGTATCATTGCAATCAAAAATAAAGCATTATATTATACTGCTATTTGTTATCATGCTATTTCCGTTACTCAATTTAAATCGTTTTTGCTGTTAAAAATACAAAACCTTCACGATTTCAATTATTCGTTTGTAGCCATGTTTACTCGAGTCGATTCTCGGGTAAATATAAACAGTGCTCAATTTATCATGTGCGAAAGTAAACAGGTGAAATGAACAAATTTGTTCGTTGACTTACTGAATAGACTCCCGTGACATTCCACATTGATTTTATTTATAAGACTATTTAAAATTGCCTGCATCGGGTTGTGGTTGTGTTGTTGTTTGTTGAGTTTGTGTAGGTTTGTGTATGGTTGTTGTTTGTTGAGTTTGTGTATTGCATATAAGTGAAACAATTATTATCATGGATATAAAATTCTTTTCCGACAGATTTGTATTTAAACTCTAGTAATAAACATTTTTTATATTTGCCACGAGTCTTACTTCTACATTATTAACAATTGATACTTTGACAATATTCTTAGGTTTTACATATCAGTATACTGTTACAATATAGTTTTAGTATTTTTTTCTCAAAAACAAGATTTTTTCCCGCAGTAAAAAGTATTCTATATGTTGACCCGGATAACCAGCTATCATCATACCAAATTTCATCAAAATCCCTTAGGGGTTTTTCTGTGATGCGGTAATAGGCAGACAGACAAAAATTCTAAAAACTATAGATTCGGCCTCTGTATCGATAATAATGTTTGTTTCAATAAGATTTTCCAAAAAATATTTAATGTACAGATTCGACTTAGTTACAATTATATTATATGTATAGATAATAAATATAGTATATACAATAATATGTTAATTAATAATAATTTATTCATCACAATTTATCCTGATACGTCTAGATTACATTGTTGTAACGAATTTGTAACGCAAATAAACCCTTTATTAATTAAGTCAACTGTCGAAAAAAATATATTATGTATTTACAAAAATCTAAACGAGTTTTTGTTTGTTTTAAGCTTTTTTTCGGTTAGTAAATTAATTCGGAAGCCAAACTTTTAGTGTCCAAATAGTCAAACCTATGTGGGTTTTTGAACGCCTCCTCGAACGCCTGTTTCACGATGCGGCGAAGGGGGGGTGGGTGGTTCGAAATATAGCGACCGCTAGGTGTATTCGTTATGAAGGGTAACAATGATTTAATAAAACAAAATTGAGAATTAAATTAAATATGCATATTTTTATGGTATTATGGCTAATTTATTGCTGAGTTAATTTTGATATTGATCGTACTACAAAATTATGCTTTAAGGCTTCACATACGTTTTGTCCAATAAATTGTTAAGGAATATCGATGGAATTATCAACGATGTGGCTGAAGGGGTAAAAAAATCAGTTTTCTCTGGCAAAAATTTAATGTAACACTATAGTTTTTAAAAGTTTTTAGACTATAATTTAACCAAAAAAAAAATATACATTGATAGCAAATTCGTGGCGAAATGTCGTGACTATTAGGACATCGGAGATCATGGCCTTAAATTCTGTCCAGGTTATGCTGTTATTTACATATTCACCATACAATTTACCGCTTAACTATAGACGATTTTCTATATTCTGCCGCATAAGTAAAAGTGCGAGAAACAAACAAAATTGATATTCTCCCAGGAGTGGAGCATTATTGTATCGTATTTCTTGGTGCTATGCCAAATTCTCATTAAGAGTTATATTGGACTAAGAACATTATAAGGGTAATAAACCTACTGTACTAAAGTTTTACTAAAGAAGAAACTACAATATTGATGCATTACTTTCGCTGTATTTATTACACTCACGACCCGTTTTTCCTTATGTGAAACTGTAACAACAATAAGTCCTTCTCTACCTTGTCAAAATATATTACAACTTACACAATATTATTCAGAAAAAATTATACATTAAATAAAATATTAAAAAATTACGACATCTTTACAGATAAATAAAATTAAAATGTCTGTTTGTAATTTCAAAATAACAGCCTTTTACTAAATGCATATGAAATTATATATAATTTGTGTTTTTATTTCATGTACCGTATACGGTACTTGAAATAAAAACACAATTAAATTTTTGCTCTCCGTCTGTTCCGGATAAAATCCGAAACGGTTGGACTGATTCTGACGGGACTTTCACTGACAGATAGCTGATGTTATAAGGAGTAACTTAATCTACTTTTATTAGAAAAAGTATTAGGGAATTCGCTCAAACAATTAAAACGCACCTATTGACGCACCCGAGCGAAGCGAGAGTAATTCGCTAGTCAATATATAAAAAGCACACAAATCAGATCAAACTTCTGACAAATTCGATCGAAGCGTGCATAATACTTTAACTACAAAACTTTTACATATCAAGAGTTATTCTAAGAGAAGTTTCCAGTGCGAGATCTAGTGCAGATATATAGCTGCATTGCACCACACTCAATTACTATTTGCCATGACTTGCCAAGTTTTAGTGTAAATTGTAGTATTACATTTAGAAAATGTAGGTTGTTGGCCACGTCTGTAAGTTCATTGACTTTTCTGACCGACTTCACAACACAGATATTTATTTAATTTGAATATATGTATGTTTTTATGATAATCATTTTTATGAATAGAATTTCGCTTCAGGATTGTCCCATAAAAGTTCAAAAAGAGTTCATCTCAATGATAGAATAATTAGTTTTAAATTGACTTTAAATGTAGTCAACCTTTTTAGTTAGAAGTAATTACTTTGATGTTAATTAACTTATTATAAATAATAGATAAAACAACTAAAATTAATAAAATTTAAAGATACTATATATATACTTGCTACGGCTCTTGGTGTCTCTCAGTGATTAATAATATAAAAATATTGGTTATTTTGTAAATCTGTTTACCGAAATCATGGTTACCATAGCTGACTGACCCAATTATGTTGCATAAAGGAGCGGACTACACGGAACCATACGAGTATTGTCATGCAGCAAATTGCCACATAAGCTCTGTTAGGTTTAATCTTTGTATACGCATAATATTTTATAAGTTATCAATGAAAGTACCAATTTTCTATGGGTAATAGTAATGAGTTCGTAGTTTATTATATATCTACATAAATGAAGGATGCATGAATGTGTATAAAAAATCTATCTATGTATATTTGTAAATTGTAACTACGCCGAATCTGTACATTAAATATTTAGCGGAAAATCTTATTGAACTAGACACTATATAATATCGGTATATAGACGTAATCTATAGTTTTTAGAATTTTTGTCTATCTGTCTGTAATTGCATCACGGAAAACCAGTAGAGGGATTTTGATGAATTTCGATATGATGATAGCTGGTTACCCAGGTCAACATTTGGGATACTTTTTACTACGGGAAAATATCTCATCTCTGAGAAATCTATTATAACCGTCAAAACGTATCTAGGGATGAACCCGAGCGAAGCGAGGGTGAGTCGCTCGTATTGTAATAATATTGCACACACTTATTGGTTGTCACAACACCATTGGTTTATTTTGTTTAACATTTATCTTCTTTACTTAACAAGTTACATATAATAATTACTCAAATTATCTAACATTACCTTTTTACTGATAACAGGTAATAGTTTTAAAATAATCATAAAGAGCCAGATTATATGACTTAAAAAATATATTTTATATATTTTTTCACAAAGCTATCGCTTACAGAATATATTTGTGAAAGTGTGATATTAAAATATTTTAAAGTACGAAAAAAATAAGTTTAATAAGTCGTAATAGTATTCTTTAGCGGCCCACTGCTAGGCACGGGCCTCCCTTCAAGGCAAAGGAGATTAATTAGGCTATAGTCCACACACTGCCTTTCGAGAACTCACAATGTTTTTCTTCACCGTAAGGCAAGTGCTGAAAATGATTCACACATGAGAATATAAGCAGTGTAAGGTGTGTGTAAGACCTAAGATTTGAACCCGCTTCACTCGGTTTCCCAAGGGAGCGCTTCACCACTGTGCTATCACTGCCTTAGTAATATATTTTAATAATGTTTAATAAGTAATATAAAATAGACAGATATTAAAAAAAATAATTTCTACCCTAATTCCATGGTCACCCCAATGACCTAGTTAAGGGCACAAAACGGAACGCACTCAACACGGTACCACAGTCAGTCGTCATTCGCCAAATGGTTGAATAAGCCTTTCTATTGATATTAATGATGTACACTACAACGATATGTTTTTTCTATTCATATACTATTCTTTTTATGTTAAAATAATACTATCTCTTCGGATTTTTTGTGGATTTATTTTGATTTTTGGTTTCCGACGTTTCGAATGTTTTACAGCAATCATGGTCACTGGAGAGACTATGGTTTTAGACGTCTCAAAGTTCATTATATAGTTTTTAGAGACAGTGCCTACCAACATAATTACAAAATTATTTTAAAAATACAAAAATGGCACCAAAATTCCTTACAATATTTGTTAACTTTAATTGAAACTGTTAAGCATAACTTTGAAAAGAAAATGTAAGTATAATATAAAAGCTCTAATATGCCTATAATCTATGGTAATTCTTAACGTAAAACCAATTATCTCTTGAGCATTTTTTCATACGAAAGGACTATTTGCCTTTAAATATCAATGATATTATTCGTGAAGATACACCAGTCCAAGAAATCAAAGAGGTAAGCCAAGTTAATATAACATTACATATACATTACACATGTACAATGGCAATTGTAATTAAAGTTTACTTAAAATTCTATGGATATTAAGTTAAAAGTCACAACTCACATACTTTCTCCCACAGCTCCACCCCTCACTTTAACTCTCTCTCTCTCCTACTTAATCTCTCTTTCCACTCACAAATTTTCCCTTTTATAATATTTATGTTATTAGCGATAACTCTTATAAAATCTGTGGTTTACTTCGCTGATAAGAACATTAATAACAGAAAGAAACGTGTTCACTTAAATTCGCTAAAGTAAATAAATGCCTAAAATAAATGTGTAGAAGAAACAAGCAGACATTCATTTAACACGACAAAAAAAATCGCATTTGCGTAATAATAAGATTTTTTGTTTTGATTGAAGGATTGTTGCCGTGGTAGCCCAGTGGTAACGCGCTCGCTTGGGAAACCGAGTGAAGCGAGTTCAAATCCCGGGTCTCGTACCTTTGATATATTCATGTGCGAATCATTTCTAATATGATTACCACTTGTCTTAACGGTGAAGGAAAACATCGTGAGAAAACCTGCATGTCTTAGAGAACTTAGCAAATTTTCGAAAGACATGTGAAGTTCGCCAACCCGCACTTGGCCAGCATGGTGGACTATGGCCTGATCCCCCTCGTATTGAAGGGAGGCCCGTGCCCGGCAGTGGGACGTTAAAAAGGGCTGAATACAAGATTTTTTGACGAAAGCCAGCAATTAAGTAAAACGATGCAGCCTTGAAACTTGAACTTGAAGTCCATCTAATAAAATAGTAACTCACTTACTTCATTTACGTTTAAGTGAAAAAAAACCACTCAACGATTTCAGACTTTAAAAGTAATATAAAATATCTTCATATTTTCTGAAGCCAGCTATAGATATTATTTAAAACTTATATATTACTATACATAATAACATATTATATATAACTATACCAATATTTGAAATGTGAATATACATATGTCTCTCGGCATGTATGTCTGTTATCTACAGGCTTAAACCGCTGAACTTATTTTGATAAAATATGGCAAGAATAAAGATTGCATTGTAGGGATGAACAGGCTTTTTATCTCTGAACCCTTCAAAATCGGTGCCAGCCGACGCATCATCTATACTAATATTATTACGAAGTAGAGTTTGTATTTTGTTTGAACGCGCTAATCTCAGGAACTACTAATCTGATTTGAAAAATTCTTTTTGCATTAGATAGCCCGTTTATTGAGGAAGACTATTGGCTATATATCATTTAATATATGGTCTATCTATACCATTCTAACCGTTAAAACTTACCTAGAGAGGAACCAGAGCGAAGTGAGTGTGAATCGCTAGTGCAGGATAAAGCAAATCCATTTAAATAGAATCTCTTAGCAATAACTTAATATGTTCAAAATAAATTGTGCTAACTTGACGAATGGCTAAATTTTGTTGTAAACGAACTTTTTTAGATTTATTTTACCAATATTTATCGCCACTTACGTAAAAACAAAATAAATAATGGCTGAGCGCCTGTCAAATTACCACGAAACGATACAGTAGATTGCATCAAAAAGTTTACAACTTTGTGCGTTCATTTGGCACTAAAATGATTTTGTTTATTGAAGTGAATAATAGATTTTTTGTTCACTTTATTATATTTTAAATTTGTTTTTAAAATATTATCGGTTTTTGTTATAACGTTTATTTATATAAAGAACTATGTATCACAATTATTTAACTATCGGACTAGAATAATTCTGTATTCGAAACCTTTTAAATTATTATTATTATACAAACACACGCACACATACAGTCTCTGTGTGTGTGTGTGTGCGTGTGTGTGTGTGTGTGTGTGTGTGTGTGTGTAAATGACTTTCTGTTTTAGTTAGATATTAATATATGCTAGTCTTTACTAATATTATAAAGAGGCAGAGTATGTTTGTTGGTTTGAACGCACTAATCTCAGGACCTACTAATCTGAGTTGAAAAATTCTTTTTGCATTAGATAACCCGTTTATCGAGGAAGGCTATAAGGCTATATATCATATAATATATAGTCTATCTATTCCATACTAACCGTTAAAACGTACCTATGGACGAACCCGAGAGAAGCGATGGTGAGTCGCTAGTATGTAATTTATGCTAATAGTCGATTCAAAGTTCAATTTAATTCCAAAGTAACCAAAAATGACTGCTCTGTCTTTCTAAAGTAAAATTAGCGTTCAACAAGATTGTGAAACATTTCTTAAGCCAAAATTAGAAAGTCATAAAGTGTAAGTGCGATCTATGACATCTGACGACACGTTTGGCTCAGTTGGTAGTGACCCTACTTTCTGTGTCAACGGTCGCGGGTTCGAGTCCCGCGGGGGGCATTCATTTGTGAGACGAGCACGAATGTTTGTACTCCAGTCATGGGTGCTTATATTTATAATATGTATGTATTTAAAAAGTTCTATATGTGTAGTGTATCAACTATCTGGTATCCATAACACAAGCTCGTAGCTTACCATGGAACTAGATGGCGCTGTGTGTGAATGTCCCAACATTTCTTATTATTATTATTATGAATCTCGCCCTTAAAACCGAATACTTATGAACCCTAAAATTTGATAATCTTTATAGTGAGTTTACGTCTACATTACAACTTACGTGTATATCTCACTGTGACCAAATCCATCCATTCGTTGGAGTGGTCTAATAAAAATGATGGACACTTATTTAGGTAAACGACGATAAAGTGGAACATTTATTACAAAATATGTCCAAACTCGTCAAATTTTATAAGGTGATTGTAATAAAAATACAAATCCACCGTTTTAGAGTTTGGTTTAAGATCATACTGAAGTGAAATGTATATTATACAAGTAATAATATATCACGTGATCGATGTCGGTCATGGCAGCCATAACAATGAGTATACTCATCTGCTCAGGAGTTTACTTTTGAGTCACTTTTAAGTTACTGCTTAAAGTAAGATATAGTGCACAAGTATATGCGTAGACACAAGTGCTCTCTTTACTACTTTCGCTCTCGAACTCCGGGGATGATAATTTGACATGATCGGTGAGAGATGAAGTGAAAAAATGCTTTTATTTGCTCTCCGAGCTACGTTTGTGTACTACTACCAACTTTCCGACACCGTGGTATGACTAATCATTTCGTAACAAAAAAACTCAATACCAAATAATTATAACTTCAGAATTTAGAGTTAAATTCAATACGAGACTCGAACCCAGGACTTCCAGAGCAGCCATATACGTTTTCGATAGACTAACAAGTATTAACTATATCCGATGTAGATATATGTAATCTACGTTTACGTATGTAAATTGAGGGAAATATGAAGTTTTTAATTCTTTAATCCAAAACATTGTCAAGCAAAAATAAATATGAAACCGCGAATAATTATTTTTATTTTAAATATTAAAAAATCGCGTAAATCTGAAAGAAAAATTGGTCAGTCTCTTCCGTGACCATATGTGCTGTATTATTCGAAATGTCGAAAACCAAAAAGCAAACTAAACTAGCGAGAAAGTCCGAAGAAATACTTTTATTTAAATTACAAATATTTACTTAAATCTAAGATATACTAAAGTGATTAACTAACATGATTTGCTACCGTAGAGCTAATTACTAGTTCAACGAGTCTGTTATCATATATTATGTATGAGACCACAGCTGCGTAGTTCGACGCGCGCTATTCCCTTGTGCTTCGTAGTGTACTGATAACAGTTTGACAATGTTGCAGCGCCACTTATATATTCTAGCCATGTTGATAAACTTGAAGATATGCTAAAATTCCTAAAATTGTCTTAGATTTACCATTTTAAGCTAAAATTTAAAACATATTACTAAGTATAAATAAATATAAATAAGTTGCAACATTAACACATAGATAGCACCATCTATTTCCATGGTAAGCTAGAAGGCTTGTGTTATGGATACTAGATAGTTGATATACTACATATATACAACTTTAATAACATACACATTATAAATATAAACACCCATGACTGGTATACAAATATTCAATGTTGTGCTCAACACACAAATGAAAGCCCCCAGCAGGACTCGAACCCGCGACCGCTGGCACAGCAAGTAGGGTCGCTACAAACTGAGCCAAATGTGTCGTCGAAAAGTAAAGCATATTCCTTGTTGACGAGTCTATTGTAGATGAAAGTGTGTGAAATCAAATATAATCCATAATCTATCGTAACTCGATCTCTTAAATTAGCAACTATTAAGTTTCTCATCGACTGTACGGCGGCGATTTTTCAGCAGAAATGTATTATAGCTTCGTAGCTCGTAGCTTCATCGTGGACAAACTACACAGACTCTTTTAAATAAATATGACAGTTTTCGAAGTATTACAAGTTGAGGATTTAAAAGTCCTTTTTAAAGTCTGATTGTTTATTTTTATTATTATAGATTATATTTTATTGAAATTATTTCCTGCATAGAAAACCTGACACACCTAACTTCGTTTAAACACTTTAAACTGATATGTTGCTAAAGTACCACGGTATGACCGATTCTTCATAATATTAGAACAACTACAAGGTTTTTATGAGAAAAAAAAATGAAAAATTATCCGGAAAATCGCTTTTGCTATACAATTTTTATAACCTCAATACATAGGCATAATTCTTATTTAAAATTCGAATAGGACAACTTCTTTCGCTACCACTAGTATTATACACGTATATCTACTCTATCACGACCCTATAGCCATTTTATAAATATTACTTTTATGTATATGTATTATATATAATATATTTTATGTATATACTATCCATATCCGTACTATACTATTACTAATCCATACTAATATTATAAATGTGAAGTGTGTTTGTTTGTCCTTCTTTCACGTCGAAAATAAGTGACGGATTGGCGTGATTTTTTTTGTGGAGATAGTTGGAGGGCTGGAGAATGTCATAAGCTACTATGTACTTTTTACCACGGGAAATTATCTCATTCCCACGGAAAAACAAGTTATAATACAACCCACAACAACTCATCATACCTACTATGTATACACATTATATACTAGCAGCACCCGCGGCTTCACTCGCGCTAAAACTACAAAAAAACTCTTAAAAAGTACGTTTCATACAAACTTTCATCCCATATTTTACTCCCTTAATGAATGAAATTCGAAAAATTCTAAAACACGTATTTGTTTAATTGGATTGAAGAGCATTAATACTAAGTTTGAAGTAATTCAGATAATAATTTTTTTTTTTTGGAATATATTATATCGTGTTTTTCCGTGGGAATGACATAATCCCCCGTGATTAAATATAGCCTAAGTCACTCTCCAACCCTCCGACTATCTCCAAACAAAAAATCACACCAATCCGTCATTCCATTTCGACGTGAAAGGAGGACAAACAAACAAACAAACAAACAAACAAACAAACAAACAAAGAAACAAACAAACAAACAAACAAACAAACAAACAAACAAACAAACAAACAAACAAACACTTTTACATTTATAATATTAAGTATGGAAGATGGATATAAATATATAGTCCATCTTTTCCATACTAACCGTTAAAACGTACCTATGGACGAAACCGAGCGGAGCGAGGGTCAGACGCTAGTATTTCATAAGTATGTATGAATATGATAATTTTTATGAATAATTTATAATCGATGCATTTTCCTAATATATTAAAAACAGTTTAACATCACACACTTATATACATACGAGTAGTCCTGGACTCTATTTTACGCCACACGATTGGTTTACGACCATTTTACTACGTTTTTATGACGTATTGCATACTTAACGACTTCTGAAGCGTTGTAATAGTCTCATAAAATGTGTTTTGAATATTGTGATCTATTTTCGTTTGCACTCTAAAACTATATGAAGAAATTTTTAGTAGGATCAGATAAGTACACAAAATGCAAGTATTGTTAGATTTGTATGTTTGTGTTCAAGCAAAGCAAGTCGATGGCGGCTTTATTTCTCGAATATTGGCAACCAAAATAAATGGTGGTATATCCGATATCTCCTTTCCTTTACTTATCTATCTATTATTACATATAAGAAAAGTCGAATCTGTACATGAAATATTTTTTTGGACGATCTTATTGAAATAATTATTATTTTCGATACAGTAGCCGAATCTATAGTTTTTAGATTTTTCTATCTGTCTGTATGGGAATGTATCACGAGAAAATTACTGGACAGATTTTGATTAAATTTGACATGATGATAGCTCGTTATCTGGGTCAACATATAGGATACTTTTTGCTGCGGGAAAGTCTTTCCTCTCTGACAAATCTATACTAAACGTTAAAACGTAACTAGGGACGAACAATAAATATGTTGGAACATTAACACACATCACCATCTAGTTCCATAGTAAGCTACGAGGCTTGTGTTATGGATACCAGATAGTTGATACACTACACATATATAACTTTAAATACATACATATTATAAATATAAAAACCCATGACTGGAGTACAAACATTCATGCTCATCACACAAGTGAATGCCCCCAGCGGGACTCGAACCCGCGACAGCTGGCACAGCAAGTAGGGTTACTACAAACTTAGCCAAACATGTCGTCAGAGAACAACATACTAATACATATCATAAAATACAATCTCTTAGTGTGTCTGTCACAGTTCGACTAAGAAAATACAAAAGCTTAAAAGATATAGTGACAGAACGACGTATTTACCCAACGATGCGATTAATCATTAGTTGTTTAATATTCTTTTTTGTGTGTGATTTTATGTGTGTGTGTGTGTGTGTGTGCGCGTATGTGTGTGTGTGTGTGTGTGTGTGTGTGTGTGTGTGTGTGTGTGTGTATGTGTATGTGTGGCCATGTATGTATGTGTGTATGTGTGTGCATGTATGTATGTGTGTATGTAAGTGATTGACATGTTTAAATAGTATACATACATTTTATATATATATATATATATATATATATATATATATATATATATATATATATAAAATGTTTTTATTTCTTAATCATCTTTACATTTTTGGGTGGGAGTCTTCCCAGTAAGTAATCCTAGGATACTTGTGTTGGGAATGGCCCGCTTCTTCCCATATGCATACTCTATGATTAAGTGGGTGAAAACTTAAAAAAAAAAAACTATATAACACTAATATATATAGTACTTATATTGTGTGGAACACGTTACACAACACGCAAACCATTTTCACATCGTCATTTTCTTTTCAAATCATACAAAATAACATCATTAGCTCTGACCTCTAACTTTCAAGGCTTACTTGAAAATATAACTCATTATTTATCAACAATTGCTATACAAAAATAATATGAAATAGCACATATCATTATTTATTACTTAATATCTACATACCAGGCAGTGGTAGCCCAGTGGTAATGCGCTCGCTTGGGAAACCGAGTGAAGCGAGTTCAAATCCCGGGTCTCGCACCTCTGATATTATCATGTGCGAATTATTTCTAACATGATATTACCACTTACCTTACGGTGAAAGAAACATTGTGAGGAAACCTGCATGTCTGAGAGAACTTAGCAAGTTTTCGAAAGACATGTGAAATCCGTCAACCCGCACTTGGCCAGCGTGGTGGACTATGGCCTGATCCTCCTCGTATTGAAGGGAGGCCCGTGCCCAGCTGTGCGACGTTAAAAAGGTCTGAATACATCTCTACATTCTTCTACTATACAAGAATGAGTTGAGTTTGTACATTATATATACATATTTTTATGAAAATCGTGTACCAGGGGTATATTTCTATCATGATCGAAACAAATCATGAAATTGTACCGTAGCCAAAATTAAAGTTTATTACTATTTATTATAGCAAAAACGTCTTTAGAATCATTTTTCCGTTATAAAAAAACAAAACAACTACTTAGTAGTAGAATACTCATACTGTTTATGAGCAAAAAGAGATTTTAAATCTAAGCCCTTATATAAATAAAGTTATTAATTTATAATGTATCATATTAACAAAATTTATTTTCGATTAATCAGGCTCAGTTGTTTTATCGTATAATCCTGTTAAAAGGTTCTTGGGTCCTAAAGATGTGAAATCGAATTTCCCATCTATATAATACTAGCGACGCACCCGCGCTTTGCTTGAGTTCGTAAGTAAACGTGAGCATACCTTTATCACTTCTTGGCGATCTCCATACAGAATATCATAGCAAACGAAATTCCCATACATGAATTTAAAAAATGTATTATAACTTGTTTTCCCGTGGGAGTAACAAATTGTAGTAACTGGAAAGAGGAAGAACAACACTTTTACTTTATAATTTATAAGTGACTTACCGTCGCTTCGCTCGATTTCGTCCCTAGGTTGATTCCCCATACAAACTATCATCCCCATTTTCACCCTCTTAAGGGATGACTTCCGGCATACTATCCTATGTCCTTCCCAGAGACATTTTTTATTTAAAACCCAGAACCCCTGTTATAATTAGTGCTTTATGTTAATTTAAAATTCGAAGATAGATAGATCTGACTCATTGTTTGAAGATCATTTTGGCACTTGGAAATGATATTTTGACATTTCCAAGTGTCAAAATGGCAGTAATATCATAATAATGTATGGAAATGTTGTAACTTTAAGTCTCAATAACTTTTGACTCTTTCGTTTCCTCAAAATAAATTTTATATATTTGGACTCACTATTGCCTTCCCTATCCAAAAATAACACCCACTCCTCCAGGGGCCGTGTCCCATATAATAAACTGCAGCCCAGACAGACAGACAGGACGAACTTTCGCATTTATAATATTAGTATGGATTTAAGACAATATACACTATTTAAGATAAACACAACAACGCAGATTGAGAAATTTTAATCGATTTAGATTTAATTACAGTTCGGTTACCAAGTTAATCTTTAATTTGTTATTCTGCACAGCCCTAGGATTCACTGTGCTTACACGAGTCTAATCTATGAAGTCTATATACAAACATGTATATTGTACAATGTACTGTACTAAAGCGTAATAATATCGATAACTTACGCACTTCTTCGTTCGGGTGCGTCCCTAGATGCCCAAAATCTATCTTTGTTCTAAAATTCATCCAAATTTGTCCAGCTAGCTCAAATAGTTCAGCTTGAAACAGTAACAAACATACACACACAAATTTTTATATTTATAGGCACATAACTACGTACTCCACTCATATTAGCGTACATTCGTATAACATATAAACCATTTGTAGAGTTATACCACAGACTATAGAATTATATAGACAGCCAGAAAAAATGTCAAAAACAAAAATAGTAACGCGATTTTCTGTTTATGCTACTATTCTTAATTTTGCCATACATACAGATGCTTTACTTTCTTTAAACAATAAGGGAACTATTATAAGGTATTAGAATCACGAAATTTGGCAAAAAGCAAGGTTTTAAAGCACAAATAAAAGAAAAATTACAAAAAAAAAAAAGTTGAAATTTAAAGTTAAACAGATTTCCTACAAATTTGTACGGAACCCTCGGTGGGCGAGTCCGACTCGTATTTGTCCGGTTTTTTTTCTATTAATAGTTATATTCTGCTTTAAAACATTGTATTTAAAGTTATATATGTGTAGTGTATCAACTATCTGGTAACCATAACACAAGGCTCGTAGCTTACCATGGATACTAGATGGTTCTGTGTGTTAATGTCCCGGCATATTCATATTTATCACCCATCCGAGTATAAATATCTTTATAGTATAAGTAGCATATACAGATATGTGGATATCTATATATAACTACCATATTTTAAACAACCGTATATACTATATACCATATTTTAAATGCGGTAACACATATATAATTATTATATTATACTGAACATATATCTAACTAGCATTGCCCGCAACTCCGCCCGCGTTCAGATGACCAAATACCAAATTCTTAGGTTTTACATATTAGTATACTCTTTTTTCTATTACATTGCAGTTTTTGTATTTTTTTCTCAGAAATGAGATATTTTCCCGCGGTAAAAAGTATCCTATTCGAGTATGTTGACCCGAATAACCAGCTATCACCATGCCAAATTTCATTAAAATCCCTTCAGTGGTTTTTCTGTGATGCGGTAACAGACAAACAGACAGACAAAAATTCTAAAAACTATGGATTCGGCCTCTGTATCGATAATAATGTTTATTTCAATAAGATTTTCCAAAAAATATTTAATGTACAGATTCGGCTTAGTTACAGTTTTATTATACGCATAGATTATGGTTTGATTTTTATTTTGATTTTTTGTTCCCGGCCTTATAAATTCTTTATAGGAAACATGGTCCCGGGACAGAGTTAATTTTTTTACGTCTCAAAAAGTCGTAGTTATTACAGACGGAATCTACGCATAAAATTATATAATAATTTTGAATAAAAACAATAGAGTGGATAATTAAAAAACATTTAGTTTTTGTTATTTACTGTGATCATTACTAATTTAAAAGAACAATTCTTTACAGATCCCTACAAAGCATCAAAAGTGCAGTGCAACGAGTCCATAATCCTGTCGCACACCCATCCACACGCAACCATATCAAGCCCGGGCTTTCCCCGTCCGTACCCGGACGATGTGAACTGCGTTACAGAAGTACGAGCCCCCCCAGCCCACACTATACGTCTTCATTTCGAAGAGCTTCTCACAGAGCATGAACCACAGTAAGTATTTTCTTTTTATCTCTTTAATTATTTAGCACCTTTGCTCTACGTTAGACCAAGTAGACAAGATAAGACAAAATTATATAATTAAATACTTCTTTATAAGAACAAGAAATAAATTTAGATTACAATATAGGTAGCTAGCATTGCCCGCGGCTCCGCCCGCGTTCAGACGACATAAACCAAATACTTAGGTTTTACATATTAGTATACTCTTACATTTCAGTTTTTATATTTTTTCTCCGAAATGAGACATTTTCCTGCGGTAAAAAGTATCCTATGTGTTGACCCAGATAACTAGCTATCACTATACCAAATTTCATCAAACTCCCTCCAGTGGTTTTTCTGTGATGCGGTAACAGACAGACAGACAAACAGACAAAAATTCTAAAAACTATAGATTCAGCCTCTGTATCGATAATAATGTTTATTTCAATAAGATTTTCCAAAAAATATTGAATGTACAGATTCGGCTTGGTTACAATTTTATTGTATGTATGGATATAGTATATTACTTTATTGTATAGTATACAAATGTAGTACATTCAACCTTTTTTAACGTCCCACTGCTGACCACGGGTCTGCCTTCAATACGAATGGATCAGGTCATAGTCCACCACGCTAGGCAAATGCAAGTTGGCATACTTCACATATACTTCAAAAACTTGCTACGTTCTCTCAGACATGCAGGTTTCCTAGTGATATTTACCAAATGTACGTTTAATTATTACTGTAAAGAGAAAAAGAGAGATATTTTGTTATTTAATTATAACATATTTACTAAAATTAATTAAATCCTGAACAAACTTAATAAACTATTCATGAACTTAATAAACTAACTTTCAGTTTGCAAACAAATTATCTGCATGTCAAAGTTGAAGGGACAATGGCTTACATAGGGTCGCACGTGCAACATCCACTCAAAAGGAATTGTAGGTCATGCGAGTGAATTAAATTCATGTCATATTGAAGCACTGAATTCTAATTTTACTGGTTGTTGTCATTTTGCAATAAACCAGTGGGAACTATTTGATGTATGTATCTAGATTAAAGTATACAGTAGATATCTATGAGAATCCAGTCAATAGACAATACAAGATATTATGACACGCTTATCTAAATAGTAGCGACTCACCCTCGCTTCGCTCGGGTTCGTCCCTAGGTACGTTTTATCGATTGGTATATAATAGACAGACTATATACTGTTATATACATATATTATTTTTTTCTAACTTAAAAGGGTTTTTCCTCAAATTATTTTTTTTATATTTAAACCATCCCTGATATACCTCCAAATCGGTTCAGCCGCCTAACGAACAGCAATTGATTTATATATAGATGAAGAAGACTAGCGGTCTCGTTGATTGAGTGGTGGACAGAAATGCCTTGGGTTCAAGTCTCGAGTCGGGCCAATTATTATTGGATCTTTCTGTCAAGAAGTATTTTGAAAAGAGCCAGATTTACTGGTAATTGATTTATTAATGCTGGCAGCCTGAACCTAGTAAAGTCAGTCTTCATATAAAATACAAGAATATACACAGGCTTAAACCAGTCATAACAGTGTCTAAGTACTCATAGCATTATTTTCCTCTATCATTACAAAAACAAAATTTTTCAATAAAATTATGTAAACACTAGCGGCTCACCCTCGCTTCACTCGGGTTCGCCTCTAGAAAAACACTAATAGAGATCTATTAGTTCCCACGGCAACCGTTCATTTTGCCCGGATGAAAAGTAACCTGTTGTTTGACCGGCAATATAAGGTATCAGAATGTTAAATTTTACTAAATTAGGTGCATAAGTTGTATAAGTTATTATAGTTTTTTAACTATCCCACGGGAACTATTTAACTTTCCGGAATGAAAAGTATCTTACATGTTGACCGAGGATATAAGGTACCATCATGCAAAATTTCATGTAAATCGGTCCAATAGATTTGGAGATTAGCCCGTACAAACAGACAAACAGACAGAGAAACAAAAAATTTGAAAAAAATCTGGATTTGTTCTATTTGTCTTCTTACATCCCCCTGACTCGGTTTTTTTTTTCATTTTTTTTTCTATGTACAGACATTCGGCCTCTACTTTTTATTATAGTATAGATTACTTGGTCCCTCGTATACGAAATACTTTACAATTTAAATGCAGCTATTAAGGAACAAAGATTTGAAGTCGAAACAATGTTATAAATTAGCTTATTCAAATCAGCATTTGGAGGAATTAAAATTCATTCCCTTATATTAACATAAAAATTTTTTTTACCAGATTAACTTAAAAATCTGAGTTTGCATTATTCGTACAAGGAACTGGAGGGTTTCAAAACAAAGTACAAATGTAATTTTGTAGACGCGTTTGGCTCAGTTTGTAATGACCCTACTCGCTGTGCCAGCGGTCTCGGATTCAAGTCCCACTGAGGGCATTCATTTGTGTGATGAGCACGAATGTTTGTACTCCATTCATGAGTGCTTATATTTATAATATGTATGTATTTAAAGTTATATATGTGTAGTGTATCAACTATCTGGTATCCATAACACAGGCAGTAGCTTTCCATGGGACTAGATGGTGCTGTGTGTTAATGTCCCAACAAAAATTTGCTTTACAACTCGCATTTGTTTTGTTTTATATCAAATTTATAAATTAAATTTTAATACAATTGTGGCTATAATTGAGAATATGGCTATATTCTATTGTCACTAGGTCCAATATATGTATGTATGTATGATCAACAAAAATTTGTTCCTATCGAAGTCACTCCTTTATATGATTTGACAACTTGACAGACTGGTATTCCATTGAAATTGTCTCCATAAAATTAGAATTAATACATATAATATGAAGTGTACACAAAAAAACACAAAGCAATTTTTAAATCTTTCATAACAATGTAACTTATAATGCAGCATAACATTATGCTAATACAAAACATTAGCCAAGTGGTAGAAATATTATAATCTACATCCTACAAGGAGCTAGCGTGACCGTAATGTTGTAAAGAAAAAATACACTATGGCTTTTTGGAATTATGTTATACTAGCATTTTGGCGTCGGGACGTGACGACCCCACCGCCCGCTGGTGGGATAATCTAGTGACAGAGATTATTCCACCAGTGCAATCAGTCAACCAAAAACTGTGGTAGTGCCATGCTAGTTACCTTCGGGTAGCAGCCGAATGGGCCGGCACGTCCCGTAAAGCACCACTCTCTCACAGAAGTCCGGCGTAAAGTGGCAGCTATGCTGTCGCGTTTCGTTTGGTAAGTGAGAGTCCCGGGAGGCCCACTCCCCGCCCCTCCCCTACACCACTTAATACATGATAGTGCGAAATTCGGTCAGACTACCCCAGGAGGGTACCACCAGTGCACATCGCGGTGGAGAATCCCTCTCTGGGCATCCATGTTCAGCTCATACACTACCTGAGCGTGGGTGCCCAGGCTGCCCTCCGAATTCTGGGGGGGGCAATTTTGCGCTCTCGGCTTCTGCTCGGGGCAAACGGAGCAGGCCACATAAGGCTACCCCTCTCACGCTTGCTGTGGACTTCTGCAACATAAGGGGGCTAAATTCCAACTTGAACGCCGTCCACTACCACCTTGAGACGGCGAAGCCGGCCTTGCTCTTCCTTACTGAGACGCAGATATCGTCCCCGGCTGACACCTCTTTCCTCTCTTACCCGGGATATAATTTGGAGCATTCCTTTGTACCGCGGGCTGGAGTGTGCGTGTACGTCAGGGAAGACATCTGCTGTCGTCGCCTCGGCAGCCTTGAAGGGCGGGACCTATCCATCCTCTGGCTACGTGTAGACTGCGACGATCATCCGCGAATCTACGCGTGCCTGTATAGGTCTCATAGCGGCAATGCCGAAACTGAACGACTCATTGAGCACATGCAAATGGCTACAGATTCCGTGCTCCAGCAGATCCCCTCCGCAGAGATCGTGATTCTCGGCGACTTTAACGCCCATCATACAGAATGGCTTAGATCACGTACTACCGATCATGCGGGGAGATCTGTTCACGATTTCGCATTGGCATATGATCTGACACAACTGGTTACCTCGCCAACGCGAATCCCTGATGTGGAAGATCATACACCTTCCCTGTTGGACCTTCTGTTGACCTCTCATCCGGACGGCTACCTGGTCTCCGTCGATCCCCCTCTTGGTTCGTCGGACCACTGTCTTGTCCGGAGTACAGTGCCAGTTACGCGCTCAACACGGCCTCGCTTTGCGGGCTGTCGCCGTGTATGGCATTACAGGTCAGCGGATTGGGACGGGATGCGGTCATTCTTTGCGTCCTACCCATGGGGGCAAATTTGCTTCTCGCTAGATGATCCAGACGTCGTTGCTGACTCTGTCACCGATGTGGTACTTCAGGGTATGGAACTATTTATTCCGTTCTCTGCAGTGCCTATCGGAGGCAAATCCCAGCCTTGGTTTGGTCATTCCTGCAAGACGGCATCTCGCCGAAAGCTGGAATGCTACCAAGCCTGGGCTGGCGCATCGGCGTCTAGTGATGTAAATACGAGCGCCTTTAAAAAGGAGTATAACTTTGCCTCCAGGTCCTTCAAAAAGAGTATCGCTAATGCGAAGTCGAAGCACATCGGCAGAATTGGCGAGAGATTGGGGCGTCTCCCTTCAGGAACACGTGCGTTTTGGTCTCTCTCCAAAGCTGTTTTAGGGAATTTCTGTAAGCCTTCTTTTCCACCTCTGCACACGGAGAATGACTCGCTGGCTCATACCGCGAAGGAGAAAGCCGAACTACTGGGCACTCTCTTCGCGTCCAATTCGACTCTAAATGACCAAGGAAACTCACCACCGATCATCCCACGGTGTAATACTACGATGCCGGAAGTTCAGTTCCGGCAAAGTGCAGTTCGCAAAGCACTTCTTTCCTTGGACATTCATAAGTCGAGTGGGCCCGATGGCATCCCTCCGATCGTGTTGAAGACATGTGCTCCGGAGTTGGCACCGGTCTTAACGCGTCTTTTCCGGTACTCCTATTCATCAGGCGTAGTCCCGAAATCCTGGAAGGCCGCTTTAGTGCACCCGATCCCAAAAAAGGGTAACCGCTCGGATCCGTCCAATTACAGGCCTATAGCCATTACCTCCTTGTTCTCTAAGATAATGGAGTCCATTATCAACTGCCAGCTCCTGCGGTACCTAGAAGAGCACCGGCTGATTAGCGACCGCCAGTACGGTTTCCGTCGAGGTCGCTCAGCCGGTGATCTTTTAATTTATCTGACACATAGATGGGCAGAAGCAGTTGAGACCAAGGGGGAGGCGCTTGCAGCCAGTCTGGACATAGCGAAGGCCTTTGATCGGGTATGGCACAAAGCGCTTCTTTCGAAGCTACCTTCCTATGGGCTCCCCGAGAAATTTTGCAACTGGATCACCAGCTTTTTGGCAGATCGGAGCATTAAGGTCGTTGTCGACGGTGCTTGCTCTGATCCTAAATATGTCAATGCTGGTGTTCCACAAGGCTGTGTACTGTCTCCTACTCTGTTCCTTCTGCATATCAATGACATGTTGCAAATCAGCAACATTCATTGCTATGCAGACGATAGCACTGTGGATGCGCTGTACACTGGCCGCGCTAATATTTCTCGGGAATACGTCGACGAGAGCCGGAACAAACTTGTGTCTGAAGTCGAATCTCTGTTAACCAAAGTCTCGGATTGGGGTCGACTAAACTTAGTCCAATTCAACCCCAAAAAGACACAAGTTTGCGCGTTAACCGCTAAAAAGTCGCCATTTATCGTAGCTCCTCAATTTGAGGACACTCCTCTATCTCCCACAGCCAGTATCGGAATACTTGGCGTCGACATCTCGAGCAACGTCCAGTTCCGTGGTCAATTGGAAGGTAAGGCCAAACTGGCCTCAAAGAAGCTTGGTGTGCTCAGCAAGGCGAGACAGTACTTCACGTCGCGTCAGCGTCTTATTCTTTATAAGGCGCAAATTCGGCCCCACATGGAGTACTGTTCTCATCTTTGGGCGGGAGCTCCCCAGTACCAGCTACTTCCATTTGACCGCATTCAACGTAGGGCGATTCGAGTTATCGACGATCAAGCTCTCTCCGATCGGCTTGATCCTTTAGCTCTGCGTAGAGATGTTGGATCACTCTGCATCTTCTACCGCATCTATCACGGGGAGTGTTCCGAGGAATTGTTCGGACTGATCCCGGCTGCTGAATTTCACCATCGGACATCGCGCCAAAATAGTAAATTCCATCCACACCACCTCGATGTCCAGCGTTCCACAACAGTGCGATTTTTAAGGCACTTTCTGCCCCGCACAACCACTCTGTGGAACCAGCTATCGCCGGCGGTCTTTCCGAACCGCTACGACCTGGCCACCTTCAAGAAGAGAGCGTATTCCTTTCTTAAAGGCCGGCAACGCATCTGCAAGCCCTGCGGTGTTGCAGATGTCCATGGGCGGCGGTGATCACTTTCCATCAGGTGAGCCTCCTGCCCGTTTGCCCCCTTAGTCCCATAAAAAAAAAAAAAAAAAAAAAAAGCATTATCCGCGGCTCTGCCCGCGTGCAGATGACCAAAAACGAAATTCTTAGGTTTTACATATTAGTAAACTCTTATATTGCAGTTTTTTGTATTTTTTCTATAAAAATAGATATTTTCCCGCGGTAAAAAGTATCCTATATGTTGACTGGGATAACCAGCTATCACCATACCAAATTTCATCAAAATTCCTCCAGTGGTTTTTCGGTCATGTGGTAACAGACAGACAGACAGACAGACAGACAGACAGACAAAAATTCTAAAAACTATAGATTGGGCCTCTGGATCGATAATAATGTTTTTTCAATAAGATTTTCCAAAAAATATTTCATGTACAGATTTTGCTTAGTTACAATTTTATTATATGTATAGATTGATATTTAAATTAAATATGCGCACTTCTAGTTCCATGGTAAGCTACGAGGCTTGTATTATGGATACCAGATAGTTTATACACTACAAATACATAACTTTAAATACGTACATATTATGATATAAACCCCCATGACTGGAGTACAAACATTCGTGCTCATCACACAAATGACTGCCCGCAGCGTGACTCGAACGCGCGATTACTGGCACAGCAAGTAGGGTTACTACAAACTCTATAATAAAAATAACTATATAATAAAAAATTATTTATTGTACTATATAAAGTGACAATATAAGGGGTTAAAAAAAAGTAAAGCAAGTTGTACAAAAAGGGGTAAAAAAATAAGTTGAGATACTATCTCCTAAACTAAGCCGGGGCCTGTATTTTAGGTGACAGACGTTCCGCTTTCACAATTGAATTTACAACTATTTATATGTCATGCGAGTGCTTCAAAAATATCAACAATCTATACATATATATATATATATATATATATATATATATATATATATATATATATATATATATATATATATATATATATATATATATATATATATAATAAAATTGTAACGAAGCCGAATCTGTATATTAATTTTTTTTTTCGTCGGTTAAAAATACTCATGTAATAGGGTAATCGATACAATTTTGCCTTAAACAGTAATCTAATCAGCAACCTGTTATTTACACACCACAAAATTCGTTTTCGCTAGTGATTAAAGTAAATTATAATAACTTAAATATTCAATGATAGTACAAATAGTAATTCAAATATTTTCAAGCACGTTTCGACTAATGAAGTAATTCGAATGCACTAACAATCTATGTAAATGGAACAAACAATTTTGTGCTTTATTTTACATGAATAAGCGTTAATTTTCAACAAACAACAGCGTATTGGGAATATACATATTCATAGCTTTAAATTAGCTGCATTTTACAAAATATCAGCGGGTGTTGTATTAAATGTAAAGTTTATATTCTAAAATCTCCATTTTAAAGAACTAAAATTTTGGCTCACGTTTCATTTCTCATAATTTATAGCATAAAGTTGTCTAATTTAGACTTGATTCTAAAACCGTTATCGATTAGATTAAGAAATACATGGAAATTTACTATTGAAAATTTGAGGAAAAAGGAATTTACAAGCTTTCACTAAAGCTAACACAAAAGCTCGTTAATAGCTATTACACAAAAAAAAAGAAAATCGGTTGACAAACAAAAGAAAAAAGTCCTAACCTGTTCTGTCTTTGGTTATTTATCTACACATTTTTGTGGGAACTATGAATACTCACGCATTGATTATAATCTGCACTTATAAAGAGGTAAAGTTTATGAGTTTTTGACGTTGTAGGGGGTAACCTCTGAATCTACTGAACCAATTTAGATGGAATTTGGTAAGAAGATAATTTGAGACTCTGCAAAAGATATAGGATACTTTTTATCCCAAAAATCTTCCTTTAAGGCGGTGAAAATGGGGATGAAAGTTGGTATCGGGATGCAACCTAGGGACGAACCCGAGCGGAGCGAGGGTGAGTCGCTAGTTATAATATAAAATATTTCTCAACCAAATCGCTGTCTCTCATAACTTAGCCACGGGATTGGCAAAACCCACTAACAATTGGAGTACAAATGACATGATTTGACGGAATTATACAATTGAATTATAAGCGCGAACGTGACTCGGTCACCGCGATACATGTCGGTCATAAATTATTTATATTAAAGAAAGTTGTAATTTTTTTATTACGTTTATTTAAGCGGATTTGTTTTCATAAAAGATAGTTGAATAAATACGAAATACTAGCATTTTACTTCACTCGTGCCTATGTGCGTAGCGGTAGACTATATCTTATTCCAGATCATAATCTATTTGTGTTCTAAATTTCATCTTAATTTAACCAGCCGTTTTAGAGTGAAGGCACGACAAACATACACACACGCACATACAAACTTTCGCATTTTATAATAGTCTGACTTAAATGCGTATTTTTTTCTTATAATCACAACATCGCCCATTTAATTTATGATTTTCTGTTCTGCTCTTAGTTTACTATTATACTAGCGACCTTAGTTACGTTTTAACGTTTAGTATAGATTTCTCAGAAATGAGATATTTTACCGTAGTAAAAAGTATTCTATGTGTTTACTACTATGATCATACTAAATTTCATCAAAATCCCTCCAGTGGTTTTCTCGTGATGCGGTCACAGACAGGCAGATAGACAAGCGAAAAATTCTAAAAACTATAGATTCGGCCTCTGTATCGATAATAATGACTATTTCAATAAGATTTTCCAAAAAATATTTAATGTACAGATTCGACTCAGTTATAATTTTATTACATCTATAGATTATAGTATCTAGTATACTGACATACTGTAGTCTCTAATGGAATCAACACGTGTCCTTAAAGTCCCTTTAAACTCAAGACCGATGAAAAGCGACGAAGCGATTAGTAGTAAAGTTTATACAACCTTTCAAACTATATAGGAGATAACGTGTACCGTAACCATTAATAAATTGATTAGCACTAGTACTACTAATAAATAAAGTTTAGTTTGTTTATTTGAACGCATTAATCTCTGGTTTTATAGCATATTAGATATCTTTCAATATGAATGTATAGAAAATATAGTAAATTAGATATCTTTCATTTTAAATATAATAGTTATAAAAAGGTTATTGTAAAACTAAATTTTTAATAGGTAGTTTTGGCATAGATTGTTTGTTTATTGTTACTTTTAGCTACATAATTACTTAATGTTTTATTATGTGGTACCATTTAGTTATTTTTATATTCAAAATTTTATATATGTATTATCATGTCGTAGTGGTAAGCTTTTGTTATGTATTGGATATCTGTGGAAACTTGGTTGGTTTTTTTTTCATTACTTTTATATGTTTAAAATGTAATTATTTATTAACTGTTTGTTTCCCTTAAAAAGCTAATAAATAAATAAATATTTGTTGCGGAAGGTTTATAGGCGGAAGGTTCACATATTCTACTACGACCTACGAGAGCGGAGAAATTCTATTAAATTAAAAGACGCGGACGGAGCCGCAAGAAAACGCTAGTTCTATAATAAACCTGTAAAGTCATGTTAAAATTTGCAGAAGACATGGTTTATTTTTACGCCCGCCATTCGCCAATTCGACTAGAAACTCTCTTTTAGATGTTAAAAGCTTCGAAGATAAAGACCGACTCGTTTATCAGTCCGTCAAGATGCTTGTCCCCGGATTTTGTTACAAATAAATGGCTTTAGGGCAATAAATAATCTGTGAAGGGGAGCTAAGTTAGAACAAATGAAATGCTAGTGTTCTTTGGATATCTTTGATGTTTTTATAAGTTGAGTTAAAAAGTTATTATTCTACTTTTAGAAATGCCCCCCATTTTTGAGAATTAATATTTAGGTTATTATATTAGTTAGATATTAAAAATTAATTGTAGTTTTAAGACCACCGACATACTCGTACATAAGTTTGTGTTTCTTTGGACTTATGTCACGTGTCATCTCTTTGATGACACGTTTGGCTCAGTTTGTAGTGACCTACTTGCTGTGCCAGCGGTCGCGGGATCGAGTTCCGCTGGGGGCATTCATTTCTGTGATGAGCACGAATGTTTGTACTCCAGTCATGAGTGTTTATATTTATAATGTGTATGTATTTCAAGTTATATATATGTAGTGTATCAACCATCTGGTATCCATAACACAGGCCTCGTAGCTTACCATGGAACTAGATGGTGCTGTGTGTTAATGTTCCAACATATTTATTTATCTCAGAAATTATTGTACTGATATTGTTACGACTTTCACTAATAGATAGAGAGATTATCTTAGAAAAGCAAAAAATTATGCTAAAATGAACGGCCGGTAAGATGATATTTATGAATTAAGTAGGAAAATTTCATGTTCTCCAGAGGCGTACCCGGGCGAAGCCAAGCTAAGCCAATAATAAAGAAATAATTATAAAATACCAGCGACTCACCCACCCTTCGCTCGGGTTCGTCTCTAGTGAAACACAAAAACAAATCTATCACACAGTCACCGTATATTTTTTCGGAATAAGAAGTAACCTATGTGCTATTCCAGACTATAATCTATCTCTGTGCCAAATTTCATCCATATCCGTTTAGCCTTGGTTAAGTAACAAATATCCATCCAAACGTTCGCATTTATAATATTAATGGGATGCATTAACAATTAACATACGAATAAATTATAAGTTAATTAATTGTTAATTAACTATTAGTTAGTTAATCATTGGTTAATTAATTGTAAGTTACATAATTTCAGTCAATAGTCAATCATTATGATGCAAAACTTCCCAACGAAATTGGTATAACTACGTAGCACTTATGTAGCAACACGTGTGCTGACGTAGTTCGTAGCACGTAGCTCGCTAAGATTGCTTTAAACAGTTGTTCCTAGCCTTTAAGTTTGCTCTTAATTAATGATTAGTATAATTGTAAATTTATATCAATAATTAGTATAATAAAATAGTTAATCAATAATTTTTATTTATATTTTTGTAAAAAAATCACCAACGTTAAACTAGTTTTAAGTTTATATTTATTGAGGTATTTATTTGAGGAATATTTAGGATTCATTAAAGATATAATGGATAAAATAATAAATAAAGTAGCTCAATTCAATTTTTATCCGTCAACGACCGCGTTCACACCGGTGTGTCAGTTAACAATTAATTTCTTAGAAATTAACAGGTTTTTCTTAGAAATTAACCTGGAGGAGTTTAGTAGATCAAATTAAAAACATATGGCCCAACTTCACACACTTCTACGAGTTTTCTTCACACGAAACTTTCTGTAAAAAGAAAATCTCTAATTTAACTGCAAGCACAAGACTCTCCGCTAAAAAGTTGTAATGCCAAGAGACACGTGACCATATTATGTTCGGTATTTTCTTCTCATTTTCTTTGTTATATAAAACCAACGATTTAACTTAATTTTATACTTATGTACTCAAATATTATGCGCTAGTTTTTAACCGCGGCTTCGTTTGCGTGATATCTAGGACGAGAATCAAAGATAGCCATGTCCATTCCCAGGATGCAATCTATATTCTTGCAAAATTTTATCGAAATCTGTTCAGTGGTTTTAATGTGAAAAGATAACAGACAGAGTTACTTATAATATTAGTATATATACTGTTTCTTATATTCAATGTTGTACACAAGTTTAAAATACACAATTTATGAATAATATTTTGTATTCAAAACGTGAAGTTAAAGTTCGATTAAAAGCCATCAAGGGCTACAAAATACCGTTCTGCTTAGAACAGTCAATGAAAAACTTAACATTATTCTCACCCTTTTAAAATTGTTAAATATTATTCATTATTTATTACGTCCTTATATATTAGCGATCTTATATAAATAAATATTTAAATTAATAAATATGTTGGGACATTAACACACAGCACCATCTAGTTCCATGGTAAGCTACGATGCTGGTGTTATGGATACCAGATAGTTGATACACTACAAATATATAACTTTAAATACATACATATTATAAATATAAACACCCATGACTGGAGTACAAACATTCGTGCTCATCACACAAATGAATGCCCCCAGCGGGACTCGAACCCGCGACCGCTGGCACAGCAAGTGGGGTCACTACAAACTGAGCCAATCATGTTCCACGCATCATTCTTGTGCTGATAGTCTTGAATAGATATTTTCTTAATCCTTGTTCTGTATACTTATTAGTATACAATACACATATTTATTAATCTACCATCTATACATTTTGCTTAAGAATTATCTATACATATAATAAAACTGTAGAGGTCGAATGTCTGTTCATAGATTTTTTTTTCAATTTTTTTGTTTCTCTGTCTGTTTGTACGGACTAATCTCCGAAACTGTTAAACCAATTTAAATGAAATTTTGCATAATGGTACCTTATATACCCGGTCAGCATTTTAGATACTTTTCATCTCGGAAAATTAAAGATTTCCTCGTAGGGTAATTAAAAAACTATAGTAACTTATACAGCTTAGTACACAAAAACTACTGATTGGATTTTAATGGAACTTTGCAATAATATAGTTCATACATCAGAATAACAAATACGCTACATTTTATCCCAGAAAAATGTACGGTTCCCGTGGGATACATATGTTTTTGTTTGTCTAGAGGCGAACCCGAGTGAAGCGGTGGTGAGCCGCTAGTTTAATAATAAATTTGAAGAAAGTGAGTCATCTGTCTTGTGATTGTCTGTCTCACTCGTTTAATTGCGTTCCTTCAAGTACTAATTGTACCTATATAATTATTTATTTACTAAATTTATTTATTTTTTCTAAATATTATACTTTGTTCACTATCTTTAATTCTATATACGTGAGTTTACGTATGTATATATGTATCTCAGTACTTGTATTTTGGGAATTTTGAAAATTTGATCTAAACTTTCCCAGAATGCACTGCTGTAGTGCAATAATCACTTGCGAACGAAAGTTGTTACGCTCGGTCTATCACCGACGTAGTCTCATGCAGATGTAGTGTATTTGAAAATCAATAGAAAGATTTTTTTAGTAGGTACATACATATCTATTACTATTCATTATATTCATATTTATTTATTTAATTTTAATTAGTAAGATTAAAAAGTAACCTATGTATTATTCTAATATATGAGGTATATTATTGTAAGGTTTCATTGAAATTCATTCAGTAGTTTTTGCGTGAAAGAGTAAGAAATATCCATACATCTATACATCCAGACATTGATACATCCTCACAAACTTTCGCATTTATAATATTAGTAGGAAATAGCAGGTTTTTTTAACCGACTTCCAAAAAGGAGGAGGTTCTCAATTCGTCGGTATCTTCTTTTTTTTATATATGTTCGCCGATTACTCGAAGACGCCTGAACCGATTTGGATTTTTTTTTGTAGTAAAAAGGGTATACTTCCCAGGTATTTCATCATTCATGCATTTTTAGTGTAGATGTAATAAGCAGTTAATTTGTGAGAAGAAAGTTTTGTTAATAACATATTCGATTAAACAATTTATTTTAAAAAGTATGTTTATTGTTGATTTTTTTAAAAGCTGCTCGACCGCTTTCGATAAAATTTATATGAGAACCTGATATAGCCGACAGTATTTTAAGATATGAATATCTAATAGGTAAATATGTATTTTACGTATCAAAATATATTAGATTTGCTTTGCGTCGGTTGGCACCGACTTCGAAAATATCTGATAAGGTATCTATTCTAAATTAAAACCCCTGATTAGTTTTTTTTTGCATTTTAGTACCTGGAAGCCGGTTTTTTTTTAAGTTTTCTATTTTTAATATTTGCTCTATTTGTATGCCCGTTGTTAGGAAATCACCTGAAATCAGGAAAACATTTTGACCTACTTAAAAAGCTTATAGTTTGCTTTCATTATATTTTTAAATAAATAGATTTTAACTCACGATATGGTAACTCCATAAAATATAAATTCAAGAATAATTCAACAACACCGAGTCATTAATTACTTTTTAATTGCTTTTGAAGTCCTATTTGGTTATGTACCTTTTTAATTTGTTTGTAACATTTTCTGACTGATTTACTCCCTAAAAAACATTATCAATCCTTGTATTCTAGTCGCATTATATGTGTTTGCGATTGAAATAATATTTCAAATTGATATAAATGGCAACATTACTATTAATCGGGTTCGTCCCTAGTGTATGTATACATCTTCCCTATTTGAATCGGATATTATTAAATTTTTCATTGGTTTTATTTTATTTTCGTGAGACCCAATTTTTTTTTTAAATAAAAGCAGCCTAAGCCACTCCTCATTACAACAGCTATCTACCAGTGAAAGTCCCGTCAAAATCGGTCCAGCCATTTCAGAGATTAGTCGGAACGAACAGACAGACAGACAGACAAAAATTGTAAAAAATGTTGTTTTGGTATATGTACCGTGTATACATCCATATATGCATTTAGTAAAAAGCTGTTATTTTGACTTATTTATCTGTATAGATAATTAAATAAATGTAGAAGAACAATTGGAAAGCTTTTAGAAAAACTGGACATTTTCTAAAAGCTCCATTTCATTAGTGGAAAACTAATCTAATTTAGTATACTATAGTAGTATATATCTAATTTACTATATAGTTATGTTATATATATATGGTTTGACGGTTTTGGTTGAAAAGTATACACGCAGGTAAACTACGACCTGGAGTAACGCATAAGTTATTTACAGTCAGTCAACCACTCGAACGAAGCTCGGATATAATTGTTAATATTACGTACGTATGTCACTGACTTCCTCCTAAACAACTGGACCGATTTTGATGTTTTTCTTTGTATGTATTTGAGTGGATTCCTCGATGGTTTGAAATTACAATTGGACCTTGTAGGTGGAGATGTAGTCGGGTTCTAAGTTTTTTGTAAAAGCTCTATTCAGGCAGGACAACGTCTGTCGGATTCGCTAGTTCAGAATAAATAAAATAGGAAGTATAGTAAGAGTTTTTTTTTTTCAATTTAATAGAAAATCGCGTCTGTACAAACGTAATATGATTATAAATATCCGGATAAATTATCGATACCTGCGCCAAATTTTTCCATTTGGCACTCTACAGTCGTTCGTGTCCAACTCTCCCAAATTTATTTACAATGTCGTTGGCAAAGAAATCGTATTCTTACACCACTTCATCGATTCTGACACCGATTTCTGGATACCCAATGTAAATAAATGCTCATCTAATATGGGTTAAATCCGTTTATACAATATTTGACCTACTTAAAAAGAAGGAAGTACTCAATTCAGATGTATGTTTTTCTTTGTGTAAGTTACGCGTTAACTTCAACACTTTCTTATTGATCTGTTATATGATACCTCAATAATACTCGTAATTCCAAATAAATTCTCAGAAAAATCCACGCGTAAAAGTAAAATAATTATTATTTTTGAAAAGATTGTTTTCTATCTCGTACGTGAATATAGAATAACATTAATAAACATAAAATTGTAACTAAGTCGAATCTGTACTTTAAATATTTTTTGATCTATCTTACAATCAAAATCAGGAAAATCTAATTGAAATAGACATTATTATAGATACAGAGTCCGAATCTATAGTTTTTAGAATTTTTGTCTGTCTGTCTGTTACCGCATCACGAGAAAACCACTGGGCATATTTTGATGAAATTTGGTATGATGATAGCTGGTTATCCGGGTCAACATATAGGATACTTTTTACCGCGGGAAAATATCTCATTTCTCAGAAAAAATACAAAAACTGCATTATAGAGTAGAATTTGGTTTTTGGTCATCTGAACGCGGACGGAGCCGCGGGTAATGCTAGTATTTAATAAATTCAATTATACTTAACAAAACTCGCCTATAAGCTTTTTCTTGCTTATTTATTAATTAAGGATTGGGCTATGACTGGCAGTAATCCGGCACCCTCTCGTCTAATTCGTTTATCTCTTATTACGTTCCAGTCAAAATGTGGTTGATTTAAGCGATCGATAATACTCGTATATGAAACAAAAATTTAAATACATAATATACAAAACTTTTCGTGGCTTTTGTATTTAAAATTGATAAATTTTCATATTTCTACTTCGGTAAGCAATATATAATGTATGGGACATATAAGCATTGTCAGTCTAAAGTTATATATTGACCCGGATAACCAGTTATCATCATACCAAATTTCATCAAAATCTGTCCAGTGGTTTTCTTGTGATACGGTCACCGACAGACAGACAAACAGACAAAAATTTTAAAAACTAGAGATTCGGCCGCTGTATCGATAATAATGGCTATTTCAATAAGATTTTCCAAAAAATATTTAATGTAAAAATTCATGATTCATAGATGGGTCAATTTTGATATGATTTTCACATGCATTCATCAACCATCATGCAGCGAATAAATCAAACTTGTTTCATGATTACAATGTATAAGTGCTCGGAAACAAAATTCTATACCAAAGGTTTTAATTATTATTATAACTAGCGTCCAGCCCTCGCTGTTATAAATATTATGATTATTATCTTATATATAAAACTTCCATGTCACAATGTTAGTTACCGTACTCCTCCGAAACGGCTTTACCGATTTTTACCAAATTTTATATGCGTATTCAGTAGGTCTGAGAATCGGCTACTATCTATTTTCCATACCCCTAAGTGATAAGGATAAGGGTGGTCCTCCCAGACCCCACCCCAGGGACGGGACGAACCCGAGCGGAGCGAGGGTGAGTCGTTAGTCTATATATAAATAGGCAAAGACAAAACAGTTCAGTACCTTTTTCTCCTCTGTTTGTTCACTGATTTTTTTCTTTTTTTTTTTGCTTAGTACCTAGTTATGGACTAGCTTTGGTGTTAGCAATAAAAAAAATTATCCTATTCATACATATACGATTTTCTTAAAATTTCAATAATAATTATAATCGAATTTCGATTATTAGACGAACATAATTATTAGCTATACCTCAGAAGACACATATTACATAGTTATTTCTATTAAAATCGATCAAATTTAGCGCATATTTGATCGATTTTAATACAAATGACAAACAAACTAACTTTCTCATTAATAGTGTTATAATGAATATTAAAATCAAACTAGGATGATGCTCATCACAAAATCAATTGAAACTTCGATCAACTCAGACAATATCTCGGTGAAATAGACTCATCGGTTCTTAAAGCGATTACATCAATACGCCGCGAGCCGACGGTAATAAATCTGCTATCTATACATCCGGAACTGTAGATGGGTTTCTCGAGAACTGTAGCACCCGACGTTTTATTTTTTCCCCTTTTTTCCAGTCTCCATCTAGATATTATAGTTTTACTGTAACTATAAAAAAGACAGCTTACGTAAGCTTAAAAGCTATTTTAATATGTTATTATTAGTTTTTCGTAACTTACACGTGTATGTAGCTTTTTTCAGCCTATTTCTTTTAGTTAGTCATTTTGAAACTTTACATATGAATGTATACCATTGGGATTACAATACCATAATTTCGTGTCATCAGATGATCAGACATGCAAGTTTCTTTACAATATTTTCTTTAGAAGTATCAGCAAATGGTAGGTTCATGTTGAAAATGATTCGCTTATGAAATGGTCAGAGTTGCGTTGTACGTTGAACCCGTATCTTTAAGTTTTTAAAGTGAACGCGGTACCACTAGACTACCACTACTGTTTTTTCTTTATTTACATGACTAGCAGAACCCGTGGCTACGATCGCGTCCAATTTACAAAAAAAAACTCTTTGGCTTTATGTTATACAGCGACCCACCCTCACTTCGCTTGAATTCGTCGTTCTCATACCTACCAAATATACAAATTTTATTAAAATCAGTCGAGCCGTTTCACAGGAGTGCAACCACAAACACCGTGGCACGAGATATTTATATATTAAATAACCAAATTTATTTACTCTAAGTACACGCAATATATAAAGCAGTAGCATTCTCAGCATATTTCTTACTCTTATGTAGATACAAATATAGAATGTGAAATACAGTTTTGAAATATTAATGTTACCGCGAGTAACTCCAGTAAACTATTGTAGAGCATTCATCCAAAGCGTGTTCACTTACACGAGAGCTTTTACAAGTTGCTAACTTGTATCGCGAACAACGGTACGCTCTCACATGAGTTAAGCTTTTCTTGCTCTAAAGCGATTTAAAAGCTTGGAAATTTTATACTTTTCGAAAATATAATAATGCCGTCCTTGTCATATTTTATCATTGGGATATATTTTCTTATGTATTTTAAAAATAGTGTTATATAAGTATCTCTAATAATTTTAATTAAAATTATTTTTTTGGTATCATTCCTTAAGGGGGTGAAAATGGGGATGAAAATTTGTATTGGGTAGCAAGCTCCCTAGTAATATTATAAATATGAAAGTAAAGAAAAAAGGTAATAAATAGACGGATTTGTTACCTTTTCGTACTTAAATCAGTTAAAGATATTTTGATAAAATTTGGCAAGGACATAGATTGCATCCTGGGATCGAATATAGTGTACCCTTGAACCCCGTTACAATTAAAACGCAAGCAAAGCCGCCGGCAAAAAGTAGTTATAAATACAGCAGCTTATTTTTTATATTATGTCTTTGGATCACGCAGCAAGGTTGCATTGCAACTGGTATAGGTGAAAAATACGCTGAGTTGTTCAGGCGTAATTAATTTAAAGATGTAATTATAAATCAATTTTTTTAAAAATCTCCCTACGCAAATTAATAGTCATTTAACGATTACACTGGCACGCGTGAAGCACTTAATCGAGTAATCGTACGCCAAAATGCCTTACATCATTTTGGAAAAGAGCTGATACTCTTACACTGCTGGACTGATATTAGTCAAACATAGCTAAGAACCACCGCAAGGAAACTGGCAATCAAATGAAAAAAACCGCATCGAAATTTGTCCATCCGTTTGAGAGGTACGATGCTACAAACAGACAGACAGACTTCGACGTCAAACTTATAACACCCCTCTTTTTGAGTTGTGGGTTAAAAAATAGTAATCAAAACAGCTTAAAGCACAAATAACATAAAACAATAATAACTAGAAAAGACACTATATCATGTTAGTTATTACAAAACCCCCACTTGGCCGGAGTTCTTGGCAGACGCGATGGCAGAAACGTCGAGTTAGTAATGCTGTATCACGTAACGCATCGGTGACTCAACATAAATGTACCCATAGCTTTGGACGTTTACTAGATGAGACTTTCAATGTTATAAAATGAAACAATATTATATTTGTAAGGAAGAAAATAGGTGGTTATTTATTATTTACCTGCTAGTGTTCGTCCAGTGCTCGAAATTAGACCATATTTATTCAATATTGTAAATAAATCTATACAGATAAATAAAATTGAAGTATCTGTTTGTAACGTCAAAATAACAGCTTTTTATTAAATGCATATGAAATTATATACGGTACTTATAAGAAAAAACATGTTTTTTTTTAATTTTTGTCTGTCTTTTTGTTCCGGCTAATCTCCGAAACGGCTGTACTGATTTTGACAGGTCTTTTACTGGCAGATAGCTGATGTTATAAGAAGTATAATATGCTACTTTTATTTAAAAAAATTTAAACGTACTAGGGACGCACCCAAGCGAAGTGAGAGTGAGTAGCAATTTTTCTATAAGAAAGATTTACTTTCCCGAAAAGCCCATTCATATTGAAAGCAGCAAGCAACATAAAATCTAACTCAGTCATAAAAATAGAATAAAACTAGCATTGCCCGCGGCTCCGCCCACGTTCAGATGACCAAAAACCAAATTCTTAGGTTTTACATATTATAAGTATACTCTTACATTGCAGTTTTTGTATATTTTCTCAGAAATGGGATATTTCCCGCGGTAAAAAGTATCCTATATGTTGACCTGGATAACCAGCTATCATCATACCAAATTTCATCAAAATCTGTCCAGTGGCTTTCTCGTGATGCGGTAACAGACAGACAGACAGACAAAAGTTCTAAAAACTATAGATTCGGACTTTGTATCGATAATAATGTCTATTTCGATTAGATTTCCCAAAAAATATTGAATGTACAGATTCGACTTAGTTACAATTTTATTATATGTATAGAAAACAATCCCAGCACACTTCCAGTGTCTTTGTGAGTACAGGATACACCGTCCATTAGATGGCAAGGCCACAGATGTCTACGAAAAATGACTGCTATTACATCCCACTACGTATCTTTACCGAAGAAAGATTTTATCTTTAAAGCCAGTTTCCGAATCCCCTTTTTTTCAACGTCATGCCTTAAATGCTTGCGTTTCAAGATTTTTTTACGCCACATTTAAAACTTTGGTAAGTTTAGTATTGTGAAAGTTCTAATTTATGTTCTTAAGCTTTTAGCGATTTGGGTATTCGCAATTGTTTGGATGTGATCTATGAGGGATTTATTTTTATTGTCTATTGATTTCATTTCGATTACGTATTATGAAAAAAATATATAAAAATAAAATACCTCGACTTCGTAAAAAGATGAAAAACTAAAAAAATTAGAACAAGTTGACGAAGGAACATACATATGTATGTACATATTTTCTAATTGCTGCGTGTGTGTGTGTTGTTCTCATCTTCTTATTTCGCTTCATACGCAGTCGGGTTTATTTATTTTTGTAAATATTTTTTTACTTACAGCTTTATAGTTTTGGTCAGTTAGATATTTTTAGTTTTATTTAACAATTTCTTATCTTAAATTACTTTTAAACGTTTAAGTTGGATATATTTTTATAATCGCCTCTTTAACTTCTGTATTTTTATACACCAATCAATTGATTCGGACGAAAAAAAATTTTTCAAGACACTAATTGCCGCCTAAAACCCGCCATTTTGGTTTTTTTTTAAACACCTATTTAAAAACACTTAGGTTTTTGAGACGAATCTAACGATACCTTAACTAAGACAATCCATTCAGCCGTTTGGTAGATACGAGGTAATAAAGATATTTACAAACATACATACAAGATACGCGCGAAAAACATAACTCTGTCTTGACAGTCGGATAAAAAATAGTTAGTTATAAGTTATATTTAGTTTGAAATATGCAGCAAAATTATATTACGCCTCATTGATTGATTTCGAAAAATCGAGTGGGTTAAGTAAGGGTGTAGGTCTTTCTTGTGTGTATTTTTAAGGAAAATGTTAAACACTAAGGTTGGTCATATGTTTAATGAAATTAAATTATTTATTTCCGTTATCAATCACTTAGAACTAAATAAGCATTTATAACCATATTTTTTTAATAATACTTTTATAGGGTTACGCGAAAATTTAATATTTCAAATAAAACTGTCTTTTCGCATTTTTTGGCGAATTTTATTTTAATTTTTGGTTCCCAACGTTTCGAATGCAGAGACTAAGGTTTAAGAAAGAGAGATCTCAAAAATTTATATATAGTTTTTACATGCGATATTTATCTATAAAGTCATACAATAACTTGACTTACCTACTTACCCTTGCTTCGCTCGGGTGTGTCCCTACGTTTAGTGCACACAGCGTTGCTACAGTTTAATAGGAAGATCTTTTTAAGAGGAATCATTCTGTAATACATTGTTTTCATATAACTTTATTAGTTTATGGGGCGTACGCCAGTAAAGTTCCCAGTCGGCTTGATTTTATCCGACATCATCAACAATCATTGTCATATTTCAGCCAATATACACAAAACCTTAATGAATTATACACTTAAACCTTACTTATGAATCACTCCATCTATTAGTGAAAACGATATGAAAATCTGTTTGGTAGTTTATGAGTTTATCACGTTCAGACAGACAGACGCGGTGGAGGACTTTATTTTATAAAATATGTAATGATTTGTAAGATATAGAAAAATGGCACTAGAGTACCTTATATCCCTTATACCCTTATTGCTGTTATTTAAAAAATATTAACCAACACTATATCTATACATACTAGCGACTTACCCATGCTCCGTTCGGGTTCGTTCCCAGTTACATTTTATCGTTCAGTATAGATTTCACAGAGATGAAAAATTTTCCTGTAGTAAAAAGTATTCTTTACGTTGACCCGGATTTTATCATACCAAACATCAAAATCTGTCCAGGAGTTTTCTCGTGACGCGTTTCTGGACAGACAGAAAGAATAAATAAAAACTATAGATTTGGCCTCTATATCGATAATAATATATTTAATGTAATGATTTGAATCAGAATTTTATTATATGTATAGATTAAGAATTTAATTATAACAAAATAATGTTATTAATATATTTTGATGTACATAGTAAGAACTAACATATCTTCTAGTTTAGAATTATGTTAGACACAAAATCCTTACGACTTAAGACTCAGAATTCATACAACGCTCGCCAAATTGAAGGTGAAAGATGTGTAGAAAGTAAATGTGAGTACACTTGCTTGTTCTTTGAACGTAACGTGGCAGGAACAAATGAAATAACAATTTATGTTATTTATCTAGCTTTATTCTAATTTTTACTAAAAATATATATTTTTTTGAAATATTACTAAATATTTCTCTTTAGTATTCACATTTTATTTTATACTAGCAGAACCTGCGGCTTCGCTCGCGCTAAAATTACAAAAAAAAAACTCTAAAAGGTAGGTTTCATACAAACTTTCATCCCGTATTTTACCCCCTTATGGGATGAATTTCGAAAAATGCTAAAACACGTATTACTTTAATTGTATTGAAGATTATTAATACCAAGTTTTAAGTAATTCTAATCATGAATAATTTTTTGAGTTGTATTATAACGTGTTTTCCCGTGGGAATGAGATGATCTCCCGCGATAAAAGGTAGCCTATGTCACTCTTCAGCCATCTAATTATTTCCACACAAAATATCACGCCAATCCGTCATGTTATTTCGACGTGGAACAAACAAACACACTTTTACATTTAGGTATAATATTAGTATGGATTCTTCAAAGATTGTAGTTTGACATCTCATCTAAGCCCAAACGTTCTAGTTTTATGTAATAATAAAAATATGTAATAATTATGTAAAACTAGAACTACATAAGTGATTATTATATCTTTGACAATCTGATATATTATTAAACAAACATAATGAATTCATGACAATACTTTAGTAAGGATTTTATGGGTCTGCGGAGTGAAAAAGGAAGCAATGTTGCTGGAGTGTAATAAAATATTCATGTTATCCATCAAACCGTCTTACGTAACATCCTTGTTGTATTTCCCTAGTCATTGTAACGCTGTTTTTCTTCTTTTAATAAGAATGTTACATAGAAAACATTGTATACTTATCGCTTTAATGTACCTTGTAGTATAGTGTAATGAAAACCACCAGTGTATACTTCAAACGTATAATAATTATTGATTCACATATAAGAATTACACCACACTTAACACTACATACATGGTAATGTTACTAACATTACCATGCTATATATATATCCCCTTTTTTTTAACGTTGGGAAATGCATTTATGCACGAAGTGTGGGACTCGCCGGAAAAGCCAGTACTACCCACTAAAACCCAACAAAACCTTCTCCTGTCTTAATGGGGCGTCGCAGGATCGCTTCATTCAACTACGACGCCCCGACGGCAGGTCTGCCGAAGCAGACCACAACAACCACGGGTTTGCTCCACGCTCCACTCTACTATCAGAGAAGTACCAGGAGCAACCCACATAGTACACCGCCCACCGAAGTGGGCCACCTCCCTGTGCGTTTCTTGGCTTCGCGCCCGGCTGGATTGCCGGGCACTACTGAGCCCCCCCACCACGACAAGGTGAACGCACGTTGGGGGGGGGGGCTACATATATCCCTGCTTTTACTAAAATAACATAACACTGTTTCAGCGTAACTTCACCGTAACTCTTACTAAATTAAATACTAAATAAAAATCACTCCTTATATAATAATTTTAATTTCGATCAACCCACCTTTTTAATAATTTTAATGGAACTTCAACTACTTCCGGCGTAATCTCTAAATCATAATAATTCATTTATGTATTTAATTTATAAGAGCAAACTTAAAATATAAAATATAATTTCATTGAAACTTCAGTTAATTACAATCTTTGAATATATCAAACAATAAAATAATATAATAAATGAATCACAACAATAGGTTAATAATTCAGCTCTTAATACGTCCTACCGCTGGGCACGTGTTGTCTCTTAATGCAGGAGGAAGAAAGGCCATGGTCTTTTAAAAAAATTGTTAGGTACTCTCAGATATGTCAGTTTCCTGGCTTTGTTTTCTTTTACCGTTTTAACAAGTGGTAATTATGTTGAAAAAAAAAACATTTTTTTTAAATGAAACCATGGTTTTAAAAACTAAAAGTTTCCTGGCTTTGTTTTCTTTTACCGTTTTAACAAGTGGTAATTATGTTGAAAAAAAAAACATTTTTTTTAAATGAAACCATGGTTTTAAAAACTAAAAGTTTCCTGGCTTTGTTTTCTTTTACCGTTTTAACAAGTGGTAATTATGTTGAAAAAAAAACATTTCTTTTAAATGAAACCATGGTTTTAAAAACTAAAAGTTTCCTGGCTTTGTTTTCTTTTACCGTTTTAACAAGTGGTAATTATGTTGAAAAAAAAACATTTCTTTTAAATGAAACCATGGTTTTAAAAACTAAAAGTTTCCTGGCTTTGTTTTCTTTTACCGTTTTAACAAGTGGTAATTATGTTGAAAAAAAAAACATTTCTTTTAAATGAAACCATGGTTTTAAAAACTAAAAGGTTCCTGGCTTTGTTTTCTTTTACCGTTTTAACAAATGGTAATTATGTTGAAAAAAAAAACATTTCTTTTAAATGAAACCATGGTTTTAAAAACTAAAAGTTTCCTGGCTTTGTTTTCTTTTACCGTTTTAACAAGTGGTAATTATGTTAAAAAAAAAAAAACATTTTTTTTAAATCAAACCATGGTTTGAAACTAGTGAACTCAACGTATACGCATCAATGGGCTACCTCGCTTTAAATTACCTACTTTTGCCTCTGCCTTATAAATGCGAGACCAAAATATTTATATCATAACTATCTTAAACCAATTAACTGAAAACTCATTTGAATTTAAAAAACACAGTAAAAGTATTTAATTGCTTCATAACGTATGTTTCTCAACGTAGTTATTCCTGAGTATTTTTATTAAATTAATATTTCAACTATACTCAAAGCTCTAGATATTATTTTTCAAAGAATTTCATTTTTACAGTTTTTATATTATTATTTCTATACTGTGGTTCGCTAGATAGAATAAGCAATTAAAATTTTATTTTAGGATATATTAATCCTAAAAATCTATACATATAATAAAATTGTAACTAAGCCGAATCTGTAAATAAAATATTTTTTGGAAAATCTTATTGAAATAAACATTATTATCGATGCAGACGCCGAATCTATAGTTTTTAGAATTTTTGTCTGTCTGTCTGTCTGTCTGTTACCGTATCACAGAAAAACCGCTGAAGGGAATTTAATGAAATTTGGTATGGTGATAGCTGGTTATCCGGATCAACATATAGGATACTTTTTACCGCGGGAAAATGTCTCATTTCGGAGAAAAAATACAAAAACTGCATTGTAAGAGTATACTAATATGTAAAACCTAAAAATTTGATTTTTGGTCATCTGAACGCGGGCGGAGCCGCGGGCAATACTAGTGAATCAATAAAATCTATCAAAGTGTGGTGACATTGACCTATATCAGTAAACTATGTATAAAGAAACATCAGTCAGGTAGTATACGGAATGTGTTTACTATTGTGTTCACTACATATATTACTTTAGTGAAAAAATCTGAGTCAAAACATGAATAAGCCATCTCCATATCAATTTTTTTTTTGTTTTTTTTTTTTTTGTAAATTTGAGATTATAGCAAAAAAGTGGAAACTAACTTTTTTCCGACTATAAAAAAAGACGAGGATTTTTACTAGTTTAATCTCAGAGTTTTTTTTTAATGAATAGGTTATGCCTGTGCCGACCTTAAATAAAAAAAAATACTTAAAAAGTAAATATTTGTTGCATTAAATCTTAATAGAGTAGCTATATAAAAAAATGTAGAAAAATACATTTTTATTATTCGATATTACAACTTTTCTATATAAAGCACCTCCCAACTAAACAATATGCTTTGCTAAAACTTTTTATCCCATATGAACTAGAGCAGTATTTTATTTTGTGCACGTTTTCTGGCAAAGTTTAATAAAATTTTGTTTAGTACATTGTAAATATGAATTTAGTTGAGCCAAACTATTTCAACTCCAACTGAGCGAAGAAATAAATTGTTTTAGTATCTTTTGTTTCTTTTTAAAAACTACGTAGGAATCATGACTTTGCACGACATTTTATTTGGTGTAAAAGGATAAAATTAATTAAAAACACGGCTTGATATTTTATAAATACTATTTTTTCTTCCGGTTCCACTCCTATGTAAGCACTAAGCAAGTCAACACTAAGCAAATCAATAAAAAGCCTAGTCCATCATACCATGTCTCTGTCTGCCTTTCATAGAAAACTGTTCAGAGAATCAACCATGTAGTTTGTAGAAGTTTAAAATGAAATTACTTTTACATTTACAATATTACTAAGCTTTAAATGGCTCAGTTGATTACGAAATAAAAATCAGAAAAGTGAATCTGACCAGCATACTGAGAACTCTAAGAACAAATATTTTTGTTAGATTTTAACTCAAAAAAGAAATAATTATATATAGACAATTGAAGTTATATTTAGTAATTTTTTAACCTAAATTAATTAATAAACATACAAGTTGTATATATTTTTGATACCCCACTTAAATGGTTTGGAAGGATTTTTTAAGACATACAAATTGGCGCCTGAAATCCGTCATTATAATTTTTAACTATTTTTATGTAGCCTATGGCACTCACGTTCGATCAATACGAATCTAACGACGTATGTATCATCAAAATCGGCTCACGAGTTTGGCCTCTAGAACGCCACATAAGAACAAACATACATACATAGACAGACTGGTAAACACATTATATTACATAAAAAGGCAACATACAGACTATCAAACAAACAGACACAAGAATAATTATAGAGTTTCTTTCGTCGTAATCTACGGAACTCTAAAAATTATAAATTTAATAAAACTTGCTAGAATTTTAGGAATTTCTAAAGCGTCGAGTAAATGTAATTAAATTTTGTAAATTCAAATATTCATTGTGGATATATGATATTGTGAGAGCCCGTTGCGACACTGTTGCCTTCACGTGCAGAATCTTTATATCTCGCGCATAACATTTTAAGTGTAATTTCCATATTATATTTCAGTAAAAAAGTTTTGTTTTTGTAAATCCGTGATGTTGCTATATTTAAATTATTTCATACTATATTTTCATAAATTTATTTTATTTTTACTACTATAGTGTTATAAATGCACAATTTTACGTGTTTTTATATGTCTGTCTTTATTACTTCACGCTGACTTTAGCGTGGCAACTAAATAGCCAAGTCCATATGTCCATATGGTATAGTACAGCCTGTGCAATAAAATTGTGCATTATACGCAATATAATTTTCATTATTCATGCAAAAGGCACATAGGGACATAGGGTACATAGGGTAATTCGTTTGTGTAAAATAATATAAGATTGTACAAAATAATAAAATATGAGTTTAGAAAGATTATAAAGATGTTATATATTTTCGATGTGATTTTACAAATATAACGATCTCTATTTAACCGACCAACTACATATATAAATAAAAATGAATCCGAAATGTATGTACGCGCATAAGTATAGAAGAAAAAATTATAAGATTTTTTTTTACTAGAATAAGATTTTTTTTAAATCTCGTGATATGAAAAGTTAGTAAGTGAAATAGTTTTTATCCCGGAAATCATCCCTTAAGGGGGTGAGAATGGGGATGAAAGTTTGTATTGGGAAGCAAGCTAGAGACGAACCCAAGCAAAGCGAGGGTGAGTCGCGAGTATGTATATAATTTTTCTTATTAATTTTCCTAAGCTCTAAGGTTTACGAGAAGAAATAAAAATATTTTTTCGAACGTTTTTGCCAGTTTTCTTTTTGGTTAGCATTTGTATGCTTTGCAACAAATATGGTCGCTGGAGTGACTAATGTTAGTCTAAGATTTATTTTCCCAATACGAAAGTTTTATTTTCTAAGTAACACACAATCATTAAAACAATATATTGCAAATGTAATTTATATTTCTTCAACAGTTGTACCTACGACTACCTCGAGATCATCGAGTCGGGCTTGGACAACCTTACTGAATATGGAGAGGACTGGGTCGCACATGATCACCACACCTTTGCATCTGAAAATGAGGTTACTATTATTATACTTCTTTTGCTTTATTTTCGATTAAAATGGGCATAGCAATATGATCAAAGTTTTAGAACAATTGTCATTCAACTATTTTAAAACGTTGATGTATTATAAATAAAATGTTATTTATCTAGAATTATTTTAGGACTTGTAATTTTCCTATTTTTCGGAAATCAAAAATACTCACGTTTTTTTTTAAATTGTAACTTTTTTCTTTCTCTGAGTTTTAAAACCTCAGTACTTATCCTTGAGTAATTATATTTTCATAATTTTCTATAATTTATTATTTATATAAAAAAATATGTAGAAGTATGCAATGTGAATCCCATAAATATTCTAAATGCAAAAGTTTAGATGGACGTTTGTTACTCAATCACACCAGAACGGCTGAACGGATCTGAATGAAATTTGGCACATAGATTGATTATAATCTGGAATAGCACATAAGTTACTTTTTATCCCGGAAAAATTTGCGATTCCCGTGGGACAGATTTGTTTTTGTTTTTCTTGTGAGTCGCAAGCAGAAAATAAATAAAAGTATACACACTTAATTATGCAATATCACGAGGTCAAAATGACAGATTGATTAATCAGAAATGGCTGGACAGATTCTAATGAAATTTAGTACACAGATACAGACTATAACCTGGAGTAGCACGGAGGCTGTAAGTACTCTAGGGACGCACCAAAGCGAAGCGCAACTTAGTCGTTAATAATCCATACTAATATTATAAATGTGAAAGTGTGTTTGTTTGTTTGTCCTTTGTTTCACGTGGAAACGGAATAATAGATTGGTATGATATTTTGTGTGGAGATAGTTGGAAGGCTGGAGAGTGACATAGGCTACTTTTACCGCGGGAGGTTATCTAATTCCCATGGAAAAAAAATTATGATCAGAATTACTTGAAACTTGGTATTAAGGCTCTTCAATATAATTAAATAAATACTTGTTTTAGCATTTTTTGAATTTCATCCCATCAAGGGGTAAAATAGGGCATGTAAGTTTGTATGAAACCTACCATATTAGAGTTTTTTGTAGTTTTAGCGGGAACGAAGCCGCGGGTTCTATATAAATTATTATTAACAGGTCTGGGAGGAACTAGAAACCCTGCTCCCTGAGTCCGACGCAGTCAGCGCGGGTTGGTCGCGCGACTCGCACTCTGCCCGCGCGAGGCGACTGTGCGGCGACTGGAGTGGCAAGCTGAAGCTACTGCGCTACCAGTCGCGCGGCCACGCGTTGAAACTACGTTTCAGATCGGACCACTCGCGACATTTTGCTGGATATCGAGCTAAACTGACACTAACTGATAGTAAGTAGCTTTATTATAATATTACCTTTTGAATGAGAGAAAATATTTGTAAAATTAGCCCTTTAAACGTCTCTTTGCTAGACACGGGCTTTCCTTAAACGCAAGGAGATCAGGCCATAGTCCACACCTTGGCTATATGCGAGTTATTGGACTGCATACGTCTTTGAAGACGAGTTAGGTTCTCTAAAACGTATTCCGTCACGTATTAGCAAATGGTATATTGAAAATGGTTTTCTCATAAAAATACTACATGTCATGTGTGGTCCGGCATTTCAACTCGCTTCACTTAGTTCTCACAAGCGAACACGTTACAAATAGGCTAGTATTACCTAAATGTATGTATTTACATATAAACAAATTAAGGTTTTTAGGCTATGAAGTTGCTATTTTAAAATTAAAAATAGATATTTTAAATTTTATATATATATATATATATATATATATATATATATATATATATATATATATATATATATATATATATAATACTCTTTATTGTACACCAAAGAAAATACATACAGACAGTAATTAAAAATTAACAAAGATGCACAGTAGGCGGCCTTATCGCTTAAAGCGATCTCTTCCAGGCAACCAACTACCAGGTGAAGGAGAGTGTGAGAGAAATGGTAGGCGGTGTACTTGCTATACGATATAATTATACATACAATATAAATAGATACATATATATATATATATATATATATATATATATATATATATATATATATATAATACTCTTTATTGTACACCAAAGAAAATACATACAGACAGTAATTAAAAATTAAAAAAGATGCACAGTAGGCGGCCTTATCGCTTAAAGCGATCTCTTCCAGGCAACCAACTACCAGGTGAAGGAGAGTGTGAGAGAAATGGTAGGCGGTGTACTTGCTATACGATATAATTATACATACAATATAAATAGATACACATATATATATATATATATATATATATATATATATATATATATATATATATATATATATATATATATATATATATATATATATATATATATATATATATATATATAATTTATACCAGTTGACTTTCCTAAACCAACGTTTAACAAAATAGCAATAAATTTAGCCAATAAAGCTAGTATCGGTAAATCACTGCGACAACTATTCCCATTACGCAATTTCCGAAATCCCCTAACAAGTATATTATAACGTGACATAACTTATGTTCGATATGAACCCCTGTAGCTTTGGGCTGATGACGTTTCCCAAAGGAAATGAAACAAACAGAAAACTTTTAATATTATCAGAACCATTATAATAAAACTATTTTTTCAAGGGTTTATTTTTATAATATTTTCTTAGATTTATGCGAATATTTGACATCTATACTAATATTATAAATGTGAAAAATTGTGAGTATGGATGTTTGTTACTCTTTCACACCAGAACGGCTCAACGGATCTGGATGAAATTTTGCACAGATTATGGTCTGAAATAACATATAGGTTTTTTATGTGGGTTTTTTATATCATGGGTTTGTTTTTGTCTCAAGAGGTCCTCAGAGGCGAACCCGAGCAAAGCGAGTGTGAGCCGCTAGTTTTAAATAAAACTATCTTTACGGATTTTTTCGCGGATTTATTTATTTATTACTAGCGACTTACCCTCGCTCCGCTCGGGTTCGTACCTTGTTACGTTTTAACGTTTAGTATAGATTTCTCAGAGTATCCTATATATTGACCCGAACAATCAACTATCACCATACCAAATTTCATCAAAATCCCTCCAGTAGATTTTCCGTGATGCGATCATAGACGGACAGACAAACAGACAGACAGACAAAAAATCTAAAAACTATAGATTCGGCCTTTAAACTATAGATTTTCCAAAAAATATTTAATGTACAGATTCGACTTAGTTACAATTTTATTATATGTATAGATTATGGTTTTATTTTTATTTTGATTTTTTGTTCCCGACCTTATAAATTCTTTATAGAAAACATAGTCGCGGAAGACAGTTAGGCTTTTACGTCTCAAAAAGTCGTAGTTATTACAGACGGAATCTACGCATAAACTTTTACAATAATTTTGAACAGAAAACAATAGAGTACGTTTATAATTTAAAAATATTTAGTTTTTCTTATTTACTGTGATTATTTTTAATTTAAAAGACAGATACTGATTTGATATATAAGGTTCACAATCACGCCACCTTTGCACGATCATCCATTTAATTAATTCACAATTTGTTTGAAAAGAAAAGCTTCTTCAAATCGCCTTTAATTTTTATACTCTAATATTAATGTTACGGCTTAAGTCGAATCGTAGAATAAGCCGATGAAATCGTTTTACATTTAACTAAAGACTCATCGTCTGGAATAAAAAATGGCCAGATCTTTTTTAAATTTTATGGAAGCCGACATTTATAATTATAGTATTATAGGTACTACTATACTATACTAATTTAGCTTCTATATATAGTCACAATTGGTACATAAATATAACTTACTAGCAATGCCCGCGGCTCCGTCCGCGTGCAGATTACCAAAAACCAAATTCTTAGGTTTTACATATTAGTATACTCTTACATTGCAGTTTTTGTATGTTTTCTCAGAAATGGGACATTTTCCTGCGGTAAAAAGTATCCTATATGTTGGCCCGGATAACCAGCTATCCCCATACCAAATTTCATCAAAATCCCTCCAGTGGTTTTTCTGTGATGCGGTAACAGACAGACAGACAGACAAAAATTCTAAAAACTATATATTCGGCCTCTGTATCGATAATAATGACTATTTCATTACATAGTTAGATTTTCCAAAAAATATTTTATGTAAAGATTCGACTCAGAATTTTATTATATTTATAAAAAAAAATGGATTTCTGGTTAGAATAATTGTGAACGCTGTTTGTGTTTAGCTTCCTGCTCTATCTCTTGCAGTTAAAAAGAGAGAACATACTGAAGCACGACTCAGGTTTCCGGTTTAACTGTAACAACAAAGAAACCAATACATTTATAGCACCTGTTGTTCAAATATGAATTTCGCCTCATATCGAGAGTTTTGTAAAGAACAATGTTTTTCATTTCCAACTTGCTTCCGCTTCCGTTTCAACTTTTCAATAGAAATACGGACGTCGCGTCCACTACACGCCACTGCCAACTTTACCTTACAATATAGAGCTTTAATTTGCTTGTCTCTTACTTTTAACTTTCTAAACTTTTGTTGTAAACTCTACTTCGAATATTAGTAGTATTATTTACCACTCGATGATCGCTAACGAATGCGTCAATCTACATTAATTTTATAAGTCAATTAAAGTATATGAGTTTCATTGCATATAGTTATAATTTCGATAGTTCTCGCACAATTGAGAAGCTATATTAGTCTGCAAACATGAGATGTGTAATATGAGAAATTTGATTTTTCTGCGCACATCGGTGTTTAATCGTTATATCTGTACATATAATAAAATTCTAAGTCGAATCTGTACATTAAATATTTTTTAGAAAATCTTATTGAAATAGACATTATTATCGATACAGAGACCGAATCTATAGTTTTTCGAAATTTTGTCTGTCTGTCTGTCAGTCTGGAAATACATCACGAGAAAACCACTGGACAGATTTTGATGAAATATGGTATGATGATAACTGATTATCCGGGTCAACATATACGATAATTTGTACTGCGGAAAAATATCTCCTCTCTAAGATATATACTAACCGTCAAAACGTATCTAGAGACGTACCCAAGCGGAGAGCAAGGCGAGTCTCTAGTATATTATAGAATTTAAATTGAAAATTAAATAATAAAAGTAAAATTAATTGGTTATTAGGTTTTAACAAGACGAAGGAAGGTTTTCTAAAGATATAGCTCTAATTAGTCTATTAGTCCGGGTGTTCCATTTTATTGAACATAGGATACGTTAACGACTGTAGTAAAGTGATACAAAATAATAGCATACAATTTCACCAGTTTCCAACAACTAATTGAAACTACAAGCACTTGCTGTAGAATGGAACGGAATATCGGATACGAGCTCGATCGATGCAAAATGACGCTTTTAATTAACTTTTTGCTTTCCTCATGATTTTTAATGATGCAATATAATAGACTTGTTAACGCCCGATTTGTTCGTTTTATTCAATTCGCAGTACTTGGACAAATGGTATTTAAACTAGAATGTTTCTTTACTTAATTTAGATAGTAGTTTGCAGCTAGTATAGTTTGCTTTCATCTGCCTTGGTGGTGTAATGGCTAGCAGGTACGGCTGCTCATCCAGAAGTCCCGGGTTCGAAGTCCGGGTCGAACCAAATTTAGTTATTTAGTCTTTCTGTTCATTAAGTAGTAAGTTTCACTCCTGTGCCTCGGAGAGCACTTAAAACGGTCCTGCGTATTGGTACGGTCGATTAGGTATCGGTATGGATAATAATGAATATTTCAATAAGATTTTCCAAAAAATATTTAATGTACAGATTCGATTCAGTTAAAATTTTATTATATGAATAGATAGCAATATATTTTTATCGATGTGTGACATGTGAATAAACTAAATGAATATAAATATGTTGGTACATTAACACACAGCACCATCTAGTTCCATGGTAAGCTATGAGGTTTGTTTTATGGATACCAGATAGTTTACACACTACACACATATAACTTTAAATACATACATATTATAAATATAAAACACCCATGACTGAAGTACAAACATTCATGCTCATCACACAAATGAAAGCCCCCAGCGGGATTGGAACCCGCGACCGCTGACACAGCAGTAGGGTCACTACACACTGAGACAAACGTGTCGTCTCGTGTGTGAAAGAAGTCGAAGGCGAAATCTTGTCATACGTATTACCATATCACATCTAATAAAGTATCATAATAAACAGTCAATTAATGTGTCTAGACCATGTATCGCATAAATTATAAGCTAAATAAATTTCCTTCAGGTAAATATATTAATTAATATTTTAAGTACACAATTTTTGCGCAAAATTAGTCTTTGAAAGAATTTTCTTTCAAATTTTACTTTCTTTTTTTCTTATTTATTTCATAAATATCATACCGGTATCTTATTCATGTAATGTTTATACATGATGTGATTAAATAAAACTGTGTTTTAAACTCAAACAAAGGATATATATTTTTAAACAGATACTTTGTACACGCACGCTGTGACAAGTACATGGCTGGAACATAATAATAGTATATTGTTTTTCATAGAGAAGAGTGTTAAACTTAAAAATGGGTAACTAAACAGTGTTACCAACTATTTACTGTAATTATATTGCCATTTTATAACAATAAATAATCCATACTTAATATTATAAATGTGAAAGTGTGTTGGTTTGTTTGTTTGTCTTTCTTTTACGTCGAAACAGAGAGACGGATTGGCGTGATTTTTTGTGTGGAGGTAGTTGGAGAGCTGGACAGTGACATAGGCTACTTTTTACCGCGGGATATTATTTTATTCCCACGGAAGAAGATGTTATAATACTTATGATCAGAATTACTTGAAACTTGGTATTAATGCTCTTCAATAAAAATAAATAAATACGTATTTTAGAATTTTTTGAAATTCATCCTATATGGAGGTAAAATAGGGGATGAAAATTTGTATGAAACTACCATACCATTTTAAACAATTTTTCGGAGTTTTAGCGCGAGCGAAGCCGCGGGTTCTGCTAGTAGTAATATAATAATTACACTACGGAACTTAAACGCGTGAACTCTTTAATGGGTAATCGCTATATACCTTATTCTCGACGTTTTGATTGGTTTGCACCAGCCATAGTCGCGGACAGACTGGCGGTGTACGGCATAATATAATTAATATATATATATATATATATATATATATATATATATATATATATATATATATATATATATATATATATATATATATATATAGATTAACTACAAAGAGCGCTTTTAGTACGAAAATTTTTGCTGTGATAATAAAATGGTGTATGATATATCATATTACTTAGATTAATTAAAGTTTTATATACATATATTTTGTATAAAAAAAAATGGTTAGCAAAAATCTTTAGACCCTCGTTATCTCTATTCAGAGAAGGTTGAATTGAGAAAATTCCTATATTTTCCAGGCAGTGGTAGTCCAGTGGTAACGCGCTCGCTTGGGAAACCCAGTGAAGCGAGTTCAAATCCCGGGTCTCGCACCTCTGATATTTTCATGGCGAATCATTTTTAACATGATTACCACTTGCCTTACGACGAAGGACAACATCGTGAGGAAACCTGCATGTCTGAGAGAACCTAACAAGTTTTCGAAAGACATGTGAAGTCCGCCAACACGCACTTGGCCAGCGTGGTGGACTGTGGCCTGATCCCTGTCGTATTGAACGGTGGCCCATGCCCAGCAATGGGACATTAAAAAGGGCTGAATAGACTACATTTTACACGTGTACTACAATTTAGCGTTAAAACGCTGCATCCGTTATTAAATAACTTAAGAAGCGCTGAATAGCTGTACATCGCTGTAATGCTTTAAATTAATTTCTTAATACTTTAAAACATTTTAATTGGAAAAACCTGGGCTTACTACAATACGTTACGGATTTACACTATTTTTTTTAAATGTATTTAAAAAATATAACATAGGTTTTATTTATAACGAATTTCGCTTAAGCGTGTTCCTGGATGCTTTTTCTATTTATAATATACACTCTAAAAATATACAGGTAGCGCCATCTTTTAGCAAAATATATCACTAACAGTGGCCTATATGTTATTCCATACTATTTAATATGGTTATCCAGATCTATACAGTGTATTTTAACCAAATCCGTCCAGTTATTTCAAAAGTAACAATTATACACCATTTTTTACGCACACTTTCAATATTACTTTAGAACCATTGCTTTTTAAAAACGTATATACACATTTCCTAACAAATAAGTATCGATTCAAAATGTGGCGTCGATATGTGACGTTAAGTCAAACCAAATAATAGAATTCAAAAATCGAAAGTTCTAATTTTCTAAACACAAATTCTAACTTATACGCTTCACATTTAGTACTTTTTTAAACGAAACACATGCGTATTGATTTTTTAAATCAATTAACAAAAGAGATAAAGAGAAAAAGTGCACAATTTCGAACTGTGTACTCCTTTTTGAGGTAACTTTTGAGACGCTAATTGTGTTCTTGAGTTTTTATATACCAATGACCCAGTGACTCACCCTCGCTTCGCTCAGATTCATCCGTAGCTTGATTCCCCATACAAACTTTCATGATTCATCTCCATTTTCATATAATAATATTTCATAGAATAGGATAAAAATCTTATCCTATATCCTTCTCAGGGTTACAAACTATCTTCTTACCAAATTTCATCTAAATCAGTCTAGCAGTTTCGAAGCTTATTCGGTACAAACAAACAAACAAACAAACAAACAAACAAACAAACAAACAAACAAACAAACAAAAAATCTTTCCTCTTTATAATATTAGTATAGATTAGAACAATGTCTTTTGCAAGAACAATAAAGAACAGTACTTGTGATACATAATAATAATATTTTATCGTAAAAGTGCTACAACGATGTGACAAACGTAGAGCTCTCTAACTGAAGTCCTTGATGACACACTTGAGAGGTCCTTAACTTCTCACCATTTATTTCCAAGACGTGACCAATTTCTTTTAAATGATATATGGGGATATCTTTTTATTACGACTGGACTTTAAGTTACATTATTATAAATTATAATATAATACAATATAAGTGTAGATTTCCACTTATATCTAATATATAATATAAAATTCTCGTGTCACAGTGTTTGTAAAAAAACTCCTCCGAAACGGCTTGACCGATTCTTATGAAATTTTGTGTGTATATTCAATAGGTCTGAGAATAGGACGTAAGTTATTTTTCATATCCCTAAGTAATAAGGGTGGTCCACCCCATTTATGTTTTTTAATTTTATGAACAATTTTTTTTTTATTAGCTATGATTTGGCATTAAAAATACAAACCAAATTTTTTACCAGGGACGAACCCGAGCGAAGCGAGGGTGAGTAATATAATAAAAAGTGGGTAAATCATAATCATCATGTAAATATCAATTTTTCTTTGTTGAGAGCTTGTAATTCAGTAACCCCCGAGTCTTCCCAAAACAAAAGCATTTGCATTCATGTTATTATGATAATGCTCGTAAGCTGTCGGATTGTTGTTTTCAACGTATTTACTTCGAGATAAGAAGCTGGAGTTATTTTGGTTGCATCTAAGTAATATTTACATACTTTATACTTTAACCTATCATTGTTTTGTCTTCCTTCTATTTATAGTAGGGGAGCCCAAGAGGGGATTTTTGGAGTTACTCGTACATAAACTTTATTGTCGATTTTTGCCTCTTCGGCTTGTGCAAATTAGCAGATTATTGAATTGCGCACTTTTCAAGAATTAATTAGCCCACCATACCTTAATCTGACGGTTTCAAGTATTTCTACCTCATCAAAATATTTTTTAAAGATTTTGATCGGCTGCCCTAGACGCGCGCCCTTATATAGAGGATTTATATTATAGTGGAGATACTCAACAGAGTGCAAGGTATGGCCCCTTATTCAGCCGCGCTTGAGTAACTCCAAAAATCCTCTCTTGGGCTACCCTACTATTATTGAAGTTACAACTGAGTGTCACCCGACATATATTGTCCTTCCCAAATTACAATAAGTTTATTAGTAAACTTTGAATTTATACAAATAACCTATAAAAAAGAGGATTAAATAAAAAGTAAAACCTTTATCTAAACATAAATTTTGATCAAAGTCGTTAGCCGTTTCCAAGATACAGGAAATGAAATATATCAATATACAAGAATTGCTCATTTAATATTATAAGAAATTGTTTAGAATTTTTATCTAGAATACGAGCAGACACCGGACAGTGCCATAGTAACGTCAGGCTATTTGTTTTCTTATCTTGCAGTCAAAAAAGGTCAAACGCTGGTATGAAAAATGAAGATTTGTCACAGAGGATTAGGTTATGAATTGAGTGGGCAATCGTGTCGTATTTATCTTAAGGGATAAGGAATAACTAAGAGCTTTCTTTTTCTTTAGTAAATTTTTAGTTACCAAAGCTTTTAGCTATTCTAATATAGCTTACATATTCAAAATTTTACATACACGGGATTCCTTTAAAAACATTTTGAGTTCGATAAATGATTTTGAAATGGTAACATTTTGAGTGAGTGGGTGTTCTTGTTCCTTTTTCACGCAATAATGGCTTAACAAACTTGTCTAAAGTTCAGAATGGAGAGCAGAGCTGCGAAAGAGCTTTTCATTCAATTTTTAGACTTCCGTACCTCATAATAATAATAATAATAATGTTTTTATTGGGAACAACAACGGAACCATTTTTGTTAGTAACAGTTTAGGAACTACACTTTATACACTAGGGTTAGTAACAAATACAAATACATATTTAATGAGTCATGTACTTACGAGGCATTTCATGCGGGCAATGAATCCGCATGAGATGCCTCAGCACAGGAGCTCTCGGGTCCTCAGCCACGATTTTCAGGATGCTGTTGCTACTCCCTCGAACCCTTGTAATAAGCGAGGCCACCTTTTTTCTGATTAAAGCGTGGAAACTATCCGTATGTGATTGGGCAAACATCCCCGAGGCACTACAGAATCGAGGGAGTTTCAACATCATCCTGAAAACATTGTTGTATTGGACACGCAGTGCGTTTAGCGCCCCCCGTGAACAGCTGAACCACAGACTTCCCGTGTACAGGCCTTGACAGTACGCTTTAAACAAGGTTATTTTGACGTCATCAGTACAACGATAAAATCTGCGTGCCAGCATGTTCCCGCGGACAGCCAACGCCCTACGCTCCCTTTCAACGTCATCATCGTCTCTAAGGTCGTCGACAAGTATATGACCCAGATATTTAAACTTAGTTACTTGCTTTATATTAGCACCGTTTAGAGTAATTGAAGGAATGGTGTCTGGGTACTTGCCGGCGGCCCTGAAGACCATGAGCTCGGTTTTCCTTACATTATAAATAAGGCCATGTGATGCGGCGTATTTTTCACAAACCTTCAGCATCTCTCGGATTGATCTCGCAGTCGGGCCCAGCAGCACCATATCGTCCGCGTAGCTGATGTTGTTCACACAAACACCCCCCACCCGGCAACCGACACACATGCCGCTGAGCTCGACTATGAGGTCATTTACATACAAGTTAAACAGCTTTGGAGAGGACAACCCCCCCTGTCTAACTCCGCACTCCAACCTGTATGTTTCCGAGAGGCAATTTGACCACCTAACACAATTAGTCTGATTCGAGTACCAGTATTGAAACATTTTCAGCAGTTCCGCGGACATACCCCTATCCTCCATCTTTCTCCAAAGCACTTCATACGAAACGAGATCGAAGGCCTTGGAGAGATCCAGAAAACAGGCGTAAACCGGAGTTCTCCGTTCAGTGTAGTATTGGACAGTGTGCTTAAGAGCCAGAATCGCGCTTTCAGTTGCCAGTCCAGGTCTAAATCCGAACTGTGCGTCATGTATGTTTATGTACTTATCCAGACAAGACTCAAGCACACTATCCAGCACTTTTGCTACAATTGTCGCAAGAGAGATCGGGCGATAATTTCCCTTGTCCGAAATGTCACCTGTCTTGTTCTTCACTATGGGCACCACTATCGTTTTCATCAAATCATCCGGTAAGTATGAATGACTAATGCACATATTGAAGAACATGGACAGGACCCTCGGCATGTGTACGCCAGCATATTTTAAGTGCTCAATACTGAGCCCATCGTGGCCCGGAGATTTACCTCTACGCATACTGTTTATCACTTTTTTAATTTGTTCCTCTGTGAATTTAAGTAAAGGCTCCTCACCCGCCACGGTGGGCCCATCATCTGGAGTAGTGGTCGAAGAACCCAGAGGAGAGCGTACTTTAAAGTGCTCCATGAACAAATTGGCTATATCCTCGGGATTATTTCGGCCATCAACGTTCGCAGGGAGACCAGGCTTTTAATAATGTAAAAAAGGAACCCTTATAAGATCACTCTGTTGTCTGTCCGTCTGTCTGTCCGTGTGTCACCACCAATTTCCTCAGGAACGGGTGGACCTAGCTAGTTGAAATTTATACCAGATACTGAGGTCTATAGTCCCTATTAGGTGTATAAAAATCAAGGTCCTGAGTTAACACGATAAAAAGATATGTGCAAATTTAGATTTTCGCGAAAACTTGTAAGTACCAAAATTTACCTTAATTTTCAACCTTTTTTTATTTTTCTAAATTTTCCCTTTACTTGTGCTGTAAAACCTTTGGCTAAGTAATTAAAGCCTACCTATTAAATACATACCTAATCGAATATTTTCGAAATCGGTGCCAGCCCATACAAAGCAAAGCACACCGACTTCGAAAATATTTGATTAGGTATGTATAGTAAATGAAAACTACCAATCAGTTATTTTTTACTTTTTTGTGCTTTTGTTTGAAGTCGGTTTTTATTTTTTTGTTAAAAAGTTTTTTTTGTATATTATAGCATTTTCATAATTAATAGGTTGTACCATGTACATATGTATGTATTTGTGTGTGTGTGTGTGTGTGTGTGTGTGTGTGTGTGTGTGTGCGTGTGTATGTGTGTGTGTGTGTTGTGTGTGTGTGTGTGTGTGTGTGTGTGTTTGTGTGTGTGTGCGTGTGTGTGTGTGTGTGTGTGTGTGTGTGTGTGTGTGTGTGTGTGTGTGTGTGTGTGTGTGTGTGTGTGTGTGCGTGTGTGTTTGTGTTTTTTACTCCTTTCCGAACGGCTAAACGAATAATATCAATAAAATTTATTACATCATATCGCTAGTACACGATTAAACTTCGCTGAGGCATTCATCATTAGCATTTTGATATACTATTGATATATTAAGCTTAGTTCGTCATTTGTTACAGTTATTCAGGCTTATCTCGATTTTTCAACGTCAAATTGAAATATGATCCAACAAGCGTTCACGCATCATTGACGGATCGGTAAATATCTCTGCTCCATTAGCTTCGGTTCACATTAAATATCTATCGCTTTATGACTGAGTCATGACTTGTTTGACAAATAACTGTAATACTCGTAGTTAACCTATTTTGACCGACGTCAAAAGAAAAAAACTTAATTTTGTATGTATTTTTATGAATGCGATATCCTTCATGGCTCCCATAAATCTAAATGTATGATAAAATATTGTTTGTTTGTCTCTCTATTTGTCTTTACTAATTAAATCTTTTATAGTGATAAGTTATTATTGGGATCAACATTTAGGCTATCTTTTACTACAGAAAAATCTTTCATTCCCACGCGAAAACACAATAATTAATTGGTTCAGTGGAGTTGTTCTTCATAAAAAAATATATGATTTATAACACAAAAACTATTAAGCTAGTTAAAAATAAAACAACAGTTATAACTTAAAAATTACTTACTGCTTTCTTAAAACAGTTTTAAAAAGTACACTTTATATCTGAAAAGAAATTATTCTATTTTTAAGTCACGTCTTCGAACAAAAATTACTATCGGTAGATCATAATCTTGTTATTACAAACTTGCCATTGACTTTTTAGTATCAAATATTATTTTTTCTCAACATACTAGTAACTTTATAAAGAAGAGTGTGAACAGAGTGCACAAGCGTTATTTTTATATTCATCGGGACAGTAAAAATAAACTATTATACTATGTAGTGACATTCAATACATATACATTTATGGGAGCCATCATATGTCATTAATAAAAAAGACATACAATATCCTATCAGCAGTACAGAAGATGTACTGCGCCGACCCTAAGTGATTGGGAAATGGGCAAGGAGATGAAGAGGAAAAAAATAAACTATTAACTATATTTTAGAAAAAAAATCTGATCAGAAATTAAAATGCACGTTATGTATAATTAAACAGAGAAACATACAAAAACAATATCGACACACGCAAGGCACACTATAATAACTCAGTTTTAAGATATTTTAAAAAATACAAGCGCATTTCTTATTTTAAAATTCAGATTTAATATTGCTGTAATTCTCAGTTATAGTATTACTAGCAAAACCCGCGGCTTCGCTCGCGCTAAAACTACAAAAATAATTCTAAAAAGGTAGTTTCATACAAAGTTTCATCCCCTATTTTACCCCCTTATAGGATGAATTTTGAAAAATGCTAAAACACGTATTTATTCAATTTTATTGAAAACCATTAATACCAAGTTTGAAGTAATTCTGACAACTTTTTTTTTAATTGTATTATAACATGCTTTCCCATAGGAATTAGATAATCTCCCGCGATAAAAAGTAGCCTATGTCACTCTCCAGCCCTCCAACTATCTGCACACAAAAAATCACGCCAATCTGTCATTCCGTTTCGACGTGAAAGAAGGACAGACAGAAACAAAGAAACAAACAAACAAACAAACAAACAAACAAACAAACAAACAAACAAACAAACAAACAAACGCTTTCACATTTATAACATTAATATTTCTTACAGCATCGATTTACGAGCAGAGAAACAGCAATAATGTCAGCAGTTACCATTTTAATTCAGTTCAAACAAATAGCCGATGTTCCATACTTAACTTCAGCAAATATTAAAATAACATTCGCATTCGGCAACAACATCTCAGCTTGTATTGGTTATGAGGAAAAACAGGTCGATAACACATTTCCATATTTATATTATAGAAGACCTGACGTTTTGTGTTTATCTTCTTCTCGATATGCAATATACGAACAGTAATAACTTTCGCAAGTTGCATGAAAAGTGTCCAATAACTTTTATGTAACCACGTCATATTTTTATCTTTATATAAAATGTTTGTGTAAATATCACAAACTTCTTCAACTTCAAATGCTTTTATTAATTTTTACGCATATTTAAGCTTTATATTGTATTTAAATAAATTATTTAAATAAATAGCTGTACATATAATAAAATTCTGAAGCGAATCTGTCTGGGAACGCATCACGAGAAAACCACTGGACAGATTTGATGAAATTTGATTAATGACAGCTGGGTAACCAGGTCAACAACATATAGGTTACTTTTCACTGCGGGAAAATATCTCATCTCTGAGAAATCTATACTAACCGTTAAAACGTATCGTTAATAAATAAACCATTAAATATCTATACTATATATAATTTATATAAAAAATATATATCATATACATAATATTATAAATGTGAAAGTGTGTTTGTTTGTTTGTTTGTCCTTCTTTCACGTCAACACGGAGTAATGGATTGTCGTGATTTTTTATGTGGAGATAGTTGGAGGGTCGGAGAGTGACATAGGCTACTTTTTATCGCGGGAGATTACCTAATACGCCCGGGAAAACACGTTATAATACAACCTAAAAAAATATTTATGATCAGTATTAATTGAAACTTGGAATTAATGCTCACCAATAAAATTTATTAAAAATGTGTTTTAGCATTTTTCGAAATTCAACCTCTATGGGGGTTAAAATAGGGTATGAAAGTTTGTATGAAACTACCTTTTTAGAGCTTGTTAGTAGTTTTAGCGCGAGCGAGTTTATAGTATTTTTATAAAAAATCTGTCTCCAAAATATTTCATAGATAACAATAAAGATCGTTCGATCGATTACATTTTACCGATCGATTTTATTTAATTTTCAGTAAGTTGCACAAGCTATGATATATCTCGCTACCAAACAGCTGTATGGTACCAATGGGCAACAGATTGACAGACGGACATAAAAAAATTGTAAAGCTTCCGCGTTTACATTTTGGCTCAGAAACTCTAAAAATGATGGCATAGGAATAACATTTTACAAATACCAAGAAAAAAAACTGTTCAGCAAATCACAGCTGCCATTGCCAGTTTTTGCTAAACCTAACCTTACTATACATTTTATTTTTACAATATGTGAAGACTTGGTTGGTTGATATATTATTTTGACATTTGTATTTGTTTATTTGAAAACTATTCGTTTCAAAACGAATATATAAAGAAACTTTGCATTTGTTATCTATATATATATATATATATATATATATATATATATATATATATATATATATATATATATATATATATATATATATACGTATATAATAAAATTGTATCGAAGCCGAATCTGTACGTTACATATTTTTTGAATAATCTTATTGAAATAGTCATTATTATCGACACAGAGGTCGAATCTATAGTTTTTAGAATTCTGTATGATTGTCTGTCTATCTCATTCTGTTTGACTATCTGTGACCGCATCACGAAAAAACCACCGGAGGGATTTTGATGAAATTTGGTATTATGATAGCTATCCGGGTCAACATATAGAATAATTTACTTGCGGGAAAATATGTCATCTTTGAGAAATCTATACTAAACATTAAATGGTAAGTAGGAACGAACCCGAGCGGAGCGAGGGTGTGTCGCTAGTTATATATATTTCTAAAAAGTCAACATCCATAAATATACTATAGCTGAGCAACATCGAGTTAATGCTTGGATATGCTTGTTTGAAAGACGTATAAAAGGCGCCTCGTTCGCAGAACGCTTTATTCATAAGTAATACGGCCACGCTTATGGTTTTAGTAGAGACAAGTTTTTACTAATTCAAAATTCAAAATATTTTATTCAGCATTAAATTATTACAATTTTTTACTGAACGTCACGAGTCTACTACCAGTTCGGAAAGAAAAAGCCTCAGACCTGAGAAGAACTGGCGAAAGAAATATCATATTAACAATGTTGCTAACTAGCTAGCTTGGCAGACGATATTCAACCGTATTCAGAATACAATTTTTTTTTTTAGCGACACTTGATTGTAATCCATCAAAATCCGACCAGCCGTTACGGCGTGAAGGAATAACAAACATACAAACTTACGCATTTGTATTAGTAGTCGGGTTTTACCATTGTATAAATATAGATATTACTAGTAATTACAAACTTCCTAATGTACTATCATAGTTGTGAGACATCTACAAAATTTTATTAGCTGTATTACCTCAATCGATCATAAAGTTCAAAGTTACACGACCACTTAAGGGGTGATAGGTACGTGTAAGAACGCGAACTTGTGGCTCGAGGAACTGTATCGCGCATGTGTCACCCTATGTATGAAAACTTTAAAACTTCGCAGAAGGTAGTTAGCCATCCAACCAGTTCGAAATTATGCTTATTTTGCCAAGCTTTTCTTTTAAGTTGGAAAATGCATTTACGTATACTATCTGCGTACACAGTTACGAGTATGTGGGACTCGCCAACCAGAAAAGCCAGTATTATTCACTAAAACCTAACCGTATTGCGGTGATTTGTGTTGGCGGTGATTTTGACGGCTATGAACTCTCTGCCGCAATCCACTTTGATACACGTTTAAATTTTTTTAAGAAAAATAAAAATATTAAAAAAAAAAACAGAGAAAAAACGAATATGTAGGCAGCAAATTAAATCAAAATGGATATCGTAAATACATTTATCAACATTGTAAAGCAATCGATAAAGAAATTGCAGCAAGTGTCTGAAGATTTTGTATAAACAAACATTTATATTTTATTTATACAGAAAACATATCCATTATATATGTACTTATTATATACATATTATATACTTTACAATATATTCAATTTATATATGTTTTTATTTACATATAATAAAGATTTAACAAAGCCGAATCTGTACATTAAATATTTTTTAGAAAATCTTATTGAAATAGTCATTATTATCGATACAGAGGCCAACTCTACAATTTTTAGAACTGTCTGTCTGTCTGGGAACGCATCACGAGAGAACCACTGGATAGATTTTCATGAAATTTAGTACAATGATAGGTGATTATCCGGGTCAACATATAGGAAACTTTCTACTGCAGCAAAATAATTCATCTCTGAGGAGTCTATACTAAACTTTAAAACATAACTAGGGACAAACCCGAGTGAAGGGAGGGTGAGTTGCTAGTTTTAAATAAGAATTGAACTTACGACCTCTTCCGTCAACCCACTGCCAGTAAAATACAATAAAAGATAGCTATAGCCATCCTACAGTATAATATTAAAATCAGAAGGCTGTTTTATATCTTTATACGTACTTTATTTTAATTTGAACAATAATTAAAGCTTTAATTTCGGTGTTCCGCTTTGAAATATATAGCATGGTCATATTATTCATGAGAAAACGTTTTTAGTGCTCTTCAGTGGGAAGCCCGCTTCAAGAATCAACATTTTGTTTTAATGTTGTCTTAAATGATAAAATATAATCGAGGTCTTTTATCATATAGAGACTTTATCTATAAATATAAAACACACTTGCTTTTTAAGTTTTATTTAATACTAGCGGGTCACCTTCGCCGTTCTCTAGAAAAACAAAGACAAATCTATCCCACGGGATCCGTACATGTTTTCCGAAGCAAAAAGTAGCCTATGTGCTGTTCCAGACTATAATCTATCTCTGTGCCAAATTTCATCTAGAACCGTTCAGCCGTTCTGGCGTGATAGAGTCTTTCTTCTAACATTGTACATCTACGTAAACTTTCAGTAAAATTGTTCCATATTTAAACTTTATTATTGTATTAAAAAATATCGATTTTCTTTATCCTTCTTAACTATATTATATTTAAGTTACTTTTGTATCGAATGATGTTTTTGCATATAAAGAAATAATAACAAATAAAAATTAAAGTAAAATTTAGTGCCTTCATAATATTTTACCTTTGTTGTGTCGTAAAAAAATACTTCTCGTGCAAACTAGTAAGAAAATAACAACAAATGCGCTATTTAATTACCATTCAATATGGTCTGTTCAAATAAAGCATTATTGAAAAGTATCTATTACAAGTGTATGTGACACTTTGAAAGATTTTACATGAGTCCGACTCGCACTTAAACTATTTCTTAGACCTTTGAATTAAAACTTGTTTAGTTAGGTGTGCTAAGTCTAAATACATTGGAATAAATGAGTGTAGCGGAAGTGTGTCGTGGAAGTGAGAGTCAAATTTTTTATTAGTAATTTTTTTTAATATTATATTTATAATAATTATTATGTATAAAAATATATATTTATTATTAATAATTTTATAAATAAAAATCCTTTTTGAAGTCGGTTGAAAATATTACTTATAAAATTGAATATTTATTATTGTGGGATGAATGTGCATAAATGAAAAAGCTATTATGACTAATTATCGCCATGGTAACCGTTGTGATTGGCTGGCAAATACATTAAGGAAAGAGTATAATATTATAATATGCCTAATATATCTTATTTAATTATTATTGATTTGTTTTAATTTAATTGCGATATTTGACAAAGAAGTTTCACTATAACCGCGCGTATTAAAATAAAAAGTCACTTTCTTATTGGAGTACTCAACCCACAAGGAAAATGCATAAATATGGAAAAATTACCAAGTTATTGGTACTTAAACCTTTAACCGTTGGTCTCAATCCTCAATCAAATCAGAACCACAGTAAATCACACTAGGTACATTTGATTTATATTGTAGAACAGAATGGTTAGTTTTATTTATTTGTACATATACGCTGTCATAGATTTACTCTTATTATTTGTTACATGAATAAATCTCACTACTATTATAAGTATAAAACTTTTATGTGTGTATGCTTGTCACGCTGAAATGACTGAACGAATTTGAATGAAATTTAGTACACAAATTTTAGAGAAATTTGCCAAAAGGTCACGCTACTTATATATAATATTATAAATATAAAAGTACAGTTTAATAATAGAAAATAACATAATGGATTCTTTTCTTCAACAGCGCAGTCGTGTATGGATGTGAAACAGATACTTTTCAACGGCTACTGCTACCTCTTCTCTGGCTATCCCCAAGCATCATGGACCACTGCCAAACAGGTGAGCTACTTATCGAAGGTTAAATTTCAATACATACTCGTATACTTATATAATTTATACAAAAACATAACTTTTAGACAAAATGCCTTATAACGGTTTATCTACTTTAAACAACCTTTACTGACAGTCGTCTTCCTGTCCGAATTTCATTTTTATTTGTAATCCTTACGTTGGTGTAAATATTCTATGGACGTTTTTCCAGAAATTTCCGTTTTTCTGGGCAATTTTTCCGTCTTTTTCAACTAAAAATCTTAAAATATATATAAATAACAAGATAATTGCGAATGTGATGTTCAGTACCTATTTGAATTAAATACCTCCAGTATCTATTTTTTTTTAAATATTATTATATTATAATTTAAAATTTTAAAATTAATCATAGAATATTTTAATATTTCGTCAAATTGATAAGAACCCATAATTTTTGTGGGCATTGTGAAATACGATAAGCACAAAAATCATCAAAATCGGTCAAGCTGTCGAGGAGAGTAAGATTACGAACTAACGTACACCGGAATTGTATATATAAACATGAGTAAAAGCACGACTAATTACGCTATACAATAAATAACACTCTTTTCTCCCGATAAAACTTATAAGTTGTATAAAAATTGTTTTGATTTTCTAAAACTAAAATGTATATAATTAAACATTTTAAAACCCCCCAACACAATAACTTGTTCATTGAGGCAATTTCTATGAGTCTAAACACGATACCTCTATAGTATTGTAGCGAGGAGTTGAGTATCTTGCAGATTCCAGGTAACGCTGCAGCATCAGGCTAAGATTACCATATCGGTGCAAAGTCGGTGATAGCCTGCAAACAACTGACCAGATTTTCTTGATTTATAGCTAAGAACATTCTCAATTAAATTACCTTTCAAACAAAAAAAAACTAAATTGAAATCGGTTCAGCCGTTTGGGCGCTACGATGCCACAGACAGTTACACAGATACACACGTTAAACTTTTAACATGCCTCTGTTTCTGTCAGGGTTAAAATATGTCAGTTTGTGATAATATCCGCTAGAGATTCAGTGAAAAGTCACAAAAACAAATAGAATATGTAACGAGCTAATACTGATGGCGCTTTTGTCATTGTATTGAAAGCTTAATTCTCAATGACCGACTTTAAAATGGTTTTGGGTCCTTTTTAGGTCTTACTCCATTTTGAAGTTATTTAATTATTATTTTTTTCAATAATAGGGTACATAGCTCATCTCAAATGGTATACATATTGACATTTTAAGAGGGAATAATTACTATTGTAGTGTTGTACATATATTGAATAAAATAAAATAGATAAAAAAACAATATTTTATAAATTGTTTTACATGTCTAAAGACAAAAATAGATATTTACTGTATGTATAGATACTCTGTTATTTAATCTGCAATTAATAAAACTTTCTTATTATTACTATATATATATATATATATATATATATATATATATATACTTATTAATTATTAGGTATATATATATATATATATATATATATATATATATATATATATATATATATATATATATATACGTAATAATTAATAAAAAGTATACCCAATTAGGTATATATGTATATACTTTTTTACAGCAAATTTTTATAGTCGGGCTGTAATTTGCAGTTCCACTTCCACATCTTCTGCTACGCTACATAAATTGCATCGTACTTAAGTTTACTAAAGTAATAAATCTTAAGCTTAGAACTTTCAGCTAACGCAAAATGTTTAAAATTATGTATATTGTTCGTCTAAGTCGGTGTGCTTTGCTTTATATGGCCTGGCACCGATTTCGAAAATATTTGATTAGGTATGTATTTAATAGGTAGGCTTTAATTACTTAGCCAAAGCACACCGACTTCGAAAATATTTGATTAGGTATGTATAGTAAATAAAAACTACCAATCAGTTATTTTTTAATTTTTAGTGCTTTTGTTTGAAGTCGGTTTTTATTTTTTAGTTAAAAAGTTTTTAAATGAAAATATTATACTATAACACTTCGGCTTCATTTTCAGTTCTATAAATATCTTAGCGACTTATCTGACTTCGCTCGGGTACTTCCCTATACCCGAACGTTTTAAAAGGCAAACGTCCAAAGAACTTTTTTTACACCAGGGACCTTCCAAGGCGTATATAGAAAAACTCACCAGAGTTTCATCACATTCATGGGGTCAATAACTTAGAAAACGCACAGAGGACAAACATACGAACATTCATTTTAATTTTATGAAGAAGATTATTTATTGTACATTTGACAAAAACTTATATTAATATAATGAGCCCAATTTGGGTAACGGACATATGTCCAGAAGTACAGTAACCTATGCTACTGAGTCATCCATATACATACATACATCTATACATATAATAAAATTGTAACTAAGCCGAATCTGTACATTACATATTTTTTGAAAAATCTTACTGAAATAAACATTATTATCGATACATAAGCCGAATCTATAGTTTTTAGATTTTTTGTCTGTCTGTCTGTCTGTCTGTTACCGCATCACAGAAAAACCACTAGAGGGATTTTGATGAAATTTGGTATGGTGATAGCTTAATAATAATGGTGATAGCTGGTTATCTGGGTCAACATATAGGATACTTTTTACCGCGGGAAAATATCTCATTTCTGAGAAAAAATACAAAAACTGCAATCTAAGAAACAGTATACTAATATGTATCAACCGATTTACTCTTTCTGATTAATATTGACGTTTACTATTGACAGGCTTAACGGGCGTTCAAAAACCGTAAATATACAAATGCAAAGGGACCCTTCAATGGATATTCCATGGCTGTTGACAAAAAAAAATAACTCTTAGGCCGTTCATCATAGGTCATAGCTAGTATATAATATACTAGCAACTCACCCTCGATCCGCTCGGGTTCATCCGTTACGTTTTAAGGTTTAGTATAGATTTCTCAGAGATGAGTATTTTTCCGCAGTAAAAAGTATCGTATATGTTGACCCGGATAACCAGCTATCATACCCAATTTCATCAAAATTTGTATCAATAATATTTTATATTTCAATAAGATTTTCCAAAAAGTTTTTAATGTACAGATTTGGCTAAGTTAGAATCTTATTATACGTATAGATGATTTAACCTTAGCAAATTGTAATTCTATACAATTTAAATGTCTCAAACAACCTGTAATGCAGCTTCTCGACGAAATCGCATTAAAAGATTCTACCCCAAGATGCAAATGATGAACAAGATGACTCTATTTCAGTAACGTATTGTACGTGGCTCTCTTTATTCAGTTAAAACGACATACTTGAATATCTTTTGTAAAAGAAATGCTTTTGGATTCCTTTGAATAAATCGTCATGCTTTTTACTAAAGGAACTGTGGAACCAAGTAATTTTAATTAATGAGCCTAATTAGTTGGAAGCGTCTATTGCCCGATTTCACCAACAATCCATAAACTACCACCTACGTATGGGATCCCTAGCTTAAAAGTCCCCTAAACTAGCCCCTAAATTAAATTTCGTTTTACGATCGTCTTTAAGCCCATGTTTCGAGCACCTATATTTAGGGGGCCTTTTAATATTTAGGTGACCCCTAACTGTCGGTGAAACAGAAACTGCCCCTAACAGCCCCCTAACCATGCTTAGGAGATCCCTTAAACTTAGGTGACGTTGGTGAAATCGGGCATATATCTATCATAGTGAGGTAGAACATAAGTGTAGCCCTATAACTAGGTTACTTACTAATATTATAATTATGAAAGTACGTCTGTTTACTTCTCTTCAGAAATCTATGGGATATACACAATGTGCTTTTTTCCATTGAGACAGCTAAGGAGCTGTAGAGTAACAGAAGAAACCACAATTACTTCTATACTCTACTAGTTTTTGCCCACGGCTTCTCACGCGCGTTAAGTGGGACAGAGATCAAAGATATCAAAGGTAGCTTATATCTTTCCCCATAGGTCGTCCTTGCCAAACTTTATCGAAATCTGTTCAGCGGTTTAAGCTTGAAAACGTAACAGACGGAGGAAATTTCACATTTATTATATTAGTATGTATAGATTACTTTATACTTTTTACTTTATATTAGTATGTATTATTTCATTCCCAACGTGTGCCATCTTCTATAAAATTATTTATTGTATAATAGCCTTTAGCACACAAACGTTCTTTAACATTTACGACTAATCTATATATACATATATATAATAAAATTGTAACTAAGCCGAATCTGTACATTAAATATTTTTTTTGAAAATCTTATTGAAATAGACATTATTATCGATACAGAGGCCGAATCTATAGTTTTTAGAATTTTTGTCTGTCTGTCTGTCTGTTACCGCATCACAGAAAAACCACTGGAGGGATTGTGATAAAATTTGGTATGGTGATAGTTGGTTATCCGGGTCAACATATAGGATACTTTTTACCGCGGGAAAATATCTCATTTCTGAGAAAAAGTATAAAAACTGCAATGTAAGAGTATACTAATATGTAAAACCTAAGAATTTGGTGTTTGGTCATCTGAACGCGGGCGGAGCTGCGAGCAATGCTAATTACGAATAAATACGTACATACATTTTATATATTAAAACAACAAAATTGTGAAATAAATACAAGTTCTTGTCTCATGCTATATTAATACGAGTAGTGACAATCGCTATTCTGACGATAAAACAACTCACCTCGAGTTATCTTTTGTACATAAAATGCCTTTGGGGGTTTCCTTTGAACAGAGTTTGAAAGCGAGATCCCTGTAAATCTTTATTGAAACTATTAAATAACCATGAGTGATACTCACATCAAAGGAATTTTTATTTTAAAAATAACATCGATATTATTGTATCTGCTGTACAGAAGGTCGCGGATTTGATTACAGTTAAAGGAAAAAAAATATCCTTCTTCTCTTGTTTTTTAGAGTACCTAATAATGTAGACAGGCAGTGGTAGCCCAGTGGAAACGCGCTCTCTTGGGAGACCGAGTGACGCGAGTTCAAATCCCGGATCTCGCACTTCTAATATTTTCATGTGTGAATCATTTCCAACATGACTACCGCTTGTCTTACGGTGAAGGAAAACATCGTGAGGAAACCTGCATATCTGAGAGAACCTAGCAAGTATCGAAAGACATTATGTGAAGTCCGTCAACAACCGAATTATCTGATACAGACCCCTAAAACTCCGACCCGCTGATCAGGCAAGAGAATATGTGGACCAAAACTATCATCTGCATAATTTTTTTAAATAATTGAGAGAGATTTTTATATTATATAGAAATTTATTACAATAATTAGTACCCTTGATGTTTCTACTGTAAAAAGTGAACTATCAACCTAGGCAAAGCAAGGTTAGGTCACTAGTCTTAAAATGAAACAGTATAAAGAGAAAGTATTAAATACCAGATTAAATATTATAACAAAGTTCTCAAATGCAACGACGTAATATTACAGCATATTTGACATAACGATGGAAGTGTGGAGAAAATTCAAAAGTATTTCCAATGTAAATGGAAAACGCTGGCATATACTCGTAGCAAACCGATACTGTATTTATGACTCAACTGTCTTTTGTACGACACTTCTGAAATTTTATAATATTCATTGAAAATACGACATTTCAGCTTTATATTTTATACAATACAATTCTATGCTTCATTTTTAATATCTATTTATGTACATTGTACATAAATAGATATAAAAGTAATATTGGAGTGTCTTTTTATTACTTTGATACTTTGAAGTGAAAGAGTTGTTTGTAGCTTAAATCAACTTTTATTAGCTACTGCTTGTGGCTTCACTCTCATCTATATTTTGACGACACGTTTGGCTCAGTTGGTAGTGACCCTACTTGATGTGCCAGCGGTCACGGGTTCGAGTCCCGCTGGGGGCATTCATTTGTGTGATGAGCACGAATGTTTGTACTCCAGTCATGGGTGTTTATATTTATAATATGTATGTATTTAAAAGTTATATATGTATAATGTATCAACTATCTGGTATCCATAACACATGCCCCGTAGCTTACCATGGAACTAGATGGCGCTGTGTGTTAGTGTCCCAACATTTATTTATTTATTATAGATTTACCCGCTTCGTACGAGGTGCCTTTTTGTATTTATAATCTTGTGTACAATTAGCGCCAACATTTCGCAAATTTTATTACCAACAGTAGCCTATATGTTTCTCCATACTATAATCTATCTGTGTACTATATTTTATCCAAATTCGTCCACCTATTTCAGGGTAAAGGAGTAACAAACGTACACACATACAAATATTAGCATTTTCAAATAATAACAGCGTGATTAACTTTATAATGTCTTTGTTATAAAAGATCGCGTGAAATAAAGAGCTCAAGCCATTGTATCTAATTGAATAATTCGAATAAAACTTTACTGGGACAAGAAGTTTTATCATAAATATAAACAAATATCTTGATGATTATGAAGAATTTCTTTAGCTATATTCAAGTTACATGCTATAAAACAGCCATAATTCAACATCTGTCAAATTCAGAATACTTAACATAATAAGGATTGGAACAACCTGCCTGCGTCAGTGTTTCCGTCCGAAAAAGAAAAAAAAAATAATTTTTAGATATGGTATTTCCAAACATTTTGTTCGTTGCTTTTAGCGATAACGCTTGTGAAATGACGTCTTATCTAAGCCTCATCAATTTGAACGCTATTGAAATTCTTTTGTCAGAGCCTTTCTCAATAGGTTATAAAATGTAAGAAGATTTTATCAAATCGTACCCGTAATTCCAAAAACTAGCGTGCCAACAAATAAAGGGAGTGGAGTCGCGGGCATAAGCTTGCTCTTTACAGTCCTTTTCCATATACATTTTAATGACGCCATTGCTCAAACCCTCCGTTCGCTCAAAAAACGGATACAAACATTTCTCGTCACTTATTAATAGATAGACTATTGAAGTTTTATTTTATTATGTTTTCAGGTTTGCGAAGGTCTAAACATGCACCTATCATCCGTCCACACTCCCGAAGAGGAACGCTTCCTAATAACTGGCATTAGGCAAAGCAGCGATTATAGCGCTGGATCGATATACTGGTTGGGTGGTCGTCTGGACGACAGCGCTGAACTCAGCTGGATTGATGGGACCACCTTAGATTACCACGCCTGGCCACCATATAACGACACTGAGGAAGTTGATGGAACATGCTTAGGTGTACAAGTAAGAATACTTGTTTTAATGTTTTATTAAATGTATGTTTGTTTGTTCGTATTTCTTTCACGCAGCAATGAAATGATGAATAGATCTTCTTTAGACTTATAATAGGTTATTTTTATCCTGTAGGATATAAGTAGCCTCTACGAATATGGAAAGAGGACGATTTAACGGGTTGTAGTTTGGACCTAAGATAGCAATTAGCAATATTTATATTTTTATATTGTTTTAATATAAGTAATCACTATTATTACTTATACTAAAATATTTATTACTATAAAATACATACGTACTCAACTTTTACAATCGATTTATTTAACGTTTACAATGAATTTCATTCAAATTAAAATAACATAAATAAAGACAATTTATAATCAAATACATATTTTAAATTATACTAATGACTCGTTTCACAGTGGAAAACCTCGCCAGTCCCATCTCAACCGAGCGGTCTTTACTGGACGATGCACAAGTGCTCGGCCACTGGGGGCTACGTGTGTAAACGACGGCTTGCTTCGGAACACGTTCTTAGAAACACAACTGTCGAAGGAAATTCTGGTAATAAAACTTTTATTTAAGACTGACATTAAGATAAAAACGAGTAAACAATTGTCGTTATTTAAAAACCTTATCAAGGCTAAAATGAAAGAATACTTTCGTATAAAAGTTTACGTTTCATTAGTGACACCCTGAAATATTTAAAATGTAATGGCGAAATCTAAACACGTTCTGAAAATTTTGTAGTAAAGAAACCAGTAACTCTTTTTAAACGAATCCGGAATTCGAAACCCAGAACTTTCATACTAGAGATAACAGGTTTAAGGTAGAGTTGGTAAGTTAGCGGTTTTTCACTACCATGCCTAGGAATGTACGTAAAGTCGTCGGTTCTGCACCTGATCTCTCACCGGTCGTATCGAAGTATCATTCCATCGAACTTTGAGAGTGACAGGAATAGAGAGTGCACTTGTGTCTGCGCGTACACTTGTGCACTATAATATCTTCTGCGTAATATCTGGCTCGTCTCATTGAAATTAGCCGCCGAGGCCGTAATCGGTCAAAAGGACATTATAATAGCACACCCACTGCTGTTTTTAAAACACAAAAATATTTTCTATTTATTTATTTATGGTTTTTTTTTTCAGGAATATTAAAGAGTCCAAATTATCCAGGTATCTATGACAACGATTTGGACTACTGGGTCCATGTGAAGGGTCCACCGTACACTCGCCTCGTATTTGTCTTTCAAACGATTGATTTGGAATACCAAAATGACTGCCTCTATGATTTTATTGAGGTAAGCAAAAGTTGGAGTTTTTATTTATATGAAATATTCGCTGGTTCTTCTCACCAGAACTACATCTAGAGCATGACTTATTAGTTATATACTCGTATAACGATCTTGACTTACTGAATGTCTGTTAACGAATATTGAAAATGATTTTAGTTACGGGATCGTAAAACAAGTTCAAAATCATCAAGGTATTGTGGATCAGTGGGAGAAACCAGATGGGTGGCGACCGGTGACGAGGCTATATTACATTTTCATTCTGATTACAAGTATGTATTAAAAAAGCATTCTTATTGCCTTCCTCTTTGTATAGCTACAAAATATGATAGGGAAGTATTCATTCGTATTGAATGAAAAAGCCGGATTGCTTTGTAGAATTTAAGAATATAAGTATTTGAGGAGTAATAAAAGTGTATTTATCATCCTACAGGGATAATGGATTCGGCCATTGAAATATACCTTAATGAAAAAATGTACTTTATTATTTATTCCCCAGTGCCCAAGGTTCGGGGTTTTTAGTGAATTGGAGAGCAGTGGAACTGTCCGGATGTCCGTCGCAAACGTTCACGTCGAAGGAAGGTGCGCTACATAGCCCAAACTACCCGTACTTTCTTCTGCCGGACTTGGATTGTACTATCGATATTTTTGCGCCGACAGGTAAATATTATTCTAAAAAATAACTACTTTACAATATGTTAAATAAATTGTTTTTCGGTTTTTTTTCACAGTTTTAAATATTAAAATATACATTTTATGTTTTAATTTAATGTTTATTTATATTTCTTTAGCCATTTTAATAACATGTTCTAAAATTACCTTTTAAAATTAACCCTATTATTCTACACGTAAAGTAAAAAAAATAAATTTCAATAGGAAAGCGAGTGTTCCTAAACATCAGTTTCTTCGACTTTGGCTACGGAATATTCAAAAATGGCGTCCCCATCAACATGACGGAGCCGATACCTGAAGATAATTACTTAGAAGTACAAGTAGATACGGAAAGTGAACCTATTCGACCATTTTTAAGTTCTAAAGTTTTAACAAACAGCCTGTTTGTGTCCAAATCTGAGGTTATGAGACTGAGACTCAAGACCGGCGAGAATGTTACAGGCTTGGGATTTTCTGCGCATTTTAAAACTGGTGAGTAGGTTTGAAAGTCCAACACTAAATTTTCCATTCCAAACTTAGCTTTTATTATATAGTATTATAATACCAAATTGTTTGTATTAAAATATTGTAGAAATTGTAGTTAAATAGTGTAAATGAAATCCCTATATTTAGTTAAAACCTTCCACAAATGTTCAAGGTTCATGAAAGCGCGTTGTTATATAATTAACATCGAAATCTACATTTTTTTTGGTAACAAAATATAAAGATACTTTTACCTATATTTATTGTAACAATTAACTTCATATTTCGACATAAGACGAAAATAGAGTAATATGATTAAATTAAACCAAAAGAAAGACAACATAAGCAAAAGTCACTTAAAACTTAAATTGTGTCCTGTTGATGGCATTTAACTTAATAGTACTAGTATAGTATTGTATGATCTGTGGTAATAGTATAACTCAATTTACCACTAAGATGAAAAAGGCAAAATTATAATAACATTTTTCTAGTATGGCATGTGAACATATCACATACAATTAAGCTGAACGCTGCGGCACGTGGGAAGCTCACGGCAGCCAACTGGCCCGGCGCCGCGCCGCTGCACGCCGCACTCGTCACCAGGATAGTCGCCCCGCACGGACACACGCTGTCCGCCGCCTTCGAGCACACTATACTTGTGCCCAATCAGGAGTATCCGTGTGGAGAGGGGAATGGGTGGATAGAGGTATACTATAAATGTAGATTATTATCTATACTTAATATTGTCAAAAGAAAAAAACGTGTTTTTGTTTCTAATAGATAAACTAAAAATCCGCTGAATCGATTTAGATGTAATTTGGTATGGATATAGTTTGAGACTTTGGGGAGGACTAGGATAGTTTTTATTCCGGAAATCATCCCTTAAGGGGCTGAAAGTTTTTATGGGGAATTAATTATTTCTTAAAAAAGGTATATAAAACTCTTCATGCCTATGTATATAATACTAATATACAGTATATCGATTCCATTTCCTCACCCTTGAAACGTACCTGGAGATGAACCCAAGCAAAGCGAGGGTGAGCGCTAGTATATGATATGTGGATAAAAATAAGCATTGTATACCAGAATACGTCCTGGTTTTTCTCTTATCTGTTTAGAAAAACGAGCTACGTATTTATTTGATGTAATTAGGACCTAACCTTAACTAGACAATTGAAAAATGGATATCGCAGGATATTTTTTTCGAAATATCTTTTAATTTTGGATATTAATGGTCCAATGGGAATTATATGTCATTTAGGTAATATCCGATCATTAAAAAGTGATTTTTCCAGGTAAGAGACAGTTATACGGATAACAACGGCACCCAGTGGACGCTGTGCGACATATCAGAGGATGGTGGAGGGAATTTGGAGGAAATTGATGGTACTAGTGGTAGTAGTGTTGGGAGTGTTGGAGGTATTGGAGGTGTTGGGGGTGTTGGGGCTCCTCTAGTGGTGCGCTCATATCTACACTCGTTGTTGGTGACGCAGCGAGCTGCTGAGCGTGCCCCAATACTTGATGTTGCGCTCACAGTCAATGTAGGCGAGTATCTATTAAGCTTATCCTATTTATTTTTATGATTGTTTTAAGCATTCCAGATGCAACAGTAATATAAGGAAATAATATAAGGAAATGGTTTGGTTCATAAAAATATGAATCTATTACCGTTAAAACATGTTAGTATTCTATTTATTTCATAAAATATATTATTCTATTATATTTTTAATTATTAATAATAATAAATAGTACCTATTACGTATTATAATTATTATAGAAATAAAAACCTTAAAAAAACGAGTTTTTGATGAATTCAAATGTGGACTCGTGTATACGAATCATATGAGCCCAAATTCGTGGGACTTACTAGTAGGCACTGAAGAGTTCCACTATTCACCTTCTGACTGCATCATCAGATCATCTCCAAGATACTAAATTATAGTACTGTCATTCGAAATACATATACATACAAAGTTTTATTTCGATTCGACAAGTAGAAGTAGGTTAAAATTCACTTCTAACAATTTGTTGCAAGTGAAAGTAATAAAAGCGTTTTAACAGTAAGTAAGATTATCTTATGAGGAATTCTCTATTGCAATTTTGTTATATTTTATGTGTTTTTCGATATTCCAGATGCGGATTACCGCAGCAAAGTATTGCTTCTTCCCGACGAGACCAATTTAGAGTCGTGTTACCCGGACCCCTGTCTCCACGGAGGCAGGTGCACTGCTGATGATTCCAGAAACTTCTGTCAGTGCACTGGATATTACACGGGTGAGAATTGTTTTTGTATTAAAATTGTTTTTTGTAATAGAGACGGTACATATATGTATGTATGTACTTAATTTGGATATACATTTTCATGTGCCTTTCTTGTTCTTTTGTTATTTATACTTCAAGTATATTAATGAAAGGGGTGGTTTTTTTCGTGTAATTTATATTACAGCATTAAAAGAAAAAATCCATTCCTACGGATAAAATAATTTTAAATAAAAAATAATCAATTATTTCTATGATGATGAAAAACTTTACTATGAAAGTGTTACCAGAATATCGTAAAGTTCGTTTTTTTAATATAACAAGACATCAACCAGCAAATATAAATTACGTACGTACGATTTACGATATTTAGATTTCTGAACTCGATATTCCTGTATCCTAACACTTTATCCTGGAACTGTCGAAAGTTTCTTTGCGCAATTTAAATCCGCTTAGAAGTTTCAGGGCTAAACTTCTACCAAACGGCTAGTCACAAAACAAATCACCTCATTAAATCGGTTAAGTTAGAATAACTTACGAATAAACCTGATGATATGAAATATTTTGTACATGACATATTTCGTCTATTTTTATTTATTTCTTTATTCTTGATTGCACACACAATAAAAATGACAATAAGTAAAAATGTTGGCAAAATGATATAAAAATTATGCAAGGGCGGTCTTATTTTGCAATTTCTACCAAATAACCTTTGGTGAAAGGACTTAATATAAGATGTAAACGGGATGGTGCTAGTAAAACAAATATAAGAAAAAAATTACAGAAAAGTATATATCAAATGATAAATATACATATTTGTCCATGTTGATAACAGAAACCAACTGTTATTTAACCTGTCTTTATCAAGACTTCTTCAAAAATCATACTTATAATTTAATAAGAGTCACGCGTGGCACATTTAGCATATAAAGTATACGATAAATGTGCCACTCTGACACTTAATTGTAACTTTGGTAGATATTGGCCGATGCACCGTCGTCTGTATCGTACTCGTATATTCGAACAGCATCTGTAATACCAGTATCAACATTTATATTGCAAATTAACTTTTCAACTAACACTTCAGGAGCATTCTGCTTGCTGACTGCTTGCGAGCGCTCTCCCTGTGTGTTCGGCAACTGTTCCCTGGGCGGTAGCGAGGGTGCAGGGGGTGGGGCAGGGTACACATGCGCATGCGCTCGTGGATGGCGTGGCCGTCGATGTGCAGAGCGAGTGCGTCCTTGTGCTTCCCGACCATGTAACAATCGAGGCGCTTGTGTTGAAAGAGATGGCGGCTTTTTATGTCAATGCAATCCGTCGTGGAAAGGGAAAAGGTTTGATTTGCCTTTAATTTTTTTATATGGATAGATGGAGAAATATAGCTATTTTTGTACAATTTTATGCAAAGCACGACACATTTGTGAGAGAGGCATCTATCAACATTATTTTGATTAAAGCATTACACTAGCTTTCCCTGTGTCAGTAACACTATATTTGAAAAGTTAAATAAAAATTATAATTTATAAAAGAATATAATTATTTACAATATATGTTATCAATTTCAGGTGTGAAACCCCAAATCCAACTCCCAACATCGTAGGGTTAGGGACGCGTATGATGCAGGAGCCGTTTTGGCTTGGTCTATTCGCAGTGTTTGTAGTGTTGGGAATGATTGGGTTGGTGTGGTGCGCAAAAAGGCATTTTCCAGAGAAAATCGAGAAACTGCTCGCCGAAGAAGCGGACCGATGTGCCAGACGTAAGTCCACATTCAATGTATACCAAAACTTGGAGGGCAAATCTTTAGGCTTGAAATGAACACGGAAAGAAATTAGAAATTCCGATTACAATATTAAAGCACACTTACAGCTTTTTCACTTAAAACACGATGGATTGTTCTCGATTTATCATCACCGTTCTCGTACATCGCTTTGAGATTATTTCCGCACTGTCTGGGGTAAGACATGTCTTGTTGTTACTTCTTGTCTTATTTCTTTCTATGTTATTTGTCGGTGGCAGAAACTCTCATATCTTTTGACAAACTGATCTGTATTAAAGGAATACTTATTTGGGTGATATATTTATTATAATTTTCATGTTACTTTAGGAATGTCTAATTTTGTTAATTTAATAATTTTACTATTCTTAACTATACTGCGCTTAAAAAATATACAAATTCATCTTGAGTTTCGTTTTAAGAGTTTCTGGCAGTCGCAATGTACACAATTATTTTAGCTTGCCTTTTAAGGTAGTATATGTAATTACATACACTGATACAAAATGTTGTGCTTTAATGGAAAATAATATAATCGGAGATAATAAAATATAAATAAATAAAAATATATTATTAGTATATATAGCATTGTTCATTGGGTGTTTGTAGAATTCATCAGATTTTCAATATATGTATATGATTTTTTGTTTAGTTCCATAAATAATACAACTCAAGATAAAACAATTGTGTGAATTAGCTTTAACATGGCTTGTTTAAAGGCCGGGATATAGGTCATGTATGTATGTCTTTTGCTCGAAGAATTCTCTCATGTTTTTTCTTCATAATTTCCCTTTTAATGAAATGTTTCTTATATATTTATGACTTGATAGAGACTAATATGAATCTAACTTTTCTTCATGAATGAATAAAATTTCCTATCGTGAGAAACCAGAATTTGCGGACGTTTGTTATACATTTTATTTTAATTTTCGCAATGCAAATAAATAGCTTAAAGTGACTAAAACTTGTTATGAAATAAATTTAGTTCCGTGATATATACATACATATATCAATAGCCACATCTTGTGGAAATAAATTTGAATTACAATATTCCAGCTTCTCACGATAAGAACTGTAGATGAAAACACTATAATATTGTTTGATGATTTAGATCACTTAAAGTGATAAACATTCGCATTAGCGATAAACAGCGCATTAATCCGACATATCCCGGCTTGATGTGTATACTAGCGCTGCGCGTGGGGGGCGGTCGGCAGCGGGGGCGAAGGCCTGGGTACACGGCCGTGCCGGTAGCGGAGCCCCACGGCACTCACGTCGCGTTTGTCCACAGCGAGGCCGGAGCACCGCACGCTGCTCACGCGCCTGGGTATCCGAAAGGCGTCGGTGACGGGGGCCGCCCAACCGCGGACCGCACGCACCTTTAGTTTGGACGATCTCTTAAAGCCAACCGGACGTAAGGAGTGGAGCGCTAGAACCCGTGCACTCCGCGATCAAATTCATTCGATTTATCATTTTTGTTCAGTTAAAGCTTTTTTTGTTTTTGTTTTATTTTAACTGAAGAGAAATGCAAGGTTTATCTCAAGCCCAATTTCAAGCTTTTTGATGTGATGTTAATTTTTTTGGTTTGCGATTGCTTTATTATGTCGATTTGATATTTTATATTATATATGCGTACTTTTTTAATGAATATTTAACTTACTATTATCTATTTACTATATTATATGTAATATGTATGTATACATTTGAATATATTTTTATATATTGAATAGTACGAGATATTTTTCTAGATTGAGTCCTTATTTATATATGTAATATGTATCTAATATATATAGTTTTTATACTTTAGTGCAGTTTTTTCCATTGTTCTTCCTTCACTGCAATTAGAGTCAGAAAATTTAAACAATCTTGTAATTACCAAAATTTCTTGTCATTCATCAATATTATAATTTGATCATCAATCAATCAGTCAGTCACTTTCAACATCACATCAATCATTGATTAATTATTATTGATCATCATTGATCAACCGCAGCGGAGCGCGCGGCGTATCTCAGCTGATTGTTGGATGTACGCTATCTGAATGACTTGGTGTGGAATGCTCTCCTTAACGATACCGATACATCGATGTATGCACCCTTAATAATGCATTGACACCTAAAGCTCTTGTGTAGACGCTCCTTCCTTCCTTCGTTAGCACCTTTTTAGATCGTCCAAATTTCTTTACCAAGTTTTTTATCATCAATACTCTTTTCTCTATCAAATATTTTGTATATTTTCTGAATATACGGTAATTATTGACGATATAAAACTTGAGTTTTTAACAGAACTGAATGTTGCTTAAGCATGCTCCGGACATTGTTCTGTGCTATTTCTGTTCTCGATGTGTTTCTTTCTATTATTTTCGTAATTGTTGTATACATACTATTCGTTCAATGTTTTACGTGGTGCCAGTATTATTGATATTATTCATGTCACATAACTGTGTCCTATAAGATTGTATAGCTATTTTTCTTAATCTTCTGTAAGTTTTGAACATCCTTTCTATTAAAATTTAATATTTTTGCATGAAATATCACAATAGCTATACAATTACTAAATCATTTCCATTTATAACTAAATTCATCGACAAAATAAACACTTAACAAAATCTAAAAAGAAAAATTAGCACGATGTTGTACTTTCTTAACTTTAATAGCACTTACCCTAAAGAATTGGCTTCCATTAGATGCACTTACTCCTTGGTAATATTATTTAAAATTTAAAGGCATGATAGTTTTAACAAGCCTTACAAAATTACTCTTTTTGTTTCTAAAGTTTTTGATAATTCATTCAATATTGTATATTAAAGGTCATTACATTAATGTCGTAGATTCGTAGCAGCTTTGACTCCCAGAGTATATATGACATTCGTAATATTTCGCACAGGGTCTCCGTCGCCTCGTAAAAAGCGTAATAATTCAACGCCAACCAAGAAGAATGCTGCAGAAAAAAAACAAATCCTACAACAACTTATAAGCCCGGCTCCAGCTAACGAGCATTCTAAGAAAATAACCATGGGTGAACTGATACAGATGTCGGAGAAAAGAACATTAAGTACTGTAGAAAGTGCACCTGCCTTTGTAGAATACGGTGTAGATAATAAAGATACATCATTCGCTAGTGAAGGCTCATCGCCATCAACTTCTCCATCGATGAGGCAAATATCCGATCCGAAACTGGAAAAAAAAGTTACATTTGCCCGATTACTTAATAAAGTTTCTGCAGAGATGAGTTCTAGCTCTGATGTAGATATGGTAAATACAATAGCGATACCAATGGCAGTAATAGCTAATAGAACAATCAAAGCCAAAGCCTCAAGTACTCCGCCTTCACCCGGCGTTGAAGTCAGATCTCCTCATAGTACGTCCAGTAATCAAGGTAGTGATTCAATGTCTAGTCTCGATTTGACGCTAGCGAACGCAACTTTAAAAAAGTATTCTAGGTAAGTCTTAATTGGTATTTTATCTTTGCGGTAATTTCATAAAATTATTTGTCTTATTCTTTGGCACTAAAGATATTAACTACGGAAGATTAAAATTGCGATTGTTATTTAAGTGCGGTGTATTTGAAGTCAATAAAAACAATTGTAACGCAATCGATGAACATATTGCACTAAAACTCTATAAAACGATTTTTTATACATCTTATTTATATTTTAGAACACCGAAAATTTCAAGCGCTGATTCAATATTAGCGATGTTTCGGAATTTCTCATCATCGGCTCTTACAAGAGGGTCATCAGGCGGTATCTCCGCTTCCAGCACACCTACAGCCTCGTCGCCGCAGGACGATACCGCAGATGCGGACGACTTGTCCCTCGCGTCAGCTTATATCCCCTCTCTTGCACCGGACTCGCCGATTAGACCTAACAATACTATAGAAATTCAGGTACGTGTTTATTATACTAGTATTTGCCTAGTGGATGATTATCGGCCATGATCATTATTGAATATTTGAGGAAAACTTATATAAATAGAATTTACCTACGTATAGGTACAAAAAAATCTGTTTTCAATTATTTTTTTATTGATAAGATTAAAGCTAGTCAAGCTACTAAACAAAAAAAAAATCGGTGACAGAAGGGAAAAAGTTGCAGAACTGAACTGAAGAAACTTTTATACATAGATTTTAAATTGTCTGTTAGTAATTTTCACATTAACCGGTATTATCTTCCTATGTCTAATTTTCTTAACAGAGTAATTTTATTACTTGCAGGTTGTAGACCCCCTTAGTTCACATAAACCTTCTCCATCAGGTAACCTCCTTCATCCA